>OZ005649.1:156558081-157158081 GCA_963930645.1 Salticus scenicus | reverse complement strand
AAATTTTCAAGAATCCAATACTTTCTTGTTATATATGTAGAAGAAAGTATTAAAGAAATAAAAGAAAAGAAATTTTATATTTATAAACTTTACAAATTTTTAAAATTGTGTGCATATATATATATAAACATATTTATGAAATATAAAAAAATTAGAACATATAATTATAATACTTCTTTATAAAGCTGATTATTATGTTATTATCATATCATGCTTGATCTTTTACACATTTTTAACTGAAATGTAATCCACGACGTATAACAGACATGTCTCTAAATAACAAAAAATCAAAATTCATAAAACTGGTGACACTGTAAATTTGATGCCTCTTTTTTTTTAAAGTTCAGGTATTTGACAAAAAAAAATATATATATATATATATATTTAGTTAAATTTAAAACATTTTATTATTTTTTTAGCTAAATTTAAAACATTTTTGAAAATTATACTTTTCTTTTCTTTTTTTTTAATAAAAAAAATTTCCGCTGCATTCTTTCCCTACCTTTCACTTTTTGAAAACTCTTTTTGACAGGAAAGTGTATAGATATAAAATAAATTGGATATTCATTCAAGAAAAGAGAAAGTTCTTAAATGCATAATGATGTAATTAAATGGAAATTTATGGAATTTCCGTATTTCTTTGGAATGAAATTTTAAGCAATATAAAAACTGACTTACTTATATTGGTGAAGATTCAGTTTTTTTCCACTCTTTTTTTAAATATTTTCAAAGAACTTTTTTACACTCTGCTTATAATATTAATTTATTGATTTTGAGGTTTTATTGTTATATTTTTTATATAAAGGCTAAATAGAGTGCAACTTTGTTTCTAACCACTTTAAATATACTATAGTTCATTTCCTTTCACAATAGTAAGGGCAACATTATATCCATAAAAGAAAAGTAGCTTACATGTTTCTTTTCATTTATTTTTAAAGTAACAATTACTCATTTCATTCCCATTTTTATAGACTATAAACTATCTAATAGTTATCGTTTAATTAATACTAAGCACATGTTAATCATCAAATTACTGCCTTTTAATTAATACTATCTAATTATTACTATCCTTAACAGCACGACTTCTCTCCGATACGTCCTAATTATGTCCTTTCTTACTTAGGATACCCTAAAAATATCTTTTGGGGAAGGTGTGATGTTAGGGATATCTATTTTTAAGAAGATTGCGAAAAAAGAAAAATTCACTGATAGCTATTAATTGCGAAAAAAGGTTAAAGATAATACTTTTAACAAAATTTAACAAAATAAAAAGACAATTACTGAAAAAAAATGATCAGAGATTAAAAATGAACCACAAATACATTTAAATATGACATGCGCAAAAACAAGTATATTACACTTAACGACGTATATCCGATATCATTAGGAAAAAGAAAACAATGAAAAACATTAATATTGCTAAAATTAGACTTTATATAGCCCACAAAAGACAAAAAAAGAAAAAGATTTAATATAATTGTAGTATTTAATAATTACTCAATAAATATTACAATATTAAAAATAATTTATACTTCACAGGATACTTAATAATTCCAATGAGCTTTTCAAATAGGCCTCATGACCACTATTTCGCTCTTCAATTATGAATGATTATTGTTAAAAATATATATACTTATGAAAGATTTTTAACTTCAGACTGGTATTAAAAAAAATTTTTGTTGCTGCTGTTGTTTTTATTATTATTTTTTAAATAATAAATAATCGATATAATATTTTTTTTTTTGTAATTATAGTTCATTACAAGAAAGAAATAATCAGCGCAGAGAGGAAGAAAGAGAGAGAATAAAAATAAAATTTTTGAATATTTTAATTTTTTTATGCCATTATCTCAACCACAAACTTAGAATTTCAGTTTTTTTAATTAACTTTGTAAGAATAATTTTATGAAGTTAATTTAATTATAGCTTTCTTAAAACAGAATTCCATATATGTATATATCATTTATTTTCACTTTTATTCTTTATTTACCTGTCGTTAATTTAGTAACTTAAAAAATTACTGTAAAAAAACCTTAGATAATATTTAAAGTATATATATTTATAAATTTATTTAACACTGACTCAGAGTTATGAAACTCTTTCTTAAAGAATTTAAACAAAATGTACCTCTTTAAAGAAAAGCTGATACTCGGTATTTTTATAAACTACTTTTTCGTATATAATGAGCTAAGTGTTTTACATAATTGGTGCTTGAAACAAACTTTTTATCTTTAATTCTTTTTATATATTTTTGTTAAGATTAAATGTCTCGCTTGATAAAAATCTTCAAATTTTACTTACTTTGGGAAGTTTTTTACGCCAGTCGCAGTAATTAAATGGTTAAGGAACAAAACCATTTAATATTGATTTTAATTTACTGTGTTCGCATGAAAATGCAATTTTAATTATTTATATACAGAGAGCTACTTGCAGTAAAAAGATTGATACTTAAGATGATATATGTATTTATCAAAATCATTATTTACCACGAAGTGTATGGTCACAAACTACAGTGAAGGGAGGAGTAATGTAGCTGCTGGATCATGTCAATTAAAAAATGAAACTAATGAAAAATGAAATTGTTGCGAATCTAAAATTTGACTGATAATTGTTTCAACGCATTTTTTTTTTTTTTTTTACTAAATTGTATGTTTAACCTTTCATTAATCTAAATTATCTATATCATACGAAATTAATGCTTCGACTAACAGCCTAAAATATCTGCAATTAGAATTTTTACAAAAAGAAATAAATCACATATATATATTTCAAAAGACTACTATATTTATTTTTTAATTATACACAAAGTTTTAATTCTGTAAGCTTTTATTGAATTAGTTGCCGGAACATCAGTAGAGGCCTCCCTGTTAAGACTCAAAAAGATTTTGCATTCCGTCTGTATATTTGTTTGTCTGTCTATCTGTCGCGATAGCGGCCGCAAAAATCACGCTATTGACTTGAAATTTGGTACACATGTTCATGAGCCCCATGGAACCAGTTGTATAGTTTTGGGTGTGTATTCCATCTGTAGTTCGTCTACAGGGACAGGCCAAAGTTTTTCTTATCATTACGGCGTATGGGAAAAATTGGAATATAGGTGTATATCACACTAGCGGCCGCAAAAATTACGTTATTGACTTGCAATTTGGTATACGTATTCATGAGTCCAACAGAATTAGCTGTATAGTTTTAGGTGTGTATTCCATTTGTAGTTCGAGTACAGGGACACGCTAAAGCTTTTCTTATCTTTACTGCCTATGGGAAGAATTTGTATGTACCGCGATAGCGAATGCAAAAATTACGCTATTGACTTGCAATTTGGTACACATACTTATGAGCCACACGGATTTTCAGCTGTATAGTTTCGGGTGTGTACTTAATATGTTGTTCGTGTACAGGGATACACCAATTTTTTTCTTATCATTACGGCCTATGGGCAGAATTTGTATGTACTGCAATAACGACCGCAAAAATCCTCCGATTGACTTGCAAATTGGTGCACACGTTCAGGCTCTGTATAGAAATAGCTGTATAATTTTTTATGTCTATATTTTTTATGGATTGTGTACAGGCACGCGTCAAAATTCTTATCATTAGGACTTATGGGGTGAATTTCGTTTAAACGCTTTTTGACATCATTACTTTGCAATCTACAAAATGAAATTAGCGTACTTTACTGAGATGCTTAAACTTATTTTTTCTACAGAAAATATGTGCTCTTTGGCTGTCTAATTAATATAGAGGACCGTACAAAAGTGTTCCGATGCTTAAAAACATGTTTACTCTAGAAAAAGGATATGTATAGACTAAATAATTTATTTACGGTTCCCCACAAAGAATACCGATGACCTACTGTAATTATCCAAATGATATCAAATTAGGTCGAAATATTAAAGAGTTATAATTAATTAAATAGATGTATTCTTTTTAGTGTATATAATTATTGTGGCTCCTTTTCTGGGATACATAAAAGAATTTCGTACTATTACAGTCCATAGTCGGTATTTCTTAAAAGTGTATTTTATAATGCAATTTTATTAGAATTTTAAAAAAATGTTTTTCAGTGGAGAGGTGTGAGCATAGGATTGGTAATTCATTTACAGGGTTATACAAAATAATTCCGATATGTTATATAATCATTTTGCATGAAATTTGGTACAAGTATTTATGGATTACAGGGAATTAATACAAGACAATCAGTTATTAGGAATACATATATATACATACATATATATATATATACAGATAGTTATTGAAAGAGAGATATACCGGGGGGGGGGGGTTGAGAGGGACGGTAGCCCCCCTCAGAAACGTTTCTGTTTATGTAGCAAAACAATCGCATCAATATATATATTATATACTATGGAATGAATAAAAATGATCTGTTGAATAATGCGTGATGCAAATAGGACGTTGAGGCTTCTGATCTGCAGATCCACTAGTTTAATTAAAATAGAAAAATAAAGTTTTAAGTTTTATATTTCACGGCACACAGTTTAAAGTAACAGTTCAACGTTACTTCACCACTAAAGGAAATGGAGCTAAATAGGCATTTTTAGTTGCAACAAATTTTATGTTGCCAAGATTCACCAAATTTCAGCGTTGTTTACTCTTGAACTGGTACCATTAAAATGATGAAAAAATGCATTTTACTGGTGAAATGTATATATATGTATATATATATATATATTAACTGTAAAATTGGGCAAAATACAACTCAATTGCTTGCAAAATACAATACAAGCTTGCTATATTATACTACTTAAATTAAGTAGCTCTATAACACGTGTTTTTATTTAAGTGCTTAATTCTTGTTAAAATTTCAGGATGTATTCTGTTTTATTTTCATTTGGTTAATTCATGTTAATATTTTTAATTCAGGGTTGAGTACCTTTTGGTATTTTGCGTAATAATGCTTACAAAAAAAAAAAAAAAAAAAAAAAAACAGAAACCTTGCATTTCTCTGCTCGATGCTTTAGGGGTGGCTTCTGAAGAAGTCCTGTGGCATTTTGAGCTATCCATTTTTGTGATATGATCCAAAAATATTTTACTAAACTCAACTTTTATGGTTCATTTCGTTATTGTACGCTCGATTTTTAACCTTTTTAATACTATCCATTATTAATTCCTTTTTTTTTTACTACATTATCTTGAAAGATCCTTCTTTTACATGTTTTCAACAAATTTTGTAATCTAATAAGTTTCAAAATTAGGTAAATAAATTTTATTAATTTTCTAATAAATTTAAACTAATATAACTATTCAAATACATTAAAGTTATTAAACCTATTCAAGTTAACTAGTTACCTAATTGGTCTTTGTGGGTTTTTGTGGTGAATTATTCAACTGTTCAGTTTTCGTTCTCATTGTATCATAAAAATTATATATATATATTAGCAGAGCACTTCCAACATATTTTTCCAAAATTGAAACAGAATATTTATTTAAGTACTCTAATAAGAGTACCCTAACATCTTAAAACTTTCTTAAATATTTCTTTACACTACACTACATTTCTTTACACTCTCTTATCAGAAAATTTTATGAAACAATCTATAAACGTTTAAAAACTAAACTTAAAGTTTTGATTTTTTTTTATGTAAATTAATTTACCTATTTATTATAATTAATTGCAATATATTATTTATTTATTACAACTAATTACACTTAAATACAAAGTAGAAAAAAACTACTAATTAACGAGTAATATGCATGAGCAGAGCTGCCAACGTTTTAATTTATTCCATAGCATTGTTAGAACCCGCCTATTTCTTCACACCACTTTCTTTGTGCAGTAACTTTCTCCAACACTTAATTACGGTTGAATAAGGAGAAAATTACTCCTCTATAAAAGTGATACGAAAAAAGGCGGGTATTAACAACGGAATACATTATAAAGTTGGTAGCTCTATGTGCATCAGTAAAAATATAAAAAATCTGAATAAGATACTAAATAACAGATTTTAAATTCCTTACTCTTTTCTATAAAAAATAAAAAGGATGTATATGAACATTCTAATATATTCTATTATTTTGCGTTTTTATATCGCGAATTTGGCGATATGCCGAAGTTGCTTTTAAAAATCATTAGAAAAGTATATGATATTTGTTGACAAATAAAAATGAATAATTATATTTATCCTTTACATATATTCTATAACCGTTATTTTTCATACAAGCATGGTATTATTTTTGCATTTTCAAAAATAAGTTGACCATTATGGATTTCTTCATAAAAAATGTGTATGTCCTGTAAAGATATTATCAGAAACGGAGATATAGAAAGTATTTATGAAGTAAAAGATTTCAAATTAAATTTTTGATGATATCTCATTATCGCATACCTGCTAACATCCTAATTTATATTCCTTAAAATTGTTAGTAATGCCTCTGTTTTCACACCACTTAATATTTAGAGTAATTTTTTTTTCCAAATGTAATTGCGATTAAATAAGAAGAGAAATACTCTAAAAAAAGACTGGAGGTGTGAAAAAAAGGCGAGACTAAAAATTTTACGGAATATCAATTAGAATGTTGTCAAGTATAATTATCGTAACTAAACAAAAACATATTTTAACCCTAACGAAAAATCTGATTCATCATGAAATGTGAAGTTCAGTTTTATTAACAAGATTTAACTTTCGACAAGAAATTCAAAGCAAATATTAGAAAATATAGGTGAAACAAACACAAGAATCAAGCGACTAGCATGGATTATGGAATATTTTCCAACTAAACTTAAACAATAAATTCTACATACTGAGTAATAAATATCTTACATGATTGACAATGCGAAGCCTAATTTTAAATGCTCATCCAGAAATTTCCCATAATAAATTGGAATATTTTTGTGCTGCCCTGTAATGTTAATTATCTCATTCTCTATCGTAAACGTGCTTTTGCACACTTGAATAATGCATGTTTATTTTGTTACGTTTTATGCAGTGTAAAGATATTAATGTATTGTTATATGATTTTATATATACCTATCATAGACTGTAATATATGCAAATTCTTTTTAAAATCTCGTTCATATAAACTATTAGTACTATCTATATAATTTTCAAAAGAGATATGCTATTTTAAATCTGAAGAATACATATATATTTTAAATCATTCTAAAAATATTTAAGCAAAAGAGAACGCGATAAGGTAAACATATAGATAGACATATAGGCAGATAAATCGAAGTCATAAAGATATTTAAGTTTTATTAGAGAGAGTTAAACACATATCACAGTGTAAAAAATGTGGAGTGACTCCCCTCGATTTTCCGAATATTAAGTGATTAACGGTCGTATATGTAAAAAAAAACTGAAGTGCCAGATTCACCAAAATCTATACAGTTCGTGCGATTTTGACCTATAATATGTGTATAAATTTTCAGATCAACCGAATAAAGCATTTAAACGTTATCGCACTTTTGATTGATTCACCAAAATCGATACAGTTCGTGCGACGGTGATTTATAACATGTGTATAAATTTTCGGCTCAAACGAATAAGGCGTTAAGACGCTATCGCACTTTAAAAAATTCAGGCTTAGGCCATAATTATATAAAAAAAAAATTCTTTGTGTCCCTGTGAAAAACTTATAAGTCCTAGATTCACCAAAATCAATAGGGTTTGTGCTATGGTGACCTATAACATATGTACCAACTTTCAGCTAATTCGAACAAAGCACTTAGGCGCAATCGTGTTCACTCACACACACACACACACACACACACACACACACACACACACACACACACACACACACATACATACATACATACATACATACATACATCATCGTAAAAATAGTAAAAATGAACTCAGGGGACCTCAAAACGTATAGAAACATCAAAAGCTCAAAGTCGGATTTTTGACATGATTACAATACTTTCCTCACTATAGTGTTCGGAAAGTAAAAAGTACATCGAACAATTTCCACATATGTCTTACTTATAGTCAAACATGCAAACCGAAGTCAGAAACACTTTTGAACATTCTTGGAAAGTGTTAAAAAACAGGGGGAAGGGATATATTTTACACTGCTTAATATCGAATTCTAATAATAATAACAATAAAACTCACTCTATATGGCCAAAATAAATGACAAAATTTTTATTATATCTTTTTAAGTCGTCGTATTTTAATTTTTTGGATTTTTTTTTTTTTTCTTTGTACCTTTTTGCAATTTTGTTTCGATTTAAACAAAGCAGATAAGATTGTTTCAAATATTTTTAAAACATTATCATAACTAACACAATTAGGAAAAAGAAAAAAAAAATCAGAGTTCTTTTTGAAGCTTGATTATTAGTAACCAAATAAATAGAAAGTGAACTACAAGTTACATGCCGAATCATTATTGATATTTCCGTGTTGAAATTTCATCAGCTTTACAAAAACAGTCTACATCTTTTGTAGGAATAATAAAAACTAACAATATAAAAATATTCTCAAAACATTATTTTTCAAACAATTCACGCAGACCTTAAAATAACAGCTCTGCTGCATTTATTTTCCTTTTTAATACTAAGTAAAACAAGTTTCACTTTAAAACTCAGAAATGCTGTACTAACATAAAAGAAGTTATTTCAGAACCATGAATAAAGAGAGGCAACAAAAATGGATTTTTGTAGCAAAAGTCATAATTTTGGTAACAACACAAAGAATTAATTTGACCCATTCCGCCGTTCAACACGAACAAAATTTATTTCGACACAAATGCTGGCAACGGCACCTCGCGAAAAAATATAGAAGCCCATTTCTGAGACAATAAAGGATGATATACGGAGACCTTTTTCCTGGAGGCCAGTTCATAAACCACTGTAAGGTTTTTTAAGGCCAAGCATTCTACATAAAAGAAAATTCTATTCTATGTAAAATATTTATAAGGGAAAGGAATTTTTCAGTAAAGAATTCAGTTTCAGAATTTTAACCGTAATGACTGAAAAAGGAATAAATTGTGCCAAAAATTGAACAATATACAGTTATTTTTACTGTGTTATTTATTCTATTTCTAAACAAGGGGAAAATACTTGCTTTCAGTAGGTTTTTTTTCATTTACGACTTGCTATTGTGTAAGATACTTACAAAATCTATTCGGTCAGTATATGCATGAAATTTTCAGGTATTCGGATACTTAAAAATTGAATAATTATTTTTATTTTCTTTTAAAAAAATAAAACAATTAAGATGGGCAAGTCAAATGTAAGTCAAATATAGAGATTTTAAGTGATCCATCTTTGGAGGGAATAATTACAAACGATATGAGGGTCATGAGACACAAATTTATTTTTATAAATAATGCCCTGTATTTGTAAAATATATATATATAAATTGTTTCATATTTCTGCATTTTGATGAGACTATTGTGAGATAGTATTATTTCACGTCTTCACATTTAAAGCCATACTGACACTTATAAATAGAAAAAGAACACAAGAGACAACTTGAAATTTCATTGTGAATTCCTTTAAACTTCGGAAATGGAGCTAACTATACTGTAAAAAAATTCTGTAAATTTACTGAAATATTTATCCTCAGTCTCTGTAAATTTACAATGATTCTTAATTACAAGTAAATAACCGAGATTCTCAATCTTTATTTTGTATATTTATCTATTTTTAATTTAGTTTATCAATAAAAATTAAAAATGAATGTTTCTGTTTCAGAAAAAGTATTATAAGTCACAAATTTATTCTCACCAATAATTAAGTAAATTAATATTAGCCATTAAAATGCATATATAAAATAGATTTTTTAACATCTCTGTTTATTTATATCCGTAATTTTACATAAGACTTAAGATAATAGATTACCAATAGTTTCCTATTGAAATTTTTAACAGTGTACTTGCTGTTCTAAAAATATATTTAACTAGTAGGCTTTGCCCGCTTCACTGGGCACTATTTAAATGAGTTGTCAAAATCCCATATCATTATTAATAACCTACGTTAAAATTCCGGCTGTGTTCGGTAGAGGTTTTTCCCGCTCGCAAATTGAGGAGTCCGGGTCCCCACTGCCTTCGACATCAACTTACAAGCTTCTTACTTCCTCTTCCCCAGCGGGTAAGTTCGAAGTTTTGCGAAATCCCGCAGATCCCATAGATTACTCAAGACAAATTCAGCGCTAAAAGGGAAGTCTCGAAATTGCTCCTTCGTAATCCCCCTCCCCCCAAAAAAACGAAAATGTGTTTTTGGAAATATCCCAAAGAACACACATGGCTGTTTTCAATACTTTTGTACCATTTTTAGTAGAGCTCTACTAAAAAATCCTGAATTTCTGAAAATTCTCCCGAAAAACGATTTTTCCCATTCCTTCTGTAAGAATCAAGAATCAAAATCGTACATGTTTTATTTATAATCAAGTCTAGTCTCCTCATGTGCAATTTCTTCACCGTGAAGTTATTTGGGACCGAGTTATACTTACAAATGTTTTTTTTCTTTTTTTTTTCTGTCCCCCTAGGGGCAAAAGGGGGGATTTCAATAAATCCTGTTCTTTTAGGGGTTGGATAATTATAAACAATCCAAGTACCAAACTTTGTGACCGCTGCTCTCATAAATTTCCCATGACAAATTTAGCGCAAAAGGGATGTCTCGAATTTGCCCTTCGTAATACATACTACCCTCCCACACACACATCCCCCCCCCCAAAAAAAAATAAATAAATAAAATAAAATGAAATGAAAAATGATCACAAAAAATCAAAAACGTGTTTTGGAAATACCCTATAGAAAAAGCATGGCTGTTTTCAACATTTTTGTTCCATTTTTGGTAGAGTTTTACTCAAAAATACAGAATTTGCAAAATTTCCCGCCAAAAATCGATTTTTTTTCCTCCCTCCCCTTAAAAATCAAATTTCCTAAATCGCAGATAATGTTTTATTTCTACTCATGTGTAGTCTCCTAATGTTCAGTTTCTTCACTGTGAAGTAATTTGGAGCCGAGTTATGCTTATAAAGGTGTTTTTACCTTCTGTCCCTCAAAAATCCGGAATTTGCGAAATTTACCGCCGAAAATCAATTTCCGCCCTCCCTCCATCCCCTTAAAAAATCGAAAAATCCCAAATCGCAGATAGTGTTTTATTTGTACTGATGTCTAGTCTCCTCATGTGCAATTTCTTTACTGTGAAGTAATTTGGAGCCGAGTTATGCTTACAAACGTGTTTTTGACCTTAACCCCTCCCCCCCAGAGGGGGAACGTAGGGAAATTTCAAAAATATTGATAGATATAAGTTTGGTAAAGATCTAAGTTTCTGCCAAGCGCCGTTGATTTCCGTCCTACCGTTCTCAAGTGGTGGTCAGATAAAAATAGCGTTACAGACATATAGACACCATGACACACACACACACACACACACACAGGCAAAATTTTCTTAAGTCATTTTCGGCTTTCATGTTGTGTGAAACGTGTATATATCGCAAAATTTTTTGATTCTGACAAATTTATAGACAGAAGTCTGATTTTATTAATATAAATTTTTTAACTCAGTCTGATAATTAAGCCTCGTAATTCGTAGCTTCTACTTTATTGGTTTTAAACAAGATACCTAAAATGGGCACTCCGAACCTGCAAACTCATGGTCATTCTCTCCGGACAAACAACAATTTTTTTTCCAAGAAGAATGGTTCTTAAATACTCGAAAATCAATCCATTCTTGCATTTGTCCATTCCACCACTCCACTGTTAGTTAATATTATGTAGTTGCTGATATTTAATATTGAAATATGAAAAATATACTTGATATTTACACTCGCCGGATAATTGCACCGCGTAATTCGTAACTTTTAATTCACTAGTACCAGAAAAGTTACTTCAAATGGTTATTCCAGCCACTTGTCAACTCCTGATCTTCGCTCTGTCGAAACACCAAATTTATTTATAAGGAAATAGGCGATTAATTACTGCAGAATCAAACTATTTTGCATTTACATCACCCCCCCCCCCTGATTAAAAAATATACTTCAAAGAAACACAGGTGTTTCCAAAATTTAGTAGACCTGCAAAATTTCGCATACTTTCGCTTTTTCTTAAAACACGCAAACTTCACCAGGGTCCGAGAGGTTCCACTCTCAAAGTTGGTAGACAGGAAGTGCCAGGTTCGATTCCAAATCACGTTCATCGGCTTAGCTGTTCGGAGTTTTTCGGTTTTCTTTTCAAAGCCCGTGAAAATATGGGTTTTGATCCCTTAGACAGGCCCCCCACGGAGTACATTCCATACAAGCCTTGGATTCTCGTACTGTCAGTCGGACTGAACACTTACACCACCTTAAAACACGCAAACACCTCTCCAATTTTACTATTTTTTGAATATCAACAACTTTCTTTAGTTATCTAATCCAATATTCATCAATTTATCCACTTTACATACAATCCCTACTTAAGATTCACAATCTATTCAATTTAAAGTCCGTGACACAAGTCCAATACTAAAACTCTTGAACCTATCCTGCCATTTTTCGAAGGAAAAAGTCTCTAAAATTAAAGTTACCGGGCGTACGTGACATCACAACTGCCTTAATACGTCTCTAAATTTCATGCTATAGCATTGGCATGGAGCTGATTTCTGGATCAACAGGTCCCATGTTCGAATTCCGGGAAATGCATGGGCGTTGATTGGTTGGTTGGTTGAGTTTTACGTCGCACTAGTGCTGCGCAAATGGGCAATTGGCGACGATCTGGGACTCACCCCTAGAGGTGGTCCAGAGACATGCCATCACAATTTTGTTCATCACGGAAGGGATGACTCTCCTGCTTCAGTGATCCCCAGAAGTATAATTTTGATGGGAACATGAAGGACATTGCGGCCACGACAGATTTTACGTTCACCAGCCACCATTAGCGTACACGACGGTCTTTGGTCGGCTCGAGTACCGAACCCGCAATCTTCCAGTTATGAGCCTGACGCTCTACTGACTGGGCTACCACGGCCCTCATAGGCGTTATTTGTGTCCTTATATGTGCGTATAAAAGAATTTTTCTTCTTGTAAAAACTTGTGAAGATTAAAATGCACACTAAGAATCTATTACTTATAGATCTTAATGTATAAGAACTCTTTTATTACCTTTGTGAAACTCTATAAATATTATGCAGGCCATTTTAATAAGAAACGTGAATCAGTGACACTTTATAATTCAGTTAAGCAGAAATCCAAGCACATTTGTTAAAATTAGATTACAAACAAATATTCAGATGGGATTAAGTCAACGATGAAATTTCAACCTCGAAATTCAAAATCAAAATCTTCAGATTTATCTACCTATAACCTTAATTCAGAAATTCATGAACGCAGACACTAATTTAATCTATATTAATAAAATCAGACTTTTGTCTGTAAATTTGTCGGAATCAAAAAAATGTTGCGATATCTTCACGTTTTACACCCCATGAAAGCCGAAAATGACTTCAGAAAATTTTGCCTGTGTGTGTGTGTGTCATCGTGTCCGAATGTCGCTTTTTTTGTCCGGGCATCACTTGAGAACGGCTGGACGGAATTCAACGGCGCTTGGCAGGAATTTAGGTCTTCACCTAACTTAAAATTATATCTATCAACTTTTCAGAAATTCCCCCCCTCGTTACCCCCCTAGGGGGTAAAAGACTACAACACGTTTGTCCGGGCATCACTCGAGAACGGCTGGACGGAATTCAACAGCGCTTGGCAGAAACTTAGGTCTTCACCCAACTTCAAATTATATCTATAGAAATTTTCAAAATTACGATTAGTGTTTAAATTGTGGGTAAAAAACGCCTACGCATGCGCCATAAATATTTTTTCACTAAAATGCTTTGAATGGAAAAATAAAATATAAAAATAATTTTTTAAGTTTAAGACTTTTGTATTCGCGTGATTCGCACTACAAATTATGAAAAGATTGAAATGAAGTGTTGCCATCTAAGTTTCATACTTTAGTTAATTTTAAAAAATCTAATTGTCGTATCGAAAAACTGTTTACACCCCAGGATTCAGAAAAATCACCTCTTTCATTTGGTACTGAATTTGAAATGATAGGTCTGATATTTCTAATTTATTTTCCCCTTTATCCGTTTTTCCGTTGCCACTTAAATTTCATACTTTAGTTATTTTTAAAAAATCTAATTGTCGCATCGAAAAACTGTTTGAACCCCTGGATTCAGCAAAATCGCCCCTTTCATTCGGTATCAAATTTATAAATATAGGTCTGATATTTCTAATTTATTTTATCCTTTTTCCGTTTTCAACCCAGATTCGATATGGAACAGCTTTAGTATTGGATCCCTTTGGCAAAATTTGAAATTCGGCACCGAAGTAGCTCGGACGTTTCTCGCCAAGATCTTTAATTGCACAATTGAGATAGCCAATTCAGTTCATCGCAAAAATGGCTTAAAATATTTAAAGTCACCAAAGGGTTCCGATTACTTAAGCTGTGCTTTATTTATTTATAATACTGTCTATTAAAGACTTCTGTGGTCACGAAATTTGGTGTGTAAATTGTTTGTATGCATCCGGCACTTATTGTAACTGCATTTCACGAAATAATCGAAATCCCCCCCCCCCACCTTCTTGGAGTCGGAGGGCAATAAACATGTGTAAAAACATGTTTTTTCGTTTGAATTCGCTTTGAATTATCTTCGAATGGCGAATTTTGGTGTGTGGATATTGATTAAGTGTACGCATTATGTACATTAGTGGGATTTTGAAAAACTTCGAACTCACCCGCTGAGGGTGGGGAAGTAAGAAGTGGGTAAGTTGTGCCGAAGACAGTGGGGACCCAGACTCCTCACATTGGGAGCGAGAAAACCTCTACCAATCACAGCGAGAACTTAGGTTATTAATAAAGATATGGCATTTTGACAACTCATTTAAGTTTAATGTCCAGCGAAGCGGGCAAAGCCTGCTAGTAAAAAATAAAGAAAGAAAAGCTGACATTTTAAATAAGAATAGCCTCTATCATGTCTTTAAAAAAAAATCTTATTTATAGGTCAATTTCAACCATAATATACTTGATTTTTTTTTTTTTTTTTTTTTTTTTTTTTTTCAATTCTACTTCAAATTTTTCATTTGATTAAATTTGTCACCGACTAAAGAAATGAATAACATAAAATAAAATCTCATAAGAAAATATGCTTGAAAATATCTAAAATCAACTACATGGTAAAAGTGCAGAAAAGGGAAATAATCACAGATTCTCCGAAAATTTTCTCTCTGGAAAATGAATTATTTATTTTATAACTTTTTTTTTCAAACAAACAACACACGATACTTAAGTTAGAATGTTATTTTCAAGAAAAAATGTCATAATACTCTTTTTTTTTTTTTTTTTTTCTAATAAAAACGTTAATTTAAAAATAATAATTGTAGACTAAACACTATTATTATTTTTTTTTTTTTTAAGTGACATTTTATTTTAAAATATTTCTTTGATGCAGAGTATTTAAAATGAAAATAAATATTATTCATATCTCCAAGTTAACTCTAAATTCAATTATTTCGATTACAGCATACTTCAAAATCTTTAAAATTCTTTTTATTGATGGAAGATTTTAATGCTTAAAGGATTTTCTTGTAAAGTCATCAAAGCATCGAACACCTCACAGCATGAAAATAGTTCACCAATGTTGTTTTAAATAGGCAACGTCACAGTAAATTCCTTCCAAATAATAAAAATAAATAACCCTTAAGGATTTTCTATGTTTGTTTTAAGATAAAGGAAAAATCCCTGGAGTGAAAAATAAAAAGTAATTCATAAAAAAATGTAAAAGCATAAAAGAAAGTACCTTTAATTATTTTATTTTTTTAATCTCTTTTTACAGCATTCGAAAGATTGATCATATGTGGTATTTACCTTTACATTATAATTTTTGTGCTGTTAATATTCAATTTGTGTAATACAGATGTTAAAATATATAATGTGAAATTAAATATTTGAAAAATAAATTAATTAGGACACACAAAAATTAGAATTTTTACTGAATTAACATATTTTTGTATGTATATATATATATATATATATATATATATATATATATATATATATATACATGTACAGGGCTCAAGGAATTTGAAAAAAAACTGGTCGCCTGAAAAAAATCCTGGTAGTCAGTAAAAAATATCCTCCCGTTTTTTTTGTTTTTTTTTTTTTAACCGGGTATATTATTTTCGCAAACACATACTCCATCAGCATTGATACATCATTACATCAGCCAACGATTCAGCATCAGGTTGCTCAGCATGCGCAAGCAAGAGCAGTGTAAGCCAATTTCCTAAAACGATGAACTAATTTAACATCAAGATGTGAAACATGCATGAAGAAAAGTGGTGTAAATTGAATGGTGTATTCATTCAATACAGCGTCTCAAAACGTAGTGACAGGGTTGGGAATCAAAATGGTGTGAGTTAGACTACATCGAGAGTGGAATAGGAGTAGATTTTGCGACTAACTTTTGCACCAAAATATTGAAATTTTAAAAGAAAAGTCAAATTTTCTTAAAATTGAAAGCATAGTCGCCAGTTAAAATATATTGGTCGCCAATGGCGACCAGGCGACCGTATTTCACGGGCCCTGTATATATATATATATGTGTGTGTGTGTGTGTGTGTTAATTCAATAAAATACGTTTGTGAGACAATGCCTAATAATTTATTGAAATATTTTGCATTTTCATCATGAACGCAAACGTTATAGCGGCTTTAAAATGCTATCCTCGTTCCTATATTTTTACTTTCCGAACACTATAGTGAGGAAAGTATTGTAATCATGTCAAAAATCCGAATTTGAGATTTTAATGTTCCTATACGTTTCGAGGTCCTCTGAGTCCGTTTCCACTATTTTTGGGATGATGTATGTATGTGTGTGTGTGTGTATGTGTTTATGTATGTGTGTATGTCTGTGAGTGAACACGCTAGCGTCTGAACGCTTTGTTCGAATAAGCTGAAAGTTAGTACGTATATTGTAAGTCACCATAGTACGAACCTTATAGATTTTGGTGAATCTAGCACTTATAGTTTTTTTACAGGGACACCAGGAAATATTCTTTATCATTATGGCCTATGGGACCAAATTTTTTAAAGTGCGATAGCGTCTAAACGCTTTATTAATCTGAGCAAAAACTTTGTACACATGTTATAGGTCACAGTTGCACGAACTGTATAGATTTTGGTGAATTTAGCACTTGCAGTTTTTTTACAGGGGCACAAAGAAAAATTCTTTATCATTATGGCCTATGGGGCCAAATTTTTAAAAGCGTGATAGCGTCTAAACGCCTTATTCAATTGAGCTGAAAATTTATTATGAATATTATAAATCACTGTTGCACTAACTATAAGTATTCGGTGAGTCTAGTATTTATAGATTTTTACAGGGACACAACGAAAAATTCTTTATCATTATGATCTATGGGCTCAAAGTTCAGCAGCGTTAAATATAACATCATGTAATATATGGAGAAAAATACTCAAACACTCTATTATGGTTTTCTCTCTCTTTTTTTTTTTTTTTTTTTTTTTTTTTTTTTGTTTAACAACTCCTCTTTCTTTACTTTATCTACAAAACTACTCAATGTTCGGAAAGTCGAGTGGAGTCACTCCAGATTTACACATGTCTACAAAAGTAATGTTGGCAAAATTTGATTTGATAACTTTAACTGATACTTATGTTTTTTGGTGTGCTGAAACCGAAAATAAAACCATTTATTTTTTATCTATCACGTATAGATTTTTGTCAATGCAGGGTGTCTGACAAGATTTCTTCCATTTTTTTCTTTTATAGTGTGTTTCTGATTAATTATAATAAATCGGGGGAAAATACTATAAAAGTTTCTCTATTGTTGCGTACTCTGGGTTCATGAGTTGTCTGAGAATGAAAGGCGAATCTTCCAGAGGCTTTAAAGTTTATTTACAGAAAATTCTAGAAGATTACAGGTCTATAAACCAAGTATCAACTTCAGTTTCACCAGTAAACACAGCTTAAATGGCTGCTGACAGTATCAGATTCACAGTATAAACTGCATTACAGCATTAACACACTGCAATGGGCTGTAAACAATAGGACAGACTTAGCCAAGCAGAGCTCTTTATCCAGTAATGCCTTGGCGGAAACCGACTCACTTGGCGCGATTCGATTCCTTAAATATCCGCGTAGAAAATAGAGAATGTTTCAGAAACTTCCCAACCAATCAAGTTAGATCTTACCAGGAAACCATCCGAATAATGTAATAATAGAAATGAATTAAACTATGTTCCTTCGAGGGGACATCATCTAACGTAATTTTTGACGCGTAAATTGTTAGCCCTCGTGAACGCGTTCTCGAGCAATCTATAGTTAAGTTAGGGGAAAATGTAGCAACAAGAAAGAAGTGGGAGGAGTCCCGATAAAACCTGGCAGAACAATGACTTTTATCAATTTGTAGATTCTGGATTAGTGACTTTTTACATATTATACTTCGACAGAATATATCTCAAAGCTAAAATGGGCAAATGATTTATGCATCAAACAACACGGTTATCGATGCTCTTTCGATTATTGCTTATTTTGGATTTCATTCCTTATTTCAGTTAGGCGTGGTTGCACCGATTACTTGCGAAATTTCAGAATTTATAACTCGAAAACGAACTGACGAGGGCTATTGTTTTGTGCGTCAAAAACCATATTTGTATATGCTCTTTCGATTAATGCTTGTTTGGAATTTTTTTTTTTTTTTTTTTTTTTTTTTTAAATGATTACAGTATGGGATGGTTTCCTGGTTACATATTTGGTATATCGATAATAAGGATTTGTAACGAAGGTCGCCAAAAAAGTCGCCAATGAGCGAAAAAGTCACAAATTTGGCTCCAAAGACATTACCCGCCTTCACGAAGCTTTTTAACGGGTTTTTAAGAGAAAATAAACTATTTTAACGCAAAAACAAGCTAGAAATGCTGAAAATTAACAATTTATAACCTGACTAAGCCTCTTTGAATGAATTTACATAAAGATAACTACTCTTATTTACAAGTTCGTAACAATATAATTATACTGAAGGAAGAGTCACGAAAGAAATTAGGGTAAACACCCTAACACACAGGGTAACACAGGGTAAACACCCTGTATTGACAAAAATCCATACGTGGTACAGAAACTGGCTTCACATTCGGTTTCAGCACACCAAAAATCATAAAAATCAGCCAAAATTATCAAATCAAAATTTTAAATGTATACCTGTGTTATTGTTTTCAAAAACATTTTCAAGTTAAATCAAAATCAAAAGTTTCATACTTTTCATAACCTGATTCCTCCAATTTATGAACGCAGACACTAATTCAATAGAAAAGAAAAAGAAATAAAAAGAAATCGGGACACTTTAGTAAACAAAAATAGATGTGTTCATGTTTCCAGACGTAAAAAAACAAAAAAGCTTATACTTCTCACTTTAAAGGTCAATCTCATCAATATCTTCTTTTTTCTTATTTTATATCGGTTATTTTACTTGATTACATTTGTCTACGATAAAAAAAAAAAAAAAAAAAAAGAAGAAGAAGAAGAAGAAGAAGAAGAAATACTAATAAGAAAAATACTTGAAAATTTCGAAAATCAACTACGTCGTAAAAGTAGAAAAGAGTGAAACAATCCCAGAGTCTCAAAGTCTCAAGAAAATTTCTGAATTGAAAATGAATTATTTATTTTATTAAGTTTTTTCGAAAAACAACATACGATACGGAAGCTAAAATGTAATTTTAAAAAAAGCAAAAATGTTTTTAGAGATGAAACTAAATTTCTTTAATAATAATAACTGTAAAATAAAAGTTATATATATATATATATATATATATATATAAATTATATATATCGCAATAAAATTTAACCTTAAAATTTAGCAATTAATAGATTCAAAACAATACACAACAAAAATATAACTGATTTTAAATTATAGGTAAGACTGACACAAAAATGTTGAGGTACAGATTAAGAACCAATAAGAGACAAAAACAATTTAAATTACTTACGCCGACACGAATAATAATAATAAAAAAAAAGGACCATTAAAATTAATGACAGAGAAAATAACTAAAGGACCCCAGAAATAATAATTGGATAAAAATGCTTAAAATTAGAAGTAAAAACTCGTCAGGGGGCATGTACTTCATAAAGCTGTGAAAGCTGCACCGATTTCGTAAAACATTATAGCTAATCATAGCAATTTATATTGTTCCAGTCCAGATCAAGGCAGCAAAACCAATTTGAATGAGAAATTAAATAAATTATTAAATCAAATCATCAAGGAATCCATAGAGAAAACTAGAAAAAAGCAGAGTAGCCACATGTAAAACTTTTACACAAACTGGAGAATAAGAAGATGCCAACAAATTATTGAAGTTAAAAATAAAAGCATTGCAAACTCGATTAATCGATAAAGAATTAACGTCTGAGCTGTTTCATTAACGATTATATTCACTGAGCAATTATTTATTGAGTTAGTGAATTTTTAATTTTAAATTAGTTAAAGTTTAATCTAGTTAAATTTTTAATTTAAATTGTACGTAAATCAATGAACATTAAAACTTTCATAGAAAGGAAATTAGTGTTAGAAAACAAAGTCAGCAATGAGCAAGCGCCATCTAGCGTTTAGCTAACTAAACAATAAGTCAGTTAAATTAATTCAGGTTCAAACAAACCAAAGCTATAAAAGTATTTTTAAGAAGTTTTAACTTCAGGAATTAAGAGAATATATGTGGCACCATTTAAATAATTAGAGATTTGATTAGCGTAATATTAAAGCGTAATATTAAAGCGTAATATTAAAAAAAGAAGAGAAAAGAAAGAAAGAAATATTATTCGTACATCCAAGGTAACTACAATTATTTCAATTTCCACGTTAGTCAATAAATTTACACATATTTTCATTGATGGATGAATTTAATGCTTAAAAAACTTACTTGTAAATACATCAAAGTCATAATATTCTCATTTTAAAGTTAACAAAGCCTGGAACAGCTTAAAGTAGGAAAATAGTTCACAAAGGTTGTTTTAAATAAGCACCGTTATAGTAAATTCCATCTAAATAACAAAAATAAATAACACTTAAAGACTTTGTACATTTTTGCAAGACAAATATAAAAATTCCTGGAGTGAAAAAAAAAAAAAAAAAAAAAAATCATAAAAAAATGAAAAAACATAAAACGAAGTTCTTTTTTTTTTTTTTTAATGACATTTAAGAGACTTTTGACCACTATGCGATATTTACCTTTACGCAATTATTTTTGTACTGCTAATATTCAATTTGTTGTAAGACGAATGTTTATAATATGAAATATGACATTAGGTATTTAAATCATAAATTGATTATGACTTACAGAAATTAAAATTTTGCTGAATTACTAAATGTATGTATATATATATATATATAAACAGTGTAAATATAATAATAATGAACATTATGTAATGTTCAACTATATATTTAAAACTAATAATGATTTTTAAACACTTTTGTGAGAACAGTACCTAATAATATATTAAAACATTTTCTATCTTCGCTATGAACACAAACTTTATAATAGCTTTAAAATGTTACCCTTGGTCCTACAAGTTCCTCCGCCTGAAGAATAGCCTTGCATAGTTATTTTCCCCCGAAACAATTTTAAGTAAAAATCAGAATATAAAATTTCACATTTATCTCTTTATAATCTGAATACGCCAACTCATAGACGCAGACAGTAATTTAATAGAAAATGAAAAAGAAATTGTGACATTTTAAACAAGTGTAGACAGGTCTTTCATAGTGAAACAAGTGTAGACAGGTCTTTCATAGTGACATAGTCTTCAAAGATAAAAATGAGAAAGGGTTACACTTCTCGTTTTATTGGTGAATTTCAAGTATGTTATTCCTGCTTTTCCTCATTCTATTTCAGTTATTTTACTTGATTAAATTTGTCTACGATTTAAAAAAAAAAAAAAAGAAGAAGAAGAAGAAAAATACTTGAAAATATCGAAAATCAGTTACTTCATAAAAGTACAAAAAAAGTGAAACTATCACAGAGTCTCAAAGTCTCAAGAAAATTTCTCAATAGAAAATGAATTATTCATTTTGTCATTTGCAAAAGTTTAAGACCACCCATAGAAAAATCAGTTATAATGGAATTCCGCAAAAATAGCATATATATTTTACGAATAAAAGAACAAAATAGACTGTACATGCTTATTTACTGTAATTAAAATCAGTATTCTGTAGGATCTCCTTTCCTTTAAATAACTTGTGCAATCTTCTTAGACATGCTATAAATAAGAAACTTGCAGTAAGCTTTAGAAATGTCTGTGCACCAGACATGCTTTATTGCTTCAACAAGTGCTGTAGCAGTCAATGGTTGCTTTTCGGCGACTTTATTTTTCCCAGTACACCACAAATTCTCTATTGCGTTCAAATCTGGGCTGTTACCTGGCTAGTCAAGCACTTTGATTTTCTGTGCCCTCAGATATTTCTCGACAATCTTCGCCATGTGACATGGAGCCCAATCATTCATGAAAATTGAACATTTATGAACACGCATGTGATGCTTCAACTTCTCACGTAACAAATTAAGGTACTTCTTTCCATTCATAATGCTTTTAGGTGGCACAAAATACAGACTAGCAGTACCGGACATAGACATTGCACCCCATATCATTTGGCTTGGAGGATGTTTCACAGTTTGAATCGTATATCTCTCATCATACTTTTTCCCTTGGGCGGCGAACACTTGTAGCACGTGAAAACATGAAACGTGTAGCACAGAAAATTGCTGCACACTTGTCTCTTCCGAAAATAAGACCCTACTCCACTGCTGTACTGTCCGATTCTGTTATTGTCGGGCGAAAGTCAGTCATTTCTTTTTCATACTTGGAGTAAGTCGAGGTTTCCTTGCAGATTTCTGGGATGATAAACCGAAATCTTTGGCCAAATGTCTTGATATAGTACTAAAATTGTCGTTGGTGCCTTTTGAAGCCAGAGATTGTTTAATCGTATTGCAGGAGGTTGTTGGATCTCGTACGGCCATCCTTCTTATCACATTATCATCACGTGCACTCGTTTTTCTAAAGCCACCGCTTCTTTTAAGGTCCACAAATTTTCCCGAAATTTTAAATTTACAACTAGCTTGATGCACAGATGTCTTGCTCACATTTGCCCTCGAACTTATTTGACGTTCAGAAAATCCAATTTTATGCAGGGTCAATATTTTTGACCTTTTGTAACAGTAAGTAAAGGTTTTTTACCCATTACAATAATTACACAACAGTACTGTCTACGACAAAATCCAATCAACAACTCGCGATAAACGTGCCGGCCACCTTTATTTATAGAAGTAGAATGCGTCTGATGCAGTCAGCACATGAGATGACGCAATAATCTGCGCAAATGATGCAATGTGTTAAAATACTAAAAATAGTCTACTGGTCTTAAACTTTTGCAAATAATTGTATATTAAGTTTTTTCGAAAAACAACATACGATAAGGATGTTAAAATATAATTTTTTTAAAAAGCAAAAATATTTTTGGAGATATAACTAAATTTCTTTAATGATAATAACTGTAAAATATAAGTTATTTAATTTTTTTAAAAATAGCCTTTTTCTTTTTCTTTTTTTTTATGTTTGTTTAAAGCATAATATTAAAAAGAAAAAGAAAGAAATATTACTCGTACCTCCAAGGTAACTACAATTGTTTCGATTTCCACGTTCTTCAATATCTTTAGAGTTGTTTTTATTAATGGATGAATTTAATGCTTAAAGAAATTTGCTTGTAAAGTCAACAAAGCCTGGTACACTTTATAGTAGGAAAATAGTTCATAAAAGTTCTTTTAAATAAGCACCTTCAGTAAATTCTGTCCAAAAATAAAAATAATCAACCTTTAAAGACTTTCTACATTTTTGCAAGATAAATAAAATAAATAAAAAAACCTTGAGTAAAAAAATAAAAAGTAATTCATAAAGATATGCAAAAACATAAAACAAAGTCCATAGAACTATTTTTTATATTTTCTTCTGACATTCGAGAGACTTTGATCATTATGCGATATTTGACTTTACGCCATAATTTTTGTGCTGCTAATATTCAATTTTTTGTAAGACGAATATCAATATATAAAAAGTGACATCAAATATCTAAATCATAAATTGATTATGACATGCAGAAATTAAAATTTTACTAAATTAACATATGTTTATATGCAAGGCTTGTGAAATACGGTCGCCTGGTCACCATTGGCGACCGATATATATTAACTGGTGGCTATGTTTTCAACTTTAAGAAAACTTGACTTTTTTAATATTTTGGTGAAAAAGATTGTTCTAAAATCGGCTCCTATTCCACTCTCGGTGTAGTCTAGTTCTCGCCATTTTGATTCCTGCCCCCCACTCCTCACTACGTTTTGAGACACTGTATTGAATGAATACACCATTAGATTTATGCCACTTTTCTTCATGCATGTATATATACTTAATATATATAAACAGTGTAAATATAAGTAAATATAATGATAACGAGCATTATGTATTTAATATTATGTAATGTTCAACCATAGCCTCTTAAACTAGATGCCTGTCGTGTGGCTCGGAAGCTTGGCAACAGTTTAAACGGTAGACAGCGCCACCTGGCATGGATTGCGCGATTTTTTTATTCAACTGCCACCAAAAATTTTTTAAAGTGGGATATGATATACATAAAAGGCGAATGCAATCGAAGAAACGTCGATTGTATATATCATATGTCACTTAAAATTATTGGTGACAGTTGAATAAAAAAGTCACGCAATCTGTACCAGGTGGCGCTGTCTACTGCTTGAGCTGTTACCAAGTTTCCGAGCCACGTGACAGGCATTTAGTTTAGGAGGCTATGATTCAACTATGCATTTAAATCTAATAATGATTTTTAAACTCTTTTGTGAGACAATACTTAACAATATATTAAAATATTTTCTATCTTCGTCATTAACAAACACTGTGCAGCATCTTTAAAATGTTATCCTTCTACCTACAACTTTTTTTGCCTGAAGAATGGTCGTGCATAATTATTCTCACCCGATACAATTTCGAGTAAAAATCAAAGTCAAAAATTTTCACATTTATCTACTTATAATCTGAATCTGCAAATTCATCGAACCTGATAGTAATTTAATAGAAAATGGAAAAGAAATTGTGACATTTTAAACAAGTGTGGACATGTCCGTCTCTTCAAAGATAAAAACGAGAAAGGGTTACATTTCTCGTTTTATAGGTCAATTTCAACTATGATATTCCTGCTTTTCCTCAGTCTGTTTCAGTTATTTTACTTGATTAAATTTGTCTACGATGAAAAGAAATAAAAAAAATAAAAAACCTAATAAGAAAAATGCTTGAAAGTATCAAAAATCAACTACTAGGTAAAAATACAAAAGAGTGAAACAATCACAGTTTCTTAGAAAAATTTCTCTCTGGAAAATGAATTATTTATTTTATAAAGTTTTTCGAAAAACAACACACGATACAGAAGATTAATTTTTTAAGGAAAGTTTTATTTCAAGATAAAACTAAATTTACTTAAAAAGTAATAACTTCAAAATAAAAGATATTTAAATATCTTTTTAAATGGCATTTTTCTTCAAAATATTTCTTAGAATCATAATATTTAAATATATATTAATACCTCCAAGGCAACTCTAAATTTGATTATTTCGATTTCAGAGTTCTTGAAGATTTTTAAAGTTATTTTTACTGATGGATAATTTCTAGAAAAATTATTTATTTTATAAAATGTTTGAAAAAGAACACACGATACTGAAGATAAAATATTATTTAAAAAATAAAAATTGTGTGTGTATTTTTAAACATAAAAACTAAGTTTATTTAAAAATAATAATTGTAAAATAAAAGCTATTTGAATATTTTTTTTAAAAACGGCATTTTACTTTAAAATATTTTTATGCATAATATTTAAAAAAATTTTATTATTATTATTCATACCTCCAAGGCAACTCTGAATTCAATTTTTACCCTTTTCCAAGTTCTCCAGAATCTTTAATATTATTTTCACTGATGGATAATTTTAATGCTTAAAGGATTTTATTATAAAGTCATCAAAGCATCGAACACCTTACAGTAGGGAAATAGTTCACCTAGATTGTTTTAAATAAGCATCGTCACAGTAAATTCCTCCTAAATAATAAAAATAAATAACCCTTAAGGAATTTTTACGTTTTTAAAAGATAAATAAAAATCCCTGGACTGAAAAATAAAAAGTAATTCATAAAGAAATGTAATCGCATAAAAGAAAGTCCCTATAATTATTTTTAATCGCTTTTTTTTCTGCCGTTCGAGGGATTTAGATCAGTATGTAACCCTTCTCATTTACATTTCATCATAATTTTTACGCTTTTAATACTCAATCTGTTGTAAAGCATGCATAAAACTATTAAATGTGACATTAATTATTCAAATAACAATAGCGATCAGAAATTAGAGTTTCTATCAAATCAGCACATATATCTTTTTTTTTTTTTTTTTTTTTTTTTTTACTTTCCGAACACTATAGTGAGGAAGGTATTGTAATCATGTCAAAAATCCGAATTTGAGATTTTGATGTTTCTATACGTTGCGAGGTCCCCTGAGTCCGTTTTCATTATTTTTATGATGATCTATGTATGTGTGTGTGTATGTGTGTGAATGAACATGCTAGCGTCTAAACGCTTTGCTCGAATGAGCTGAAAGTTGGTACGTATGTTGTAAGTCATCGTAGCACGAACCCTATTGGTTTTGATGAATCTAGCACTTATAGTTTCTTCACAGGGACACCAAGAAAAGTTCTTTATCGTTATGGCCTATGGGGTCAAATTTTTAAAAGTGCGATAGTGTCTAAACACCTTATTAAACAGAGCAAAAAAATTTATACACATATTATAGGTCACAGTTGCACGAGCTGTGTAGATTTTAGAGAATTTAGTACTTACCATTTTTTTATAGGGACACAAAGAAAAATCATTTATCATTATGGCCTATGGGGCCAAATTTTTAAAAGTATGATAGTGTCTAAACGCCGTATTAAACTGAGCAAACATGTTATAGGTCACAGTTGCATGAGCTGTATAGATTTTGGTGAATTTAGCACTTACAGTTTTTTTACAGGGACACATAGAAAAATTCTTTATCATTATGGCCTATGGGACCAAATTTTTAAAAATGCGATACCGTCTAAACGCCTTATTCAATATAGCTGAAAATTTATATGAATATTATAAGTCAATGTTGCACTAACTATAAGCATTTTAATGAATCTAGCATTTATAAGTTTTTACAGGGGCACAACGAAAATTTCTTTATCATTATGATCTATGGGCTCAAAGTTCAGTAGCGTTAAATAAAACATCGTGTAATATATGGAGAAAAATACTCAAACACTCGATTATGGTTTTCTCTCTTTTGTTTGTTTAACAACTCCTCTTTCTTTACTTTATCTACAAAACTGTTAATTACTGAATGTTCGGAAAGTCGAGTGGATTTACTCCAGATTTTTTCTTAGTATGATATATTTTTACTTTCCAAACATACATATGTAAGGAAAGTATTGTAATCATGTCAAAAATCAGAATTCGAGATTTTGACGTTTCTATACGTTTTGAGGTATCCAGCGTCTATTTTCACTATTTTTATGATGATGTATGTATGTGCGTATGTATGAGTGTGTATGTGTGTGAGTGAGCATGCTAGCGTCTAAACGCTTTGCTCGAATGAGTTGTAAATTGGTATGCATGTCGCAAGCCACTGTAGCACGAACCCTATTGATTTTGGTGAATCTAGCTTTTATAGCTTTTTTACAGGGACACAAAGAAAAGTTCTTTATCATTATGGCCTATGGAGCCAAAATCTTAAAAGTGTTATAGCATCTAAATATCTTATTCAATTGAGCAAACAATTTGTACACGTATTATAGGTCACAGTTACTCAATCTGTACAGATTTTGAAGAATCTAGCACTTATAGTTTTTTTACAGGGACACAAAGAAAAATTCTTTATCATTATGGCCTATGGGAGCAAATTTTAAAAAATGCGATAGCGTCTAAACGCCTTATTAAACTGCGCAAACAATTTATACACAAATTATAGGTAATAGTTGCATGAACTGTATAGATTTTAGTGAATCTAGCACTTATGTTGTTTTACAGGGACACAAAGAAAAATTCTTAATCATTATAGCCTATGGCACCAAATTTTAAAAAGTGCGATAGCGTCTAAACGCCTTAATCAATTGAGCAAAAAAAATTTACACATGTTATAGATCACAGTTTCATGATCTGAATAGGTTTTGGTGAATCTATCACTTCTAGTTTTTTTTTTTTTACAGGGACACAACAAATAATTCTGTATCACTATGTCCTATGGGGTGAAATTTAATTGCAGAGAATTTTAAATAACTTTGCCCTCGAGAATACAGTCAAACGCTCTAGAATTCTAATAGGGGCTTCTAGAACTGGCTTTCCAAGGGGACTAGAATTTATAAGGATGACATGGAACTATTTTTTCTAGAGCCACAATTTAGTTTCTAGATGTTAGTTACAGAATTTTTTCTCAGTGTACTGTGCTCATACCTTTTTTTCTCCATGCTTAATTATTTCGACCCGAAACAACTTTTGCGTGCTTTTGAAAATATGCAAATATTAATATTTTTTCCGACTAACACTAGTATTTCGGAGCTTTTTTTTTCCGAAATGCGTATGATTCTTTATAAATAATACAAACGACACAATAAATGCACAATGTCTATAAAAGAGCTGACTCATTTTTATGTTTAATAATTCAAAAATAATGAATATATTATCAAACCTGTCGCATTTAGAATATTTCATATATTTTCTTTTATAGCGTGAACGTTCCCATAAACAGCTTCTTTCTCCCATTCGAATATATTTTCTTTTGTTATATCTTTTGAATATATTTTCCTTCACTGAAAATAAAGATACGTTTGTCATTTATTTAGACTTATTGGAAAGTTTCTTTAATCCAAAACTCGAAGAATTTCAGTCACATGTTTTTTTGCAACAAGACAGTGGACTGCCACCCCACTGGGTGCCTTGGATGACTATTTCACAGAAAGATGGATTGTGTGAGGTGGCCCAAATTCTTAGACATCTAGATCCCGTAGTATAATGTCACTGAACTTTTTTCCTTTAGAGTTGTTTTAAAGAAATCCTTTACAGGAAGACCTTTAACGTTGAAAAACTAAAATCCAAAATTATAACCGCAGTAACTGCCGTAAATGGAGACACGCTTGCCCGTACCTGCCGTGAAATCGACTACCCTCTTTATTCTCCGTGTGACTAAAGCCGTACATATAAAAATCCATTGACAGGGAAGACAATTTTTTTTTTATTTATCTGACCATTACCGTAATTAATTTAAATCCATCTTCAGTACTTTATATATTGTTCGACATTAAAATATGTGAGACCTTTCATAGACATCCTGTATTTTTAAACGAACTGAATATTGATAGCTACTTCAACTAAATATACAGAATATTTAATTATTGCAACATTTTTGAAAAAGGCAGGGGAATATGGTTTCAGATACGCTGACAGATATTTTTTCTTTTTTTTCTAATTTTTTTACTTTGCGAATTCCTCGAGGGAAGTTAAATGTAGTAAAGTTTGTTTTGCCTTGATGTTCGTGCGTTTATGACGTGTTTGTTGGCTTTTTTTACTGTTTTAACCATTAATAATGCATTTATATAAATTTTAGACTTTAAATCACATTTTGGTCAAAAGGTAGTGCTTGCTGTACAGTAAATTCCCTATATTTACGTAAAGCATGTGTATTGACTTTACCGCTGTATTTCTTTGCGTATTATTATGAGATATGGCGTGTAGGAAATGTTCAGCAAATGACAGAACGTATTTTTATAATGAAATATCGGATTCTGAATTGGATTATATTTATTTAATAAGAATGCTCCGCGCAGAAAATTCCAACCAAAGTACTGCATGAAACCAAAGCAAAAACACAAATGCGTCATCGAATATAATGTTAAGAATTTAAAAGTAAGAAACACTTAGATTTAAAATTGGTAAAAGAAATTTTTTAAACTTCTAAATCCTCTGAGTTCTTGTTTAAAAGTTTTATAAAATTTATACAAAAACAAATCGTTAAAGTAATTAAATTTTGTAAATACATTCACAAATAAGTTCTAATTTCTAAGAGTGCTACTAGGTATAGCAAACTGTATAAACTGCAACCACTCATATTATTGATAACTATAGAAAAGAAAAAAAGACTAAGTCTTGATTTCAAGCTGGATATGCCAAACATAAAACGCATATAAGATGATTAATTTTCATTATTAAATTAATTGTAACCAGATGAAGATCAGGAAAAATGGCAATAATAATCACCGGCAATCTTTATAAAAAGTCATTGGACGTAAGCGGTTATATCCTCTTCGGAGTTGGTTTCAACCAACTTTGACGCAGTTACTATTTATTACCAAGGTTGAAGTACTGTGGAGTTTGGGTGGTAAATCCCTTTTACTGGGCGGCTACTATGGAAAATCACACTTTTGTATGATTTTTATAGTAATAATGCAACTAGAAACTTCAGATTTTATATGTAGGCTACTTTTAATGTTTACATTTTCTCTTAGTCAAGGTTTTTAAAAATTCGAAATTAAAAAATGGTGAAATGGTTTTTAAAAAATGCTCTAAAATTACGTTTTCGTCAAAATTTAATGCCTGCAGGAATGCGTCAAAATAACGTAGTGTCTTAATATAATTAAAATCAAAACAAATTTTATAACCTGTCAGAAAATCTCCCAAATAAAGTAGTACCGTCTTTGAAAATGACTTCATTTCTTAGAAGTCATTCGATGGATAACATTCATTTTCATCGAGTAAACTATTACGTTTACCATTATTGTATGTTGTGGATTTTACTTACTAGTGAAAAAAAAATGTAGTAAAAAACAATAATTTTAACACCAAGTAATAATATAATATCAGAAGGCTTTTGCAGGTTACTTTCTTAGAACAACAATTTTTTTCTATTTTAAGAACGTTGTCATTCCAGGATTATGTTTTATAAATGAATTATTTAAAAAATAATCCATTTGTAGCAAATAATAACTGTTCACATTTTCGAGACGTGTTAATAAATATAGGAATTTAAAAAATAAATAAATAAACTTATGAAAGTATTTATATGTGTAGTGACCAGAGAAGTGGGCAAAGCCACCTAGTACACTATAAAACTCCTTCTTGAACAAAAATGACTTTATTCAGCACCACAGATAAAATTAAAGTAAAATATGTACTTTTAATCCTTATAGATATCGCTGATATTATTTCAAAAAGTTCGATGTTATACTCGCTTTAATCTAATGAGACATTAAGATCCTATTACAGATAAAAGGTAAAAAAAAAATAGCTGTAGATTTCATGTAAGTAATCAAAAAATGCAATTTTGGAATCTTTATTATTATTATTATTATTGTTGCTGTTGTTGTTGTTGTTATTATTAAATGAACGTTTAGGGAATCGATACGAATAAAATTGATGTGCAAATATTTCAAAAAAAAAAAAAAAAATCGGATAAAAATAATAATTGGAGTTTATATATTTGTTTGAAAAACACTCATAACATAATGAAATATTACACAATTACTTAAAGATAAACTGCATGTGTGTTTGTACGGTTTGAAATAATTACTCGATTTTCAATAATAATCAAATCACTTTTTATAATAGTCAGCCAGAAGTTAAAATTGGCCTATTATTATTTAATACTAACAATATATTCATTACGTGAATTGTAAAAATATCGCTTTATTGAATAACTATTTTTTTTTAATAGATTAAAAACATAACATTTTATGAGTTTCATTTAATAATGACAAGACTGTAACTAATATTCTTCATTATATAACATTGTTACAGTAACTCGAGTGCACTAAAGATTTTCAATATCGTCTCCCATATTTTATATGGTATACGATGTCTTACTTTTTTTTTTTTCCGGAAAAAGATTTATAGATTAATTAGATAAGAGTTGGCTGTTCCTCTTTTCCGAAATCACAATATTTGTGAGGTTCTGTCGAAATAGATCTTCTTAAACGCCAAGTTGTTTTCTTCCGATATCTTGTCCCATAAAGCAGAATGGATGTTTCTATAATACCCTTTATTTTGCTTTATTTTTGAGACGTAAAAGATGCACCCTTATTTCGCTTCTAAGCTATATACTATGTTTAATATTACCAGTAAGTGGATATTGATGTCATAGCTACGATTTCTTAATTTCTGCTCTTACTCGTAAAATTTATTGTTTAACAAAATACCTGTTATAGTTATTTTAACTGGCGTTATATTACATTTAATACCAAATATCTGCTAAACTTTAATTTGTTTGTAGTACAATATGAATTGTGTGTGTAAAATATATATAGATTCTTATTTTTTTAAAACTTTAAGAATTCTAAAATTGGCGAAACATTGAGGTATTAGCATTTGAGGAATATTTCTTTCTTACAAAACTCACCAAATGGTTTTTTCCGCAAGTCAAAAAAAATTTAATTTAATTTAAAAAAAAAAAAAAAAAAAATTGAGAGAAAACGTGTGAAAAGAAAAAAAAAAAAAAAAAAAAAAAAAAAAAATGTTAAGAAGGTAATATAGTAACCTTAGCTACGGAACACAACTTATTTTTTTTAAGTGAAAAATAATTTTTTTCTTGCGTTTTTTTTTTTTTTTTTTTTAATATATAAATCAAAAAGTAACTATTACTTTAAATTTTATAGAAAATCAAATGAGTAAAAATTACTTTACTTTACACAATCTTTGTAGACCTCATGAAATTAATTAACATAAGTTTTTAAGATTTTGGATCAATTTTAAAGCTTCGAAGCATTTAGTTCATTATAACTAAGTTAAAATCTCTAAAAGACTGATTTATTAAGACAAGAAGAATGTTTATTTCAAACAGTAAAAATGCATCGTCACCATTTTGCGGTATATCACCTTTAATAAACCAAGTAGTCCCCCAAAATATAGTTAAAGGGGGGAGGGGGGGGGTCTTGTTAAAATTTAAATTTTGTTTAAGATAAGATTTTATTATTTTACTGATATTTAAAATCGTTTTACGAATGATTTTGTATTTTTTTTATTACTATTATTATCATTATTTCTTTATTTATATGCAATAATTATGATGTTATAGCATTGAAACACTTCTTTGCGTTAAAATAGTACATTGATAAAATATATTTCAATATTATTTTTTTTTAATCTTAGATTTATTTAGTTTAAGAGTGTATTAGTTAGTTTTTTTTTCTCTTGTTCGAGGAACGGGATTAACCACAAAATTGCAAAACCATGAAAATGCTAATGAGTTAGAGTAGCACACTATTATTAACATTTACAAATAAACAAATCCAACAAACAATAATTAATATAACTTGTATTTTAATAAATATAAATAATAAACAGTCTATTTTTGATAAATAACATCATGCAGTACACCTCAAAAACATAATATATTTAATTAAAAACATTCACCAATGCATTTAGATTTAAAAATACACTATCTACCAATAAGTATTTGGACACTTTTGAATTCAGACGTTTTTACGAATATCTAAAAAAAATTGTTTAGGAATTATCTTGAAACTTTGGGAGTATAAAGAAAAAGTTATACCTCATACAATTCAGCAAACGTTTTGTCCTAGTATTTTATTATGAGAGTTCCTCTAAGTACCTCTATAAAATTTTATGAGGCTACCACATATAGTCATGGAGATATAATGGATTCTTTAAAAAATTACGAAAGAAATTGGTACTTTCTTAATTATAACTGTAGGGTATTAGATCCAGTGCAAAGCCAGTTCTAAGAAACTTGACATACTACATTAGACACAGCATACAGCAATCAGAATGAAAAAATGTTAAATACCTTACGAAATATGAGCATTTTTGGTAAATATTTTTAACTACGCACGCGCAAACTTTTTAAAAATTTTATTTGAATAATTTAATAGCAAAAAGTATTGAGCTACTTATATGAAGACCTCAAAAGTTATGAGAGATAGAATGAACAGAATTTTAGTTCCTCTCAAAATAGAAGCTAAACTATAAGGGATTTCACTCACATTTTTATTTTGATTCAATCAATGTCCAATGGTAATGCAGTGTTAGCTGATTGTAAATAACTATTAATAAAACCACCTAACCATTTTCTGTTTTTTATTTATTTTTTATTTATTTATTTATTTATTTATTTATTTTATTTTATTATTATTATTTTTTTTTTTTTTTTTTTTTTTTTTTGAGAAGAACTGAAATTCTGTGTCTCAGAACTTTTCGAATTTACACGATATTTGTTTGGGGTTTCGTAAAATTAGCTCAGTACTTTTGGCTATTAAATTATACAAATGAAATTTTTTAAAGCTTGCACATGCGTGGTTAAAAATTGTTTAATGCAAATGCTCTTGTTTCGTAAGATATTTAACATTTTTGCTTTCTGATTGACCAAGTTTCCTAAAACTGGCTTTTTCACTGGGTTTAATACCTTACGTGTTATAATTAAAAAAGTGTTATATATATATATATATATATTTCAAGAAACCGTTATACCTTAATGAATATATGTAGTAGCCTCTTAATTTATACAGATAATTAGAAGAATCCTCATAATCGCATGCTATGGCAAAAACACATTTCAAGCATTACTTTTTACAGGGTGATCCAAAACTTTTTGATTTTTGTTTAATATTTCACTGGTCCCTTTTTCCTCTTCAAGACTTTTTTCTCTTCTTTTTTTTTTTCTTTTCTTATGTAAATATGTATATCGTATAGCATGGTCTTTGTACTCCCAAAGTTTCAAGATAATTAATTCTTAAAGAATTTTTCTAGATATTTGACAAAACGTCTAAATTCAAAGGTGTCCTAATACTTATTGGTAACTAGAGTATGCAATCTCAGAATCAATTGTTTAATGATAAAATACAACATAGTAAAAAATAAATCTCATTATTATTCATTATAAGTACTGCTTACAATATTAACGTGCGTGTGTCAACATAAAATAATTGAATGAAATGCAACCCTTGAAGGTAACGATTTTTCTCCGTTGTTTCAGTCATCATGCAAGAAAATAAGTTTTACAGGCAAAACAGAAGTTAAAGTTGGTTATTTCTACGATTAGAATGCGTAGATAAATAACTGTTACGCAGTGTCTAATAATGAAATATATATTAAAATATGGTGTTTTTCATAATACTTTATAGATAAAGCTTTCAATATTAATATAAGTATGTTAATATATGATAGAAGTATAGCACAGTGTTAGGAAATTTTAATATTTTCCCAATATTTTAAACAGAAAAAGTTACCGGCGAAAAAGTTTTTCAGAGGTATTTGTTAAACGTATAAACCGAGTTCAGAATTAGCTGTTCTGTAATTTATTATCTACAATAATAATTTTTTTTAATTATATTTATTTTTAAAAAAATGAGTAATGCCATTGTTTCAATGATACAAACAAGAATGTTAGAAATAAAATTCACTACAATGAAATAAAATAAAAATTTCCCATCAGACTGAATCAATAACTTCTTTAATGAAAAAATATTTTACCTTACACTGCTCTGTAAATCACTAATAATTGGTATTAAATAAACGTCTGGTAAATAACTAATCTTTTTATTAAATGCTTGTAATAAGATAGTATGTGATAAAATAAAGTATTTCTTTTCGTATATTATAAGTAGATTTGGTAATATTAAATTGCGCACACTAATAGAATGAAATATAACGTTAAATCGTATTGATTTTTCGTTTGGATGAGGAAAAAACGTTTAAAAATATGACAATAATCCATTTATATTACGCTAAAAGCGATTATTGAAATTATAAAAGTTTTTTATAATAAAGAACTATTTTATAAATATTTAACTTAGTAATCTAGTACTCAAAATGTGTAGTATATTTTATTATAAATATATTTAAAGAACTTATAAAGTTTTAAAGTGTATAATAATAATAACAATAATAATAATAATGTTACAAAAAAAAATTCGATCATTTTCTTCAATTTAAATTTTATGTTTAAAGAAAGGTGTTTTATACATAAATATTCGCAACATTTAGTGATCAAATGTATGTTTATCACTCATTAAATATATAATATTTCCTAAATTATCGTGTTATATATCAAATTAATAAAGCGAAACACTATAGTAAGAATTTTAAAAATGCAGTTAAAATACCTATCACTGAAAAGTATTGTAAAGTAAAATTATAACCTTACGATGCATTTAAAGTCTAACTTAAAACTAATTCTTTTTTTTCCTGCAACTTTAACTTTATGTTGAAAAGATGTTTTACTCAAAAAAAGTAACATAAAGTAATTGTTAATAACAAAATGTATGATGCAAAATACAAAAATGCTCTTAAGTAGCAATTTTCAGTGCTCATATATATTGACATAACAAAAGTGATTGGCTCCCTAGTGCTACGGGGGAGATTATTTTCCTATTGGATCTATGGTTTTTGTGTTAAAAAAAAAAAAAAAAAAGTAAAAGCGATATTTACAAGTGAATCATAAGTTAACTTTACTAAAATTATATATATTGGTTTTTCCTTGTAAAAACAAATTATTCAGAGGGTGATGTAATGCATTTCTTAGGAGCTAAATAGTATTAACTAACTCTAGAGCTATAGTGATAACTGATAAGTATTTATTTATTTTATATTTACTTATTTACTTATTTATGCATTTTTTATTTTATTTATTTTTATTTTTATTTCATTTTTATTTTTATTATTATTTTCGAAAATTATCCACTAAAGTCGCATATCGTGCATTACTGTATCGATTAAGGCTATTTATGAAGTACAGAACTTTCAAATATCTAGAATGATTCTAGCCTAAAAAAAGTATTTCTTTTCCTATTTGAAAGGGAAAAAAACGTACTGCTCCAAATATTGTTAATATTTATTTGACAATCGTGTACATTAAAAGTACTACTTTATCGGAAATTTTAGTTATTTAAAATTTTAAAGGTAAAAAATATATAGAGATATTTTTTTTTTACCAATGTTTATTCTTGTAATTAAAATATATAATTTTTATTTATTAGTTAAAATTTTAATTTTAATACATGAAACGTTTTTTACGGATCAAATATTTTATTTAAAGAATGGATTAAGAAATTAATGGCACTAATTTAAAGCATTTCATTTTAAGATATGTATTTTTACTCAATTTCTTAAATAAAATCTTCATGTGACGCAGATTTTTAAAAGTATTGGTTTCAAATTAAAAATGAGCAATAATGATAATTAAAAATGAAAAAAAAAAGTTCCGATTTTAATTCTCTTTAAGCAGTGTTAGTATGGCGACCAATGGGCTACATATTTTATAATAATAATTCTATCACTGTTTGAAACAAACAACATTCAGTTACTAAATACTGCCATGCAATATATTTTATAATATATAGATATCGTTAACTTACATTTATCAACAATTCACACTATGACTGCAGAAACACAGACACAACCTTAATTTGCAATATGAAAAGAAATTTATTTTCTTGGCAGCTCCAGTTATCGAAAGGAAAAACGAGTTTTACAGGTAAACAATTCTCCCGAGCTCTGCAGTTTAGGCTACATTCGCTCTTTTTACATTTCCATGTAATCCTATGGATTTTTCGTTGCTTCATGTTTAAGGATACCTCTTTCAAAAAATGAAGTTTTTCAAATTCTCTTTATTAAATTCCATTTTTTGAACGAGTCGCTTTATAATCAGCAATTTTTTTAAGTAAATTTAAATATTTCTTTTTGAGGCTAAAAATTGGAGCCCTAAATTAACTTAATAAAAAAAAATATTTAAATTTAACTATTAAAACATTTAAAAATACCTATACGGGCTTTTTGTAGAGCACATTCGACAGTCACTCATGGTCTTCTTTTACATGAATTAATTTATAAATTCTTCTACGGCTTTTTGTAGAGTACTAACGACCACAATTCATAGTCCTTTTAATTAAATTTACTTTTTAAAAAATTCCTCAGTAAGATAAAAGGTGACATGCTCCAAGAGTGGAATAAAGAAAAAAAAAAAAAAAGATTTCAAAAAAACTTTATTATTAAATAGTATCATTGTAATACGAATCAAGGAAAACCCCTTAGGATTATATGGGAAAGAAGAAAGGGTGAATTTGGCGGACATGCAGCCTTTAATCTTTAAACTTGAAAAATATATTCTTCACAATTTTTATTTCTATGTTGAAAAAGCGTAAGAGTAATATATAATATGATGTCTTACGCTGTTAAATATTAAAATAATAAGGATAATAAAATTATATAAAATTATTAAAATATATGGAAAAATATGAAAGAAAAAAAAATGAGATTGGTAAGTACTATGTTTTATATAAACATTCTAATGAGTAACTGTATTCAAATTAATGTGCCAACCAAGTCTCTTAAAAATAACCATTTATTTGTTACTCCATTTGTAAAATATAATTATATTGGTAATTTTTCATTATAATAATTATATAAATTATTTTATTATTATATATTATATTTTTTATTATTATATATTATTTTTTTTTATAATATATTATATAAATTTTACAAAATTTTGAATAAGCTTTCTGTGGATTGTGGATTTAGATATTTTTAACATGTCTTTTACTGTTTTTAAAGCTAAGTGTTTTAAACTTTTAAATTCATAACATGTACCTTTTTTTTTTTTTTTTTTTTTTTTTTTTGTCTATGTTTTATGTATTGTATTATAGTTTTATTCAAGCAACACTGTAATTGGATGTTTCTGTAGTGTGCTTTTCTTTAGATAAATAAATACGTAAAAACATTGTTTTAATTAGTTACTTTAAAAAGTACAGTGAATTATAATACTTTTTCAAAAGTAGAAATATTCATTTTTAGTTTTTATTAAAAAATAAAAAACAATTGAAATAAAGAAATAAAAAATAATAATAATGATAATAAATTTTGATAATCTCGATTTTTTTAACTGAAAACTGTTGTAAGTTTACAGAGGTTTAGAATAAACATTTCAGTAAATTTAAAAAGATTTAGAATAAATATTTCAGTAAATTTAAAGAGATTTAGAATAAATATTTTAGTAAATTTAAAGAGATTTAGAATAAATATTTCAGAAATTTATAGAATTGTTTACCGTGCATCATGAAATATCTTTAATTAGCATTAGCTAAATGTGAATAATTATTAAAGGTTAAATAATTAAGTTTGGGAGTTTAATTATTATTCAAAACTAGACATTAAAATTACGGAAAATATTACGTAACTCTTTAACAACAACAAAAGAGAAAAAAAATTCCACGTTTTGCAAATGAAGAACATCTGTTATAACTAAATCTTAAATATTACTTTAAGGAATAGGAAATTGTCTTTCAATATTGTCTTGGCAGTTTTTGTTAGTGAAAATAATATTTTTAATATCAGTTTCTTTTCACATAAGGCATAATTTTATCTTAATAGAACAGAGAATAATTTCCAACGCTCTAATAATGACAATAATAATAATAATAATAATATATTCATGTTTGGTGATTTTTATAATTCATTACGAATGTCTCAACAGTCATTTTACATTGAGTGGAGATAACATGAGCTGTAGAAATTTTATACTGTAAAGTTTAGTTGTATTATTCCTAATTAAATAGAAAACAAAATTGTATTTCATTCTTTTATTTTTATTCGAAATTATTTTATTTATTTTTTGCCTGCTATAATAATTCATTATAATTGCATAAATATTACTGTTTTATTTTTCAATTCGCACCAAAGTTATATAAATATGTATTCATTTTTAGTAGTATCCAACGAAATTATAAAAATACTTCCTATGATCGCATCGCCCCAAGAATTTTTAAGAGGTTCTACTCTCAAAGTTCGTAGGCGGGGTGTTCGAGATTCGATTCTAGGTCATTCTCGTCAACCAAGCTGTTCGGAGTTTTCCTTAATTTTCTCTGAAATCTGCATGAATAAAAGCTGGAAACCCTTATCCCCCCCCACACACACACACACACGCACACACACGAATACCCAAGCATAGGAACCTCGTCTAGTTAATCAGCCTCAACCTCTACACACCATCATCACCCATAAATGCATAAATCATCCTTCATTATTAAAAACCCGTATATTTTGTTTACTTATAATTAATTTAAAATATTTATCAAGTAAACAATATTGATGATTTATATATATATATATATATATATATATATATAGCAATGAATATTTAAATGGTTTTCAACAGGCGTGTAGCGTGAAAAAAAAAAAATGCACTTCAAAATTTCAGGTTTTTCGTTAAAAATGTTTTTATTATGAGAATTTATATTGCTTCAGCAAATTTTGTATTTAAATTCTAAATTTTAAAAACTATCTTTTTTTTTTTCTTATGTCGAATTTTCCTACGTGACTTTTTCATTTCTTTCTCAGTCAAATGGATATTCTTCAAGACTGAATGGAATGATTCAGGTGGTGATCAATACTATTTTAAGGCGCATATATGCTGCTTTACTTATCCATTTTCTAACAGCTGCTATTTTCACTTAAGTTTTCCGTTTTAGATGCGAGTAACTATAACAAAAAGGGATCTTTTAAAAAAAATTTTAGTGGCAACTCACTTTAGTAAAAAGGTTGCACCTGTTTGTGGAATAAATATATAATAGAGTATCTTTCCAAATATTTTCAAGGATATTTTAGCTGAAATAATTGTAACTAAAGAAAAGTTATTGTAATTAAATTTGATTTCAACGCCATAATACATATTAAGATAATAAATATTTTATTGACACCTTTAATATAGTTTAGAGCTACACACCAGTTGTATTCCCTTTTTCTTCCTACCCATGTTATCCTATGGAATTTTTGTTACTTCGTGTTAAATGAAGTTTTTTATTTTTTTTTTTTTTTTTATGTGTCGCCTTTTACCTTAGTGATCAATTCAAAAATATATACTAATAAAAGAAAGTCTTCTGTGTGTGAGAGAGACGTACAGAAAAATCTATGGAATATAAAGTGCTGATTTTTTTTTCCTAGATGTAAGAATGCATGTAGTTTTACAACATTAAACTTTTGATATTCCTGTTAGAATTTTTAAATTTTTATGTTTTATGTGATATTTTGAGGTTTTGAGGTTTTACCCCGACATTTTTCTTTGAGAGGCAATTTCAAGCTGATGCCAACAAAAATAAAATGCTATTTAATTTATTTTTTTAACATAAAAAGAAAATTTATTTCCACGTAAATTAAAAAAATAAATGAAAGTTAAACAGTTATCAGATTTTTTTTTATATATATAAAACTGAAGTCATAATAGCTTTTAAATTATCAAATATACTTGCTGATGATAAAAAATATATACATTTCTCATTTTAAATATTTTATTTGATTTATTTACAATTTCAATTAATAAAATACTCTAATATGTTTTATATATATCTTGATTTTATCTTCGACAAACTAATGTGAAAATTTATTTAGTTTCTTTAAAATTAACTGTATTTCGAATCAACATCAAATAAATAAATGTCATTTACATTTAACTAACGACTGTATATCACAGTATTTGGTTATATTTTTAATTTGTCGGAACTATTTGCTATTCGAAATATATTTATTTAAACGTTCCATTATTCATTTCTTTTTAATTCGTGAAAATATAGTGACCAGTAAAGCGGGTAAAGCCTGCTAATAAATAAATAAAATAAAATAAATTTAAATATTTCTTTTTGAGACTGAAAACTAAAGCCTTGAGTTTATTTAATATATAAAATATTTAAATTTATTTTATTTTTTATTGCTCAAAAAATAAAAGGTGATATGTTCAAAAAAAATATTTCAAAAAACAAAATTCAAAATACCTCATTTCTCACTGAGAAATTCTTATCATACGAAGCAACAACAGTTCAGTCGGAGTAAAATGGGAAGTAAGTGTGATTCTGGTTTATGCGCAACCTTGATTATTTGAAGTATTATTTGCATTTTCCAACTAAAATACCTTTCATAAAATTATAAAATAATAATAAAATAATAAAATAACTATTTCTTCGTCAGTAAAATAATAATTTCAGAATTTGACCAAAATACTGTTTTTAGTTTTATTTATTTATTTATTTTAAACAATTAAAGTTGTAAAAGCATGTTGAATGAAAACTCAAAAACCATACCCTTATTTTAGCTATTTAAACATTTATATTTAAAAACTTTTCCACAGAAAATAACACATATAGGTCAGTTTTTGAAGAAGGGAAAGTTCGCAGTTTTGTTTAAAATATTGTTGATTGCGTTAGTTTTTTTTTTTTTTTTTTTTTTTTTTTTAACAATTAAACTTGTAAAAGCATGTTGAAAGAAAACTCATAAACCATACCCTTATTTTAGCGACTTAAACATTTATTTTTTAAAACTTTTGCATATAAAATAACACATATAGGTCAGTTTTTGAAGAAGGGAAAGTTCGCAATTTTGTTTAAAGTATTTCTGATTGTGTTAGTTTATTTATTTATTTATTTATTTATTAACTAACATACGTATGTGCGCGTATCATTTGCACATAAAACAGTGCCTCTCACTACTGAGATTGAGAAAACAGAATACTCAATGTTTATATACCAGAAGTGCTAAGTGGCCGAGAGAGAAGCTGCAGATAAGTGGAGTACCGGAAGCAGGAAAATTGTGGAAAAAATTGAGTGACTTAAGCATCAAACAGAACTGAGAAAAACCTAAGGAAGATTTACAACCAGAAGCAAGGTAGAAAATACTTGATAATGATATCATCTGTTAATATAACATTTTAAATATTTCTAAAACTGTTAGTGTATTGAAAATAATAATTAAAGATGATTTTTACTTTCTTATTGTCCTGTAAATAAAATTGTTTTTTGTTTTTTCCTCTGAAATTATTTCTATTAAAGTCTGATTTTTTATTTATTTTTTATTTTCAATTAAATCATGGCAAAGAAAAAGCTGGTGAAAAACATTAATTCCAATAAAAGCAACGTCTTAAAATTTTTAGCATAAATATGAACGATTATTTTTCTGAAAAATTGGGTTTTTTTTTCTTCTGTTGTTGTTATTGTCCTTACTGTTAAATTAGTATTCTTTGTATTAATTTAATAATAACCAATATTATTTTTTTGAGTTTAAATTTCTTTTAGAATAAATAAATAAATGCAAAATAAGTATTTTGGTGCGGGTTTCACACTATCCAATTATTTAAAAGAAAATTCTTCAACTTTCTACACAATGCATTTTAGTGGATCTAAAAATTATATAAACATAATAGACGCATACAAGAAATATAAGAGAAGAAAGAAATTAGCAATAAAAAACCGTACTTGATTATTATTATTATTGTTGTTGTTGCGCGAAAGGAAAGGTTAAAATTGTGGATTCAGTTCTGCTACAAAATAAAAATAATTTGTCCTTAAAATATTTTAGAATGGATTAGTACATACGCCTAAAAATATAAACAAGAGGCAAGCGAACAATTCTCCATTCTAAAAAAGAATATTTTACTTTAATTTAAATAAAGGAAAATGTAAACAATACAAACTTAATCTAGAGCATAAAAATTGAGAATGCAACTGATTATGTTTAACTATTGAAATTTAAATGTTCTTTCTGCTAATTTGAGACATCGTACATTCTACTTACTAAACGAATTATTATATATATTATTTATATTTATATAATAAATAATTAAAGAATTTTTTTTTCAATAATTCCCCAAAATGTTATTTTTCTAATTTTTATTTATTCAAAAATGTGGGATAATATTATACTATATTATTGAACATTACATTCAATGATGGGATTAAATCTGAAGCAAAATATTAATATGTTTATTCTTTTCTTTGCATACTCTTCCAATATTCTTTCATTTAAAAAGAAATAATTATTATTGTTTAATTTTGTTAACCCTTCCTTATTTAAAATATGTATTGACATATTAAGTGCCGCGGAAATATTCATCAAAAATTTCTTTTGATAAAATGCAACTTATTCAATACGAATTTGAGTTTGAGTTTGTTTAATAATTTTAAATTTTGTTTCGAAATATATTATGAAGTAAAATAGGTGAGTCAGCAGAAACAAATGAAGGGAATCTTAGTATTAGAATTATATCTTTACTTCTAAATGAATAATGTATTGAGATTTAGTTTTTTATTCATTCAACTGTACCATTTTTATTGTCATAAACAAGAACGTGAAAAAAGAAGAATGTATATAAAAAACTCTGGATAACCAAAATTTTAAATAATTCTTAATTATACAACAAATATTTCAAGATAAGTTTTTCTTAAAAGTGTGAGTATTCCAAAATAGAGTAAAGGAAAATGTTAATTGCAAATTACAGTAAATAAAAATTGTAACAATATTATCTCTCTCTCTCTCTCTCTCTCTCTCTCTCACACTATATATATATATATATATATATATATATATATATATATATATATATATATATATATATGTATGTATGTATATATATATATATATTAATTTCGAAAGTGTAAGGATAAAAAACAGCGGAAAAGAAAATGTATTCATAATTTCTTATCGTAACGTAACATTGGGTGTATGAAAGATTGGAAAAATAAATATTATGCTTGTATTATATATATTGCTTGTATTATATAAATATTATCGACTAAACATTTTTGAACATTGTAGAAGTATAGGCTTTTTGAAAAGTTATAAAATTCGTTTGAAATACAACATGGAATTTTTCAAAAACAAAGTGAAAAAAGAATTATAGTACGATCTTTGCTCAAAATACTGAGCCAAACTCTCGAACATAATAAAAAAAAATTGCTCTTTCTTCTAATTCTGTTAATTAAAAAGCTATGTTGAAAAAAAATGTAAATCAAAATAGTTTTTTAAACATAATAATAACAATGATTCATTCATTAATTACGTTTAACCTAGTTTTGACGTTACATATAAGAATAAAGTATCGCATACTATTTTAAAATAACAAACAATCTACAAAATTTCGTGTTTTTTTTTTTTTTCCTGCTTAAAGAAAATTTTCTAAAAATTCCCTTTCAAAAAACATAATATAAAGATCTTAATTTTACAGTACAAGTATTATTTATGATTTACTTACGCGCACACGTACCAGTTATATAAACAAACATGCACATTAATTTTAATTAACTTTGGATTAATTTTTAACTTATACAACATGAAATCCCTTGTTTAGTATCAGCATATCCTAGCAAAGAATAATACTTTAGTGACATTATTTATCAATTTACAAACAAACATTTCTGTGAAATGAAATGCTTTTCATACAATTTTCGAGCTCTTTCTGGTTAAAAAAAAAAAAAAAAAAAAGTGATAAGATAATTAGCCATCTAATAATTATCATTTTTAATAACTGAATTTATTTTTATTTATTTTACATATTGATTTATTTTGAGGGACATAATTCAAAACAAAAAGATTTTTAATAAATTTATCCAACTATTACTAACAATAACAAATACATTATATATGTATACAACAAATATTATAATACATATACATTAAATCAGAAATATTTTACATACTACTTTTACACTAACTTTATTTTACGAATATTAATATTAAAAAATACTACTTTTATTTTACACCAATAGAATGTACAATTTTTAATTCAAATGTTTACTCTTCGTTTGAAAAATGTTCCATAATTTAATATACATAATGTTCAGTATCACTGGGTATATAAATAAAAGTTATTCAGACCTTCTAAACAAAATAATACTTCATTATTTTCAGATTTTCAATGGAATATTTTGTTAATAATAAGCCAATTTCTTCTTGGTTTTAAAACTGTTGGTTATTTAAAATCAGAAAATATTTATTTAATAATATATATATATAAACTTTAAAAGTTTTAAAAGGAAATTTCAAAAAAGACAAGTAGACAAACAGAATTATTCACTCTTAAGAATTAGTTGATTTTTAAGTGAAAGTGAAATCAATTTTGGTTTATGATTAAAATCATTCTTAATACACTATATTTAATTAAAAAATCACTTCTATATTTGACAAAAGTATAAAGATATAGAGACTCAATATTTGCCAGTAAATTATCCATTTATTATTTTCTCAGTTAATTTCTCATTTGATTTATTTTTCTTCATATTACTTTTTATGATTCGTTTATAATTCCTGCAAATTCAAGCATAATAGTTTTTCTCTATATGAATTTTGAATTTCATATTTTTACTTCAAGAAAAATAATATACATATAAATAAGTTCAGTTGCATTGTAGCTGATATAAGTTATAACATATATTTTTCTAATAAATATATAATAAGTATATATTGCTCTCATTGAACATATTTTCTGTATACACTTTTTATAAGTATAGTAGTTTTTTAATAAATATACTTTCTCTACATACTTTTTACTAATAATAATACACTTTAATTGTATGCATTAAGTCTTGAAAGCAACTTTCAGTTAATCATTTATCATATTTGCTAACATAAGTCATAGAAACAATTTAGTAAAATTATTTTAAATTTATAGTTTAAGTGTTAAACCCCTTAGTTTAAAAATTCAAACAAATACTATACAATTTGTTCATAAATATTTGGACATACTATATTCCTATCATTATTTGTTAATTTATTTGTTTGATTTATTTTTGTGTATTTTTTGTGATTAAACACAAAAATAAAATTGTTCAAAAGAAATATCTATACCAAAGACGATAAAATATCTTTAAAACATGTACAAAAAATAATGTAAAGATTAAGCTTTAAATTTATTATTCCGAATTTCGGTATGATTAGCAACCAAAACAAATCTATCTAAAACATTAAATCTGCAATGTAAAACTTTTAACTTTATTTCTGTATATATCATTTGATTATTTTTCCACACACAAATAAATAAATAAACTTATATTATTCTACAGCATTTTCTAATTAAATCCGTTTTCGTTAGAAACAGTCGTATAAAACGCTAAGTTTTCTAACGATTTTACATTTCAGAAAATTAAACAAGATCATTTCTCTTTATACGATAGAGCATTAAAAAAATTAGTCTGAATTAATTCTTACCTCTCATCTAAGTCCACTTAAATCCGATGTCAAGTTTAGTATTTGAAATAAAACATCAACACAAACAATTCTTTATTATTCGAACTGTCGATCACACTAGAGAAATATTTTCCGAACGTCAAACCACGAACTAGACCGATTCACTAATGAACCAGATTCGAGAACGGGAGAAGAGAGCGCTCCAAGTGATCACTAGAGACCGCTGGCAAACAGTCAAAGATTGCATCTGGAGCACAACAGCTGCCGAGCGCAGATACGCTTGCGTGAGTCGTGGCTCCGCCTAGATGCCGGACTATATATGCATTACAATGACGTCATGCTATATGATTTATATGTCATGTATATATTCCAGGAATTACTCACCCTTATATAATGTTTGTTTTATAGTAATTGATTTTTTTTTTTTTTGTCATGTACATTTTTTCCCTTTAAGTACTAATGATTCCAAACATAAAATATTGTAACACAAAAACTGTGTGAATGAAAAGCAACATATCTAACAAATAATTAAAGGAAGAAAGAAAAAAAAGAAAATGAAAAGGGGGGAGGAAGGGAAAGAAAGAAAAAGCTAATATCAACAGTTTTCGATTAGAAATAGTATTTTGTAATTTTATTTGCAACTTTTTTTTTTTTTTTTTAATCACTATTTTTATTTAATTCATTTTTGGTTTGAAACTTTCTGAAATATCTTTACGAGCTAAGCTGAATTTTTTATTCTATAAATGAATATATATTTTATAAATATATCAAAAAAAATTTAATATCAACTTTCAATCTTTATAATACATTTTTATTACAAAAAATAGGCGAGACCGGGGTAAAATAGACCACTTTTGTAAATTTTAAGTGTTTACTCCTAAAGTAATGATTTTTGGCTGTTGAAAATGTTTGTACATATTACCTATATATTGGGGTTCATATTGCACTAAGTCAAAAGTAATAACTATGCTTACTTTTTTTAATATATATATATATATATATATATATATATATATATATATTTATATCAACCCTACATAATGGGCCATTTTACCCTAAGCCCGAGGTAAAATGGTCCATGGCGCAGGGTACTATGGACCACAGGTAAAATTTAAAACGTATATTAATGTTGTATGTGTTTTAATAATACAAATTGCAGAATATATTATATTTGTTTATTTATGTCTTAGATTCAAACAAATAATGTAATATTAATGAACATTAAAAATAGAAAATTATAAACCAAAAGATTTTTGTGCCACTGAAAGTCTGCTGTTTTCTTGTGAAGTTGTAGGGTCTGAAAGATTTATCATTACAATATCTCGAAAATTTACAGAATATTCGTCAACACTCTCGGAAAAATTGTAGATATCTTGATTAGGTTTTCATTGCATTTAACTCACAGAAATAGATTCTATCCCTTTTTAACAGATTCTTCTTAACAGATTACGTTATATCTATGTACTATTACATGTGATATTATTACTTTTAATTGCATTATTTAATTCAGTTCGTTTAGTTGTATGATATTTGTAAAAATGTAATTATTCAAAAGTAACTGAATGTTTAGTAAAAATAAGTAGGAAAAAAAACCTCAAAATAAATTGCTTGCTTATTTATCTTTCAATGTACAATAGATTTAATTAAGGTTATTAATTTGTAAGTATAATTTATAGATAACATTTCAAAAAGGTAGATTTTGTTAATCAGTTTATTAATTCTTAATTCTACATACAATGTTCAACTTAAAAAAGCATATATAACAGAGAATTAGGGTATAATGGACCACGGTCCATGCTGGTCCACTTTATCCTATGTGGAACTCTGACAACAAATGTTCAAAAAAAAATAACAACTATTTTTAAAAAATATTTTAGTTAGATTGAATATAATAATAGATGACCTTAGCTCTTTATTATACTGAATAACCTTTTCCATATCATAATTATTCACTGATGAAAAGAAATTTTTTTTAACTGAGAATATTTTCTTTTGGCTACCGCAAACTAACATTCTAGAATAAAATGGATAAATTGTCAGTTAGGCATAAAGTTTCTAGATAAGTTTCATTACTGCAGTGCTGTTATCGATGTGCCCAAATACGAAGCATGGAAATAAAAAAATAAAATCAATAATAGGGTTGGTCCATTTTGCCCCATAGTCCATTGTACTCCGATCTCCCCTACTGTAAATTTCAACATTTTTTCTAGTTTTTAATCATCCATCTACTGCTCTTCCCATAAGAAATGTTAAAACTAGATACATTTTGAAAAATAGAAGTTGACTTACACTCCAAATTGCAAGAGCGATTTTCTTGTTATTACTATTTTTTCCCCTTTAATTTAATTTTAATTTTAATTATATTCTCAACTAGCTGAATATCATAATTTCCATCTAAAACTGAGCATTCAAAATTTAACCTGTTTGTTAATATTTGCCTCGCTTATTTAATAATATTTTCTTCTTTATTTTGAAATATGTCCCTTAAAAAAATAAAAATAATAAAAACAGGTTGCCAATTTTTTTAATTTTTGGCTGCTAGAAAATTTTTATATGTTTTTATAGGGTTTAACCCGCCCTATTGTAAGGATTCTTAAACCATAATTTTTATATAATAAAATTTTACATATAATTATAAGCTTATTTTATGACAAAAATTGCTATAAAATTTTACTGATGTTGAAAAATATAAGAACTGTATGAATCCTGCTATAACAATTTTCGATGACTTAGTAAAATAAAAATTTCTATAAAGTTTTTCCGGTAGCCAAAAAGAGTAACAGTTGGCAACGACGAAAACTTCCACCTTTGTTTTAATTCCTTAACTATTAATCTCCGATATGCATAACAAACATTTCTAGTTCTCAAGTCTCCTGATATAGGCAAGAGATTTAAGATAAGTGAAAGGTTTATTTTATAAGCTTTGATATTTAAGAAATTTCTATCACAAAATAGTTGTAAATTCTTCAAAAGAGAATAAGAATATGGAGACTTTACAAATTACAAAGAAGTGTTTAAAAAAAAATACAGAATCAAAAGAAAATCCATCAAAAATTTCAAGAAAATACTAAGAATTACAAAATTTAAATTTTTGTACTATCTTTTTTTTTTTTTTTCTTAAAGTCTAATAAGTAATTTGTAACTCAAACCATAATAAGACGACGTAAAAAGTTTCAGCTTTGAATCATGAAAAGTCCTAGAGATGTATTTTTAAAAAGTTGTTGATGGTTTAGTTGCAAATTAAAATGTAAATGTGTCTCTTTATTTGTGCTATTTTTTATGCTCAAATTTTTAAACCTCACCTGATGGAATGCTTTTTTCAATCGTAAAATACATGTCGAGACATTGTCAAATGGTTTAACTCGGCTATATTATCTTGTCACATTTTATTGGCTACGTATAAATCTTTTTTTAGGGGATCGAACACTTTTCACTAAATGAGGATTTATTTTTAGTAAGAAGGCCTTGTGAATATTTATATTTTGTGGCTCTTTATATTTTGAATCTTCTGACATTATTACCTTCAATAGTTTTATACCTTTTTTATGCAATTTTGCTATTAAAAATATATGATTATGGTCAAAACTTAAGGTTGAGGTTAAGGTAAGGATTTTCGTGCACACTGTACATAAATAAACGAAAATAAGAATTTTACTGTATAATATGTTTAGGCTGAATTAATTTGTCATACTTATTATATTTTATACATTTTGATTCCAACTTTAAAATATTTTTTAAGTATTTAAAAAGTTTGCTAACATCGAGAATACTCGCTGTAGGCAAATTCAGAGTCATTGCCAGCTATAAAATAGTTCGTCATTGATATCCTTATTGAAATTACGAGTATTAACGGAAAAAATATTCGCAATGTTTAAATGTGTTCCGCACAGGGAGAAATTAAATAGTACACTCGATGGATTCAAATGAATCCTTTCTCAAAACTTAAATCCAAAAATTAAACATTTAATATGCAAAATCATATAAAATTACACCCCCCCCCCCCCCCCCACTTTTTTTTTTTTTTTTTTTAACGGGAGGGCGGTGTAGCCTGGTCGTTAGAGAGCCAAACTTATTACTGGAATAATGTGGGTTTGATACTCGTGCCGGCCAAAGATTGTCGTGTACATTAAATGTGGTTAGTATACGCAAAATCCGTCGTGACCTCAATATCCTCAATGTTGCCCAATAATATCTCTGGGGGTTAACATATCAGAAAAGCCATCCCCTACGCAGAAGATCGAAATTGTGATAGCATGTCTCCAGGTCATTCCTAGGGATGAGTCCCAGACATCGCCAATTGGGCAATACGTACCTATGGTGCAACATTAAAATCCACTCAACCCAAGATACATTTTCGGGAATACAATAATTAAATTATTACTTTCTCTTACCAATGTATGTTTAGAAAGTAATGTTTTGTCCAAGTTCCGGTATTCTGAATCTATATTATATGGGGAATACTACTTGAAATTCGTACTGAAATCGAATAAATGGTTCTGGTACAAGGACGTTCAAGAGCATTTAAATATATTACGCCTACGATAAAAAATTGTAGTTGGTAGTCTTTGACCTGCATCAAACAAAACAAAATGTTCATATATTTTTTTATATGCATAACAAAATGTTCCGTATAGAATATGAAAGAAAAATCCTTCATCAATCATTTACAGAGCCACCCACAAGAATTCAGATATATTAAGACTATACAGTCGGTAACAAAGGTGTCCGAACACTAGCAAAAATTCCTATATAAAAACTAGTTGGCATAGGTGGACTCTGCTCAGTTCCCCATCATATGTGGGTTCTCATAAATTTCTTGTACAGGACATATATATACATGTTAAAAGAAATAAATTTGACCAAAGCTTGATACAGTGACAGAATGAAATCCCCGCCTAATAGGCTATCCACCGTTCACTTCGATATATTTATCTTATTCTAATCTATTAATTTATTTTATCAGGGTCAATTCCGTTGTTCAGTTTTCATGCTTCTATGTCCAATGCAATAATCCTCAAAATTCATATTTATATGAAAAATTTACAATTTCGCTATGTTGATATAATCGTAAATTACGGATAATTTACGAAATTTTCCTATTAGAATATTTGTATTCAATCATGTTCAAACAAATATCATAAATGTAATTTTGAAGTTGTCTAATGTATTTATGATCCTCAAAATGGAAGTTTATGCTCAATTTTGCCTTATTCTGACATGTTAAGTAAATCGTAAATTCCAAATAACTTACGAATTTTTTAAATTGGAAAAATCATAGTCTGTGATATTCATGCCAGTATCCTAAATAATATTTCGAATGTGGTTTGACATCTTTACGATGAAAACATCCCCTAAGATTGACGTTTATGTGAAATTTTGCTCTGTTCTGCCATGTTAAGAAATTTGTAAATTTCCAATAACTTACGAAATTTTTATATTGGAAAATCCATAGTCATTAATATTCATGCCAGTGTCCTAAATAATATTTCAAAAGTAGTCTGACATCTTTACGATGAAAATGTCGCTCAAAATTGACGTTTATGTGAAATTTTGAACTATACTGCCATGTTAAGAAATTCGTAAATTTCCAATAACATGCGAAATTTTCAAATTAGCATATTCATAGTTACTGATGTTCATTCCGGCATCAAAACTGATATTTTAAAACTGGTCTGACATTTTTACAGTAAAAAGTTTCCATTTAATGCATGTTTAAGTGAATTTTTGTCCTATTCTCCCATGTTGAGAAAATCGTAAATTTCTAATAACTTACGAAGTTTTTTAATTCGAATGTTACAAATGAATAGGGTTCTTGCCAGTGTCGAAAGTAATATTTTAAAACAGATCTGATCTCTCTGCGGCAATTTGTTCGTGAGATATCATGTACACAGACTAACAAACTAACGGACTAACACACTAACAGACACCATACAAATTTTGTCATTTTCGGATTCCTCACACCTGAAAACGTGTAAAAAAGTCAAAAAACCGAGGTCGAAATTTTTTACGATTACGTAAGTTCCCCATACCTATAGTATGATGAGGAACTAAAAAGTACACTTCATACGGTTTTGTTAAATAAATCCTTGTCGAATCCTGTTCTTAATCAGTGTACGAAAATGATTCGATAAGAATTTATTTAACAAAACCGTATGGAGTGTACTTTTTTTACATAGGAATTTTCGCTAATGTTCAGACAGTTTTGTTACCTACTGTAGGAGGTGCATTTCAAGTTGAGTTATGTGTTATTCATAATATGCTAAATTTAAGTATGCCATATGGTGTTCATTAAATTTACACACAGTATACAGGGCTACCCAAAACGAATCCATTCATTTTATTGAATGTAATTGATGAAAGTACTTTACTACATTTTATCAAGTCTACGAAAACTGCTTAGGGATGGTAATTATTTTTCATATTCATACGGTATATAAAATATTATCTGAAGCTCAATTTCCATTGGTGCATTTTTGCTATAATTAAACGTTTTTAGGTCTTTTGAAAAGAAAAATCAAAATTTTAGCGGTTAGTTTGTATTTATGCCTGTTATCAGCATAAGTTGAAAATAAATAAATGCAGGAAGCTTAAGCTTCAGAAATTATATGCGATAAACTTGAAAATTTTGATCAAAATTGGTGAGTTTCAAGCTTTGATGCAAGTGCAGTTTGTCTGAATAACTCCGAATAAATTTTAAATGTAATAACAGCCTGAAACTATGTGTATTATATTCAAAGAGGGATTAAGGGGTCTGTATACTTCTCTCACACAGAAATATATGACAAATAAAACTGTTCCTAAAACTACTTTGAATATATTTTGTAGATGTCCATATTGTATTATGCCTTAATATGCAATCTGTTTTTATAGTATTTAAATGAAAAATAAAAGAAAGTCGTGTGAGTGCCATACCAGATTTTATAATTGATTTTATTATGATATATTTTAATATGTGTGTTAAAATAATATTGTTTATAACTTTTAAAACAATTTTCCAAGTAAAGTGCTGGGTATTATTCACATACCGTGCAAAAATATCTTGCTCTAGGCCTTCTTTTCGAATGCACCGTCTCAGTTTTGACAACGAACGTGTTTAAATATTTTTTCTTAAATTGTTTGGTCAATGTACTCCTGAAATTTCAAATCTATGCAAAATCAATGTGACTTTATTACTTTAATGCTTAAAGCATTTTAGCATTTAAGACATTTTGATGTTTTAGAATGAAAAACATTAGAACAAAAAAAAATCTAGAGTGACTTTCCTCGACTTTTAAATGTTAAGTTATTAACGATTACTTAAATAAAATAAGCGAAGTCGATGAAAATGTTGTAATAGGATGTTTTATTATTTTTCCGTCAAATAGTATATTAATTTAATTTAACCCTATTACACTTCAAATAATTTGAGAATAGGTCACGATAAAGAATTTTTTGTTGTGCCCCTGTAAAAACCTATAAATGTTAGATTTACTAAAATCAATACAATTCGTAGAGCGGTGACCTGTAATATGTGTATGAATTTTCAGTTCATTCGAATGAGGATTCAGATACTATCGCACTTTATAGAAACAACAAAATCTTATAGTCAAATTTTTGTCATGATTTCAATACTTTCCTTACATATGTACCAACAATGTTCGGGCAGAAAAAACATAAGAATTCCTTAAAAAGGCGAATTAATATAAAGAGAAAAAAAACAACTAGTTTTAAGTGTTTTATATATATGTATAAGTGGGCGGAAAGTAACTCCCTATTTTTAATATTTTTTCTTCTAAAACGTTGTAAGTATAAACTCAATCTTTTTGCAATCCTGTAGTTTATTATAGATCACTATTTTTCCAAAACTTACAATTCAATGTGTGCTCCAATAATTTCTAGACACTCTCTTAAAATAACAAGTACGTTTGCTAAGAACTTCCTCAAAAGGAACACCACTTATGTCTTCGCGAATCTTATTCCCAAGTTCGTCAAGAGTTTGTGGTTTGCTTCAATGCACTTCAGTGTAGAGGTCTGCACGGGCCGGGTTCGGGCCGAATTTTTTAATTTGTTCTCGGGCCGGGCCGGGCTCGGGCTTAAAAAAAATTTTGGGCTCGGGCTCAGTTTTTTTTGTATATACTCGGGCCGGGCCGGGCCGGGCCTGAATGAAATGTTCTCCGGGCCGTGTCAGGCCGAATTTTTTTCTGGTTTCCTCGTTAATCAACGAAAAAGGGAAATGATAAAAATATTTTTTCAGTCATTTATTTTACATAATTTTACAGGCTGGTATGTCACATAAAGTTCTATTTTGTTAAAATATGTCTGTAACTTCAGTTTAATTGTCTATCAGTCTGTCTGTTCGAAAACTGATTTTTCGCAAATATTTTTAGCATGCTTCGAAATTAATATATTTTATTTAAAGTAATATTAGATGGTTTCCTATTCAAAATAGTATGCATGTCACTACCAGTTTGAGTACATGTACCGGGTGATCCAAAAGTCAGGACAAACTTTAAAAATGAATAATTCGAAAACGAATCAAGATACAAAGATACGGTTTGCACCAAACGGATGAAAAAGAAACCGGGTTTTGTGTGGCAAAGAAAAAAAAATCTGTTAGCGACCAACAGATGGCGCTATAGTGTATTATTTCACCAAAAGATGATTTACAAATGAAAAAAAATGTTGCCAACTTACAAGTCAGCTTAATTACAGTTAATTAGTAATACTACAGTAACTGTTCAATGTCCATCATTCAGACGTACAGATGTGAGACGATTCACCACATCGTTCACAGCATTTAGTAGCATTTCTTGCATTATGGCCGACACATTTTGGCGGATGGCATCTTTCAGTGCTGCTAGTGATGCCGGTTGGTCGCGGTACACTTTTGCCTTTAAGAATCCCCACAGCTAAAAGTCACAGGGTGTCAGATTGGGAGATCTTGGAGGCCATGCGTGATTAAAGTAGCGACTGAGAATGCGATATTTCGATGCATATAAGCTTCGACTACCATTACCTGCTGTAGTTGTTCCTTTTTATATCGTTTGTTGCTTTGCATAATCTTACATCAGAAATCCGACAGCGCCATCTGTTGGTCGCCAACAGAACTATTTTTTTTTTTTTTCCGTAGCCACACAAAACCCGGCTTCTTTTTCATCCGTTTGGTGCAAACCGTATCTTTGTATCTTGATTCGTTTTCGAATTATTCATTTTTAAAGTTTGTCCTGACTTTTGGATCACCCGGTACATAACAAAATGAATTAGGTACGTTACTGTGCATAAGGCTTCGTTTCCTAGGATCTGTCGCGTTTAGGTGGTATGAAGGCTATAAAAATCCTTCCGTTGTAACTTTTTCTCTAAGGCTCCTTTTTCTTTTCTCCAGTGGATGAAAGTAGCATCATTCTTATCATGGTCAAAAGCTTTTTTATTCAATATGGTTGGATTAACATTAAAGTTTTGTTTACCGGATCACATGAAAGATTCGGATACATTACGGTATATAAGAGGAAAGTGCATTTTTAATAGTATTAACCATTTTAAATACCTTCCTGTATTATTTGATGAATGCTAATATTTTCGATTTGACTTTCTGTTTTTCTTTGTGTCTTGTCTATAATAATGAATTTCTGTTTATATATAATTATCTTGTAAAAGTTCAGCAGTTTTGTTAAACCGTACTATTGTTTGGTTATATAAAACCTCTGCAAAACACGTGCTAAAAATCTTTTTCATAAAAAGGCATGCACTTTTTTTTTTGTTATTTTACATATTTTTGAATCGGGCCGGGTCGGGCCTGATTTTATCGGTTTTTGTCCGGGCCGGGCCATACACGATTAAAAAATGAACGGGCCCGGGCCGAATTTTTTGGCTTCATACCGGGCCGGGTCGGGTAAGCAAAGCTTCCGTACGGGCCGGGCCCAGGCCTCAAAATTTCCGGCCGTGCAGACCTCTACTTCAGTGTATCGCAAGAGAACCAATCTAGGTGTCACAAGGCTCATGTCTTCAGGAAGGTCATAGCAAACATATCTGTTCGTTTGAAACAGTGTTTAGAAAATACAGGAGCACACATTAAGTTGTAACTTTTGGAAATATAATATGTTAATATGTAGAAAGATAAGACATATACATAATAAATTACATATTTTCAACATTTTTAATTTATACTAACAATATTTTAGGAGGAAAAAAGTATTAAAAATAGGAAGTTCGCATTATTATCTTTGATATTACTTTTCTTACACACAGTAGAGAAAGTATTGTTTTTGAATCAAATATTCAAAATTCAGTTTTTATAATATTTACGCTTTCAAGGTCTTCTAAATCCAAAAATCATGGTTCAGTGTTTGATGTGTGTGTCTGTCAGTCTGTAAGAGAAAGGGTCAGTTTCAGCATATCCCAAGAACAAATTTTAGAAGGAAGTCCAAAATCAGTGTTTTAAAATTAGTATCGTATAAGGATGTTTGAATTTTTTCTTAAAATTAGAGTAACTGTTCTCATGTAAGTACATACAAAAGTATCCAAATACATTACGTCCATGCCCGAAATTTCTAGTAGATACATTTTAACATCTTTACACTGCATTAATAATAATCATAATAATAATAATAAACATGTATTTTATATGCACTAAAAGCGTATTTCACGCAGAATTTGGTATGAAAGGTATTATTATTATCTTTGATATTACTTTTCTTACACACAGTAGAGAAAGTATTGTTTTTGAATCAAATATTCAAAATTCAGTTTTTATAATATTTACGCTTTCAAGGTCTTCTAAATCCAAAAATCATGGTTCAGTGTTTGATGTGTGTGTCTGTCAGTCTGTAAGAGAAAGGGTCAGTTTCAGCATATCCCAAGAACAAATTTTAGAAGGAAGTCCAAAATCAGTGTTTTAAAATTAGTATCGTATAAGGATGATTGAATTTTTTCTTAAAATTAGAGTAACTGTTCTCATGTAAGTACATACAAAAGTATCCAAATACATTACGTCCATGCCCGAAATTTCTAGTAGATACATTTTAACATCTTTACACTGCATTAATAATAATCATAATAATAATAATAAACATGTATTTTATATGCACTAAAAGCGTATTTCACGCAGAATTTGGTATGAAAGGTATTATTATTATCTTTGATATTACTTTTCTTACAAACAGTAGAGAAAGTATTGTTTTTGAATCAAATATTCAAAATTCAGTTTTTATAATATTTACGCTTTCAAGGTCTTCTAAATCCAAAAATCATGGTTCAGTGTTTGATGTGTGTGTCTGTCAGTCTGTAAGAGAAAGGGTCAGTTTCAGCATATCCCAAGAACAAATTTTAGAAGGAAGTCCAAAATCAGTGTTTTAAAATTAGTATCGTATAAGGATGTTTGAATTTTTTCTTAAAATTAGAGTAACTGTTCTCATGTAAGTACATACAAAAGTATCCAAATACATTACGTCCATGCCCGAAATTTCTAGTAGATACATTTTAACATCTTTACACTGCATTAATAATAATAATAATAAACATGTATTTTATATGCACTAAAAGCGTATTTCACGCAGAATTTGGTATGAAAGGTATTATTATTATCTTTGATATTACTTTTCTTACACACAGTAGAGAAAGTATTGTTTTTGAATCAAATATTCAAAATTCAGTTTTTATAATATTTACACTTTCAAGGTCTTCTAAATCCAAAAATCATGGTTCAGTGTTTGATGTGTGTGTCTGTCAGTCTGTAAGAGAAAGGGTCAGTTTTAGCATATCCCAAGAACAAATTTTAGAAGGAAGTCCAAAATCAGTGTTTTAAAATTAGTATCGTATAAGGATGTTTGAATTTTTTCTTAAAATTAGAGTAACTGTTCTCATGTAAGTACATACAAAAGTATCCAAATACATTACGTCCATGCCCGAAATTTCTAGTAGATACATTTTAACATCTTTACACTGCATTAATAATAATCATAATAATAATAATAAACATGTATTTTATATGCACTAAAAGCGTATTTCACGCAGAATTTGGTATGAAAGGTACTTATCCATCGTTTGCATATTCACAAAAAAGATATGTCATACATTTCTGTTATACATTGCAAATAATTCAGTCAAAATTAAAAGTTTACAGTTAAAAGTAAATAATTATGATCCTCAAACTTTATTGTATGTTACTTTCATTACTCTACTGCCGTAGGTAATGAAAGTATTGTTTTCGATCAAAAATTTCGATATTGAGCTTTTATCTAATTTACAAGTTTTAAAGTCTCCTGAATCCAAAACTGTTTTTTTTTTTTTTTTTGTTTTTTTTTGGCAAATGTCAATATGTATTTATGCATTTGTGTAAGAGATCTTCTAACAATCATACTCCAAAATGAATAAAGATAGAACGACGAAATCTCAGAACTAAGAAAGATGCAGTATGCAGAAGATTTTTCCATCTTTTGATAAAAATTCGAAAATCGGAAGTGGAATCGTAAGTCCGTATCTCAAAAATGGCTCTAATAATTTCCTTTAAATTCGTTAGATAAACCGCTTTTTAGATTCCTTTAGCATGTATCACTTGATTATTACAGTAAAACAGTCATCCAAATTAGGTAAGTCAATTTTAGATCTCGGAAATTGGTGTTTCAAAAAACGGCGCCACCGTTTTGTTTTTTTTTTACTTGGTATGCAAACACTGTTTTATATATATTTGCACATGTATCAGTAAAATTGTTAGGTATCTCGTTTGTTAGGTCAATTTTATGTCTTCTGACCAAATTATCTCCAAATGTGTATATAATACGCGTCTGATTATGGAAGTCGTTTGGTTGTTAAACATCAGATTTTTCTTTAAATATGATATTTCCCAGTAAATATTAGAAGTGGATGTTTTAGATCACTAATATACTTCCGTAAATAATTAATTTAAAAAAAAATATTTGCCATTAAAAAGTATTTATAATATAGATTTTTTTTAATTTCCTCATTTACTTTCTCAGTAATCTTACATAAGACTTAAATAATTTACAATAAAGTATATTTAAAATTGACTGGGAACGCATTTAAAGTTGTATCATGATTTTATTTATTTACTAGCAGGCAACGCCCGCTTCGCTGGTCCCTATTTTTAAATGACTCACTATAATTACTGAATTCTCAAAACTCAAAATTGCATTAATTTTTATCACGTGGAAAAAAAAAGAGAAACAAAATCTGATACGGAAAAATGTCGCACCGGGTTCTCACTGCCTTTGAAAAAAATTCCCAAAATGCTCTAACTCTTATTTCTATTATTTTCCCCCTTCGCCCCCCCCTCCCATCTATCCTAATAATTTTACAAATTCGAAAATATCCGCAATCGATTTGTAAGTATCAAAAACCTCTATGCACCAGTTTTGAACGATCCATCTCTATTTTTATTTTTTTGCCCCACCACTCCCCCTTTCCCGCCCCTACCAATAATTTTAAAAATTCGAAAATATCCGCAATCGATTTCTAGGTATTGGAAACCTCTATGTACCAATTTTGAACGATCTATTTTTATTTTTTTTGCCCCCCCCTTTCCCTACCTCTTAATAACTTTACACTTTCGAAAATATCCCCATTCGACTTGCAGGCCTCTGAAGCCTATCTGTACCAATTTTGAACGGCCTAACTGTATTTCTATTTGTTTTTGCCCATAGCCCCCCCTTACCGCCCCTCCTAATAATTTTACAAATTCGAAAATATCCGCAATCGATTTGTAGGTATCGAAAGCCTCTATATACAAATTTTGAACGATCTAACTCTATTTTTATTTTTTGCCCCCCTCTCCCCTCCCCCTTTCCGGCCCTCCTAATAACTTTACACTTTCGAAAATATCCCCATTCGACTTGCAGGCCTCTGAAACCTATCTGTACCAATTTTGAACGGCCTAACTGTATTTCTATTTGTTTTTGCCCGTAGCCCCCCCCTTACCGCCCCTACTAATAATTTTACAAATTCGAAAATATCCACAAATAAAATATTCCCATTCGACTTGCAGGCCTCTGAAACCTATCTGTACCAATTTTGAACGGCCTAGCTGTATTTCTATTTGTTTTTGCCCATACCCCCCCTTCCCGCCCCTCCTAATAATTTTACAAATTCGAAAATATCCGCAATCGATTTGTAGGTATCGAAAACCTCCATATACCAATTTTGAACGATCTAACTCTATTTTTATTTTTTGCCCCCCTCTCCCCTTCCCCCCTTCCTGCCCCTCCTAATAACTTTACACAATCGAAAATATCCTCATTCGATTTGCAGGCCTCTAAAACCTACGTGTATCAATTTTGAACGCCTTAACTGTATTTCTATTTGTTTTTGCCCCTTAGCCCCCCCCCCTGCCGCCTCACCTGGGGGCTGAATTTCTAAAATTCCAGAAATTGGTTTTTAGATATTTGCATTAGCTATATTTTAGGGCAAAAATTTCGCGTATATCTATTTTTTTGTTTGAGATATATAGGATTATGCGAAATCACGTTTTACGCATGTGAAATCACGTTTTGCCCCCCCACCCCCTTGGGGACCGTATTTTGAAATTTCCAGAAATTGGTTTTTAGACATTTGTATTAGCTATATTTTAAAGCAAAAATTTTACGGATATCTGTTTTATTGTTTGTGATATGAAGGATTTTGGAAAATCACGTTTTGTCCCCCCTCCCCCCCTTGGGGGCGAATTTTGTAAAATCGCTTCTTAGTGGATGCCTACGTCATAGAAAGAACATTGTCACGAAATTTCATTCCTCTAGGTCCAGGGGTTTGGTCTGGGCGAGGATGAATCACCCCTTCACTCACTCAGGAAGTACTCTTTTATATATATAGATTAAACTAAGCGAGACAACATGGAATTAGGCTACAACTTGAAAATTTTTAAACACGATAACTTTTTTTATTCTGATTCAATTCGATTCAAAGTTGGACAGTGATCTTATCATATAATTATCTTGGATGAGTTCACAGGGCAACTTATTTCAACAGCTTGTTTTCAAGTTGCGGTCACTTAAAATTACGCTGCCACTTGAAAATGTGCCATCAAGATAACTTTTAAAATGCTAAATTCAAACAAAAGTTGGACAGTGAACTTATGGTTCAAATATCTTGAATACGTTCGCTTGGTAACTTGATCAGCAATTTTATTTCCAAGTGGAGGCCACTTGAAAAATTTGTTATTAGGCTAACTTTTGTAATACTGAATCAATTCGCATCAAATTTGGGTAGGGAATTTATCATTCAAATATCTGAGATAAGTTCGCAGGGCATCTCTCCGCTTTTTTTTTTTTTCCAAGTGTTGGCCACTTGAAATCCCAGTGCCACTTGAAAATTTCTTATTACGATAATTTTTGAAATACTGATTTAATTTGAACTAAAGTTGGACAATGAACTTATCATAGAAATATCATATATGATTTTGCTGGACAAGTCGCTTCGCCATTTTGTTTCCAAGCTGCAACCACTTAGACTGCCGCTTGAAAATTTGCCATAACAATAACTTTTGAAACACTGTACTGATTCGAACCAAAGTTGGACAGTGAACTTATGCTTCAAATATCTTGGACGAATTTGCTGGGCAACTTCCTCCCTTTCCAAGTGGCAGCCACTTGAAAATTTGTTATCAGGGTAACTTTTGAAATACTTAATCCGTTCAAACCAAAGTTGAAAAATGGATATATCAATCAAATATCACCAAACCCATTATCTATCACCAAGTCTATTAATAATTTGTAGCCGCCATTTTGAAACCAAATGGCGGCTACTTGATAAGGAGAAAGAAATCAACCTACCCTTCCGAAGGAGCCGGAAGGATTTGTTTATTATTGTATTGTGTTAAGTTTAATTGCACCATTTGGTGCATATATAATTTACATATAGTATACAGTTCTATTGAAAATTATTCAAATAACCTTGAAAGAGCCTGTGCACTTGAATTCTCTGAATAGTTGATTTTTTTTTTTTTTTAAATAACATCTTTAAATGCTTAATTAATCCAGCTATAATATTTAAATAGATATTAAAATGGAAAGTAGCCTCCTCAGACAGAAAAATATTTCAAATAAAACTGTTTCTAGAACAATATCTACCTGTTATTTAAAGTTCAATGTAAATGTTCCAATACAAGAGCACTGTTAAAATTTTCAAGAGAAAACTACTAGTAATTTATTACCTTAAGTTTTATGTAAAATTACGAAGAAAATAAATTAAACAGAGTTATTTAAAAATCTATTTTATAAGTGCATTTTAATGACTATTATTAATTTAATTAATTATTGGAGAGAATATATTTGTGACTTAGAATGCCTTTTCTAAAGTAGAAACATTCATTTTTTTACTGAGAAATTAAGCAATAAAAATACAAAATAAAGATTGAGAATCTCAATTATTTACTTTTAACTAAGAATTGTTATAAATTAGATACTCTTGATAAACATTTCGGTGAATTTACAGAAATTTTTTATAGTATAAACCAATTCACTCCCGCCTTAAATTGCAAATATATATTTATATTAATGTAGGGTCAAAGAAAGAAATGTGAGTGCCCCACCAAATTATTTAATGTTATAAAATGACACAAAACGCGCTAAAAACTTTTGAAGAATAGATTGGAATAGTTTTGTCAAGAACAAAAAGCGACCGCTTTGTTTTGAATCACTCGTGCCTTCTTTGTTCGCCTGACAAAGGTCCTTTTTTAATTTCGACTCGAAACAATTGCTGCGGAGTGTTTTATTCATTTTATAGTATTTACTCAAAGTTTTTTTTTCCTTATCAGCATGACGTTTTGCTTAACAGGATAACGCTGTGTCAACTTCACTTATCCGACCTATACCTAGCCAGAAATATACATTCATCGGAAAATTTCCAATCCAGTTTCAAATACTGGGCTTGATCCGTTTACTCTCTTGCTAAAATTAATTGTGTCTGCTTTTCAAAAATATGTAGTACTGTTTAGCCCCATTTTCGTGACCATGGTATCCGCTGCGCATGTGCTAATTTAAGGTGTTAAGTATTAAAATAGGGGATTAATCCAGGTGGCTGAAGAAAAATAAGAAAGAATCGAACGAGGAATATCTACATGTTTTCCAACTTACAACTTACCGGTCAACTTGACATCCTACCTGCGTTTAGGATTATCTAGTGGACGATTCTAAGCGCAGCTTCTTATTTGTGATCCGATGCAGAATTTACATGATTCGCTGCAACTTCATTATGATCCTATCAGAGCTCGAACTCTCTACCGTTTTATCAGAACATTTTCACGGATGAAAAGTTTCTGTCTTTTTTAAAACCTCTATATTTATACAATTTAACACGACATATAATATAGTGGCAACAAAAAAGGCAAATATCTCTCATTCCTAAAAGTGCCCTCAAAAAAAGATGGAGACTTCGAGCTCTGTCCTATGCAAATCCTAAACTGCAGCTTCTTTGTGGGGTAACTATTGATCGTAGAGTTTCTTGTGCTGAAGACAATTCACATTACACAACTTGAACACTTATTGAAGAAAGTAAAGAAAAAATAAGACGTTCGAATAACCATAGCAACAGCAATTTCTGGCACAATTTCATTCTAGATGTATTTTCTTCTTCTTTTTTTTTCAAAGTAATATGAAGCTCTCCAGATTCTTAGAAGTTAAAAATCATGTTTTTAAGACATGTTTTTTCAACCATTTTTCGTTGTAGACCCTTTTTACAGTTTTCAAACATCAATATTTACGTAGCATCACTCAACCACTGCTGCAATACTGGTAAAATATAACATTAAAAGTGCCCCTTCAACTGAGTGTGCCCGCAAAAGTGTGTCCCTTCACAAATGGCTACCAGTTCGGCGACTCCTCGGCCAATGCATAAGTTGCAAGTGCCGCGCCATTGGGAAAAAAAAAATGTAAATGTCAAATATAATTCATTTTTCTCTAAAAACATTGCTTATATAATAATGCTTTCAGCGTGGCATTTTAAAGATTTCTTAATTTACAAAGTGTCATTTCTAAATTGTATGAAACGCTAAAAATAAAAATGAAAAATAAGGTTAATATTTTTTGTTGTAGAATTACACTGCGCTGAAAAAAAAAAAAAAAAAAAAAAAAAAAAAAAAAAAAGAGCCCTGATACCATTCTTGCTGATTCTTATGTAAAATTACCTCCTGAATCCGAATATGACTCCCATTTTGCCCAGTCACACACAGTTTTTTCGGGACACCACCCCCTCCCCAAATTTTTATCACTGTTCGGTAATTTTATGGCCATGAATTTGATTTAGAGAATGAAAAAGAATTAATTTAACACTTAAAAACAAAAAAATACAATGTTTAATAAATAACATTAATAATAGATTAAAAAAATATACGAAATGTAATACATAATTTCAGTGGCAAATCCCCCCCCCCCCTAAATTTTTCCCTTGACGCAAATGTTCATGTTTTTGAATTGTACAACTCTTTAGCTCCTCAGAAGATATTTAACAGTTAAAATAATTCCCCCCTCCAAAAAAAAATCAAATTTATAGCCATAAAATTACCGAAAAGTGATAAAAATAGGGGGCCGTATCTAATAAACGGTGGGTGATAGGGCAAAATGGGCATCATATTTGGATTCAGGAGATCATTTTACATGAAAATTTGCAAAAATGGTGTTGGAACAATTTTTATGAAGAGCAGTGTGTAAGGCTAGGGGAAGACTTTGTAAGAAGTTAGTTCGGTTAGGAATCTTAGTTCGGTTAAGAGTCACTACTCTACTTAAGAAGGTATTCTACGAGCTCAAAGTAAAAGTTTCAGATTTTGCAAAATATAGTAAGCAGGAAGAAATAAAGTTGTCGGAAATCAAATGACGTAGAAAATGCAAATTAACTGAAAGGTATAAAAAGCTGATTAAAACGATACTTTGAGAGTTTGGTGAGGTGAGAAGGGGTTGTTTGAGCAGTCTTGAAGAGTATGGAGCAGTTTTACGGGTTTTGAGAATTTTTGTGAGTGAGAGATGATAGTTAAACACCGCTCGGATTATAAAGGAGTAAAGAGAAGCTTCACGCCGTTATGAAAGTTGACGAGTAATATAAAGTTATTTATTATATTTGAATTGAAAGTATATATAAGTTATATTTTAGTATACGATTAACTCTCGCTTTACCAAGATCAAGGCATTACTGCAGAAAAATTGCTTTCAGGTGCATCTTGGCACGTTTGGCAAAAATCACCAGCACCGCGCCTTTTTGTATCGTTCCGAAGTTACAGCATTCCATTGATCACGTTTGTTACCTCTGGTGAATTAGCGCACTTTTTGAATGAGACGGGCGTAACTAAATTTCAACTTCAAAATGGGGTCAAAATGACCCCATCTTCGAAAAACGAGGGTTAAGAAGTAGCTCCATTTTCCCCACCTAAGAGATTTAATTATATATTTGTTAAATTAAACATTAAAGCCTCAGTGTATATTCTCTTACACTTACAACAGGTTTTTAATATGAATGACGGAGGTGCCACTTTATCCCAAGGGTAATGCGTCTTTACAAGTGTTTTTTTTTTTTTTTTTTTTTTTTTTCCAGTGGCCTATGTAAGTGTATACCAAGAGATAATAACTTGGTCTTTAATAACTATATCTTATCTTTAAGAGAAAAAATAAACTTCTTTATCTGAATTTTTGTTTCCTTTATAATTTCTTATTGTTTTTGTTTTTGTAACTTCGCTGGTATTCTCTATCAGACTAATGAAGATTTCCTCTATTTTATTCTTTTTTAAACTTTCGAAAAGAATTTTTTCTATAGCTATAAATTTAGAAGTGCTCTGAATCTGAAAATTAGATGCTTTTAGAGGTTTTTCTGTGTGTTTTTTGGGCGTGTAAAAGCATATTAATTCAAAAACAAATATTGACTGGAAGTCCAAACTCCGTATTCTAAATTCGTATCACATAATTATATTTGGAATTATTTACAGAGATCGAACAAATGATCTGCATACAGAGACATATAAAAGTATGCATTACTTTATATGGACAGAATAACACGTTGGGGCGTTTTATCCTCTTTAGACTGCACTAACAAGGGAAGTGCGAATCAGTACAGTTCCGGTTGAATCCAAACCAAGTTTGAATTAAAGAGTATGGTCGAAAACATAGGGTAGAGTGCAAATTTTATACAATAACACCCCCCCCCCTCTTCCCTATGAAGCAAGGTATGACCCTTAAACTTTTAGTGTTTTTACCAAAATAGAGAAAAGAAGCGTTCACGACAAGGAAGAGCGGTGTTGATGTAAAGTCATGTTTGTGCTTCAGTTGCTGCTTTCAAACCCCGAAGGAGCATTCAAATTTTATTTTTATTTTTTTTCCTAATATATCTATCTTTTTTTTACTAAAATAAATGAATAATAATAATTTAAGGGGGATAATTATTAAAATTTGAAAAAATTATATTAAAATATTTATTTAAAATATTAAAATATTTTATAATAATGAATAATGACAATTTAAGGAGGGTAATTATTAAAATTTGAAAAAGTTATATTAAAATATTTAATTAGAATATTTAATTAAAATATTTAATTAAAATATTAAAAAATTTTATTTCAACGGAGAAAAATATTTTTTATTTTTCTTTATACTTTATATAAATGAATAATTTAAGGGAAAATAACTTTTTTTTTATAGCGAAGTTTTCTCCTTCCTAAAGTTTCATTTAATTTTTTTATTCTGCTTTTAATTTTGTTATTATTATTCATACATAAAAATGTATATTATATTAAATTAATAAAATATTTTACTACTACAAGTTTAAAAAAGAATAATAATAATGTAGACTTTAAAAAATAACAATAATAATAACTATATTATTTTATACTAGCAGGCTTTGCCCGCTTCGCTGGTCACTATATTTAAATGAATTTTAAAAAATTTGGTGAAATTCTGGCAAAAGCAGAATTTAGTTTAGAACGGAGAACTATTAGTTTTTTTTTTTTTTTTTTTTTTTTTTTTTTTTCAAATTATAACATTACTTTCAAATTATTCAATTATATTTTCGATAAATTTTAGATTTCGATAAATGTGCAACTATCGAAAACTGATATCATAAAAATCCGCAGATTGAGACTAATAGTCCTCAATCCTAATAATAATAATAATAATAATAATAATAAAAAGTAGCATCGCTTGTGCTCGCATAACAATTCCCTATAGTTTTAACACAAGAAATTATTCCTACGGTAGATATTACTTCTATAAAATTCAAAAATTCAAACAATATAACAAAATGCAACCAACATCGTTGCTTTCTTTATTCTATTCTATTTCTCAAAACAATTTTTATAGATGCCACACGCACCACATAAACTTTAAATTTTACATCTACTTTTTAAGATAGCACGCGATCCTGTTTTATATAAAAATTAAACCATTAAATTCATTTTTTTTTACTTTTTTTATTTCATTTTGCACACGCACTTCCTATTTCCTAATTCAAAATTATTTTTAAAAAAAAAACTTTTTCGATAGTGTTTGTTTCGATACTGATTATTATTAATTTTCTTTTCTTTTTCTTTCCAAAAAAAATATATATATATATTTTGATGAAATTCTGAGAAAAGCAGAATTTAGTTTAGAACGGAGGACTATTAGTTTTTTTTTTTTTTTTTTTTTTTTGAAATTATAACATCGCTTTCAAATTATTCAATTACATTTTCGATAACTTTTAGATTTCGATAAATGTCCAACTATCCGCGATTGTAATGAAATGCTCGCCCTCTGGTGGGCTAAGGTGAAATTATCACACTACTGATAGCTTTCACGCTGAAACAATGATAGAACAACAAGAAAGAACAATAATAAATGCACGTGGCTATTATAATTTACTAACAACTGCAGTTGAGAAAGTGCCATCTATCGATCATTACAAACGCGGATCGAAAAATGACTCCGGAAAAATCCCAGATTGAAACTGAAAAAAAACGTTCTTAATTTTTTTTTTTTTTTTTTTTTTTTAATAAATTAAATTAATGGATAATGAAACAAAAAAAATATTTACATTGCTTTTTTTTTTTTTTTTGTGCTATATATAAATTTTTAATTAACATTTTATGCCAACGCGCTACTAAAACGTTGATCGTCTGCTTTTAATTTTACTATTATTCGTACCAGCGTTCATACGCAAAACGAAAGAACTTTCAATTATACAGCTGTTATTGTTTTGTAGACTCTTAGAATGGGTAATTTCGGGATTTTTCGAACAAAGAAAATTTGTTCCATTCGCCATCCATGTATAGTTTTCTGAATTATATTAATTTAATTAGTTGGACGCAAACATTTATTTTGAAATAAATTAATTAATTAATAAATGGTTCATCCAAGATATATTCTAAAGTATTTGGAAGAACTGTGCAAGGAAACATTTCGCGAAGATCTAAAAACACGATTTTTTTATTTATAAAAAGATAAATTACATTTATTAAAAATTTATTTATAAAAGATAAATATTACATTTACCCTATATATTCCTTTAAAATATCTTTATGTGGAGTATTTATTTATTTTAAATTTTCTAATTAAATTTAATAATTATTTTCTCTTAAATTAGTCATTTGTTTTTATATTTTACTTTATTTCATTAATAATTAATGGAAAAAATCTGGAGTGACTCCACTCGACTTTCTGAATATTAAGTAATTAACGGCTGTATAAATAAAGTAAGAGAAATCGTTAAACAAACAAAAGAGAATGTTGTAATAGGGTGTTTCAGTATTTTTCTGTGTATAGTATGTTATTTAATTTAACGGTATTTCTTTTCAAATAATTTGAGCCCATAGATTATAAAGATAAAAAAAATTTCGTTGTGACCCTGTAAAAATCTATAAGTGCTAGACTCGCAAAAATCTATGCAGTTCGTTTGACCTATAACACGTACAGGGTATCCCATAAGTCTGTAAGACATTTTAAAAATTCATAACTATTGAAGGAATTGATAGTATTGAACGCGGTTTGCCATCAAATCACTTTCGTGAAGGAGGATTTTTTGTTTGGTGCAGAAATAATAATAATTAAGCTACTTGTCGATAGAGGGCGCTTTGTGTGACCAGATCACACATTTTCATGAAAAATTTTACTTATTCGCATGCGAATGTTTACAGGCATGTAACTTCTATTCTATGTGTCCGTCGTCCCCACAATTACAGTTTGCAAACGAGTTATAACACTGCTAACTGCGGCTTCAGTTGGCGGTTCTTACCTGAGGGAAACCCTCTTCACGTATAACACTTTGTTCACCAAGTCAGCATTGGAATTAAAACTTCATGTATGCCCAAGTAGGAGGCAAAATGAGAAATAAACTGTTCTAATCGCAAAATTGTGCAATTTATAGGACTTTCATTTGCATAATTTTCTTTCAAATCAGTGCGAAAAATGTAACTATTTGTCTAGCTATCGTCGACAAAAAATTTAACTATATTTTTTTCTTTATCTCAAACAAAAATAAATAAATAAATAATAATAATAATAATAAATCCCCCTTCACGACAATGATTTTTTCGCAGACTGCATTCAATTCTATCAATTCATTCAATAGTTATTAATTTTTTAAATATCTACAGACTTATGGGACATCCTGTATATAAATTTTCGGCTCATTCCGATGAGACGTTTAGACGTTATAGCACTTTCAGTAATTTTATCCATAAGCCACAATGATAAAGATTTTTTCTTTGTATCCCTGTAAAATATATTAGAGCTAGATTCTCCAAAATTCATGCAGTTCGTACGACGGTGATTTATAACAGGTATATTTTCAGCTCTATCGAATAAAACATTTTATGGCTATTGTACTTTAAATAATTTGAGCCCATAAACCACAATGATAAAGAATTTTTTATTGTGTCCCTGTAAAATAACTATGAGTGCTAGATTCTTCAAAATTCATACAGTTTGTGTGACATTGATCTATAGCATGTATATACATTTTAGCACAATCGGATAAAGCATTTAGACGCATCGCACTTTAAAGAATTTCAGCCTATAGAGCATAATGATAGAGAATTTTTGTAGTTTCCCTGAAAAAAAAACTATAACCGCTAGATTCATCAAAATCTATGCCGTTCATTCAATGGTAGCCTATAACATTTGTACAAATTTTCAGCTCAATTGAACAAGGCGTTTAGACGCACTTTAAAGAATTTGAGCTCAAAATAAAGAATTTTTTTTTTTTTTTTTTTTTTTTTGGATCCCTGTTAAAAAAAAAAAAAAAAAAAAAAAAAAAAACTTATGAGTACTAGATTTATCAAACTCAATACATTTCGTACGATGGTGACTTAGAACATGTGTGTAAATTTTCAGTTTCATTGAATATTAGACGCTATCGCACTTTAAAAAATTTGGTCCCGTAGGCCATAATGATAATGACTTTTTCTTGGTGTCCCTGTAAAAAAAACTATAAGTGCTAGATTCACCAAAATCAATAAGGTTCGTGATACCGGGACCTATAACATACTTACCAACTTTCAGCTCATTCAATAAAGAGTTTAAACGCTATCCTTTTCACTAACATACATACATCACTCTAAAAATAGCAAATATGAACTCAGGGGGGCCTTAAAACGTGTAGATACACCAAAATCTCAAAATCTGATTTTTGATGTTCGGAAAGTTTAAAAAAAAAAATCTGGAATGACTCCACTCGATTTTCCGAACATTAAGTAATTAACGGTTGTATGAATAAATTAAAGTAAGAGAAGTCATTCAATAAACAAAAGAGAAAATTGTAATAGGGTATCTAAGTACTTTTCTCTGTATAGTATGTTGTTTAAAGTAACGCCATTGTCTTTCAAATAATTTGAGCCCATAGATCATAATAATAAAGAAATTTTCGTTATGTCCCTGTGAAAAACTATAAATGTTAAACTCCCTAAAATCTATACAGTTCGTGAGACGATGACTAAAAAAATTATATGATTTTCAGCTCAATCGGATGATGTATTTAAAAGCTATCGCAGTTTAACGAATTTAAGCCCATAAAGCATAATGATAAAGAATTATTCGTTGTATCTCTGTTTAAAAAGAAAAGAAAAAGAGCCCATAAGCCATGAGGATAAACAATTTTCCTTTATGCACCTGTAAAAAACTATAAGAACTATATTTACCAAAATCAATAGGATTCGTGCTACGGTGCCCTATAACATACGTACCAACTTTTAGCTCATTTAAATAAGGCATTTTAAAGCAATCTTACTTTCAAAAATTTGGGCCCATAGGGCGTAATGACAAAGAATCATTTTTTGTATTTCTGTAAAAAAAACTACAAGTACTACATAGCTCAAAATTCCCATAGTTAGTGTGACGGTGGCATTTATAACATATATATAAATTTTCAGCTCAATCGAATATGGCATGTAGACGCTATCGAACTTTAAATAATTTGAGCTTATAGGGCGTAATGATTAAGAATTTTTCGTTGTGTCCCTGTAAAAGAACTATACATGCTAGATTCACCAAAATTTATGAACGTCGTGCAATGGTGACCTATAGCATGTGCATAAATTTTCAGCTCAATTGAATAAGGCGCTTAGTCGCTATCGCAGTTTAAAAAATTTAGGCCCATATAGACCATAATGATAAATAATTATTATTATTATTATTATTATTATTTTTTTTTTTTTTTTTTTGTGTGCCCCTGTAAAAAAAATATAAACGCTAAATTCACCAAATTTTATACAGTTCGTATGACGGTGACTCATAACATGTGTATAAATTTTCAGCTCAGTCGAGCATTTAGACGCAATCGCACTTTAAAAAATTTGGGCCCATAGACCATAATGATAAAGAATTTTTTTTTTGTGTGTGTGTCCCTGTAGAAAAACTACAAGTACTAGATTCACCAAAATCAGTAGCATTCGTGCTATGGTGACCCATAATGTACGTTCCAACTTTCAGTTCATTCGAACAAAGCATTTAGGCGCAATTGTGTTTACTCACATACATACACACATTCACACACTCATACATCATCGTAAAAGCAGTAAATATGAATTCAGGGCACCTCAAAACGTGTAGAAACACCAAAATCTCAAACTCAGGTTTTTGACATGATTACTTTCCTCACTATAGCGTTCGGAAAGTAAAAATGAGTCCTCAGGGCTTGGACGCAGTAACTGAGGCACACGAATTCAAACCCTCAACTTCTTTGTCCTCAACGTTATATACATACACATATATATATATATATATATATATATATATATATAAAAGAATTTAAAAGGTTAAGCGTCGTATCTTGCCCCATTGGGGAAGGGGGAGGGAGGGGGGAGTTGTTGCACAAAATTTGCACTGTACCCTATGTTTTCGACCAGGTCTTTTAATTTAAACTTGGTTTGGTTTAAATCGGAATTTTACGGATTCGTACTTTCCTTGCAAGCATAATGAATTTATTTATTTATTTATTTAATAGAAAAGCGCAGAATATCAAAAGGATTAACAGAGCCGCACAAAATCTGGAGTTTATTATAGGAAATATGGTTGTAAACTGATAAGGTGTATTTCAAATTGTATGAATTTTTGTTAAAGTATGAAAATGGAGTACTCTTTGTTCTGCGTATAAAATGTATAGACAATATGCAAGTCTACACAAAATTAATCAAATGCATTATTTTCTATATGATGCAGTTAATGTAAATGATTTACCAAAGTGCAAAATGACCGGGATGCCTATTAATACTATAGTTTTTACTCTCACAGCAATGTTTTTAATTTTAAAAAAAGTATAAATAAAATGCATTGAATAAGAAAGTTGCGTGAGTGTTATGCCAGATTACTTTTTATTTGATTATATAGAATATTCTACGGCAATATTGACTATTAAATAAGTAGATTAATCATATCTGAAACAATACTGTCATTTAAGAAAAAAAAAAATGACATTTTAGAAAAAAAATATTAATTCTCTAAAATTCTATATTATGTAAATACATTAAAAATTTCAATTTCAACTATACCAGACACATTTCCTTTTTGCATATAAATATTTATTATAAAAACTGTTTAAAGTTCTTTTTAATGTTTTTTTTTTTTTAAATATATTATACAAAATAAAATATAAAACTATTTATTGTCCAAGAAATCCGTCATCACTTTTGAAAATTCTCTTAAAATCTGCAGATGCTACTGAAAAAGAAAAATTCTTTCATGAATAATTCTACCAAGATTTGAAATGTTTTTATTTTTCCAGTTTAAATATTTGAATTCTTTTTAAAGTCAAGGATTTTCTTTTTGTTGTCGGAGGGAAAGACCGCCTACAACGGTCTTCAGCTGAGTTGCAAGAATATATTAGATTGAAAGTAAAGGTCGATGAAACAAAAATACGAGGTTTGTGAATTACAGTTTGAAACATAACCCGCGACAAACTTTAACTTTTTGACAGAAAATGATAAAATGGATTAATCTACCTTAATTCTATTCAAAATTTAAAGCAATACTGCTGTAATTTTTAGGGGGGAATAAAAATCTTATATATTGACAATTAAAAGTAGTGAGTGAATGTGAGTTAATGGATTTTTACGTCGCATTAGTAGCTAAATAACGTGCAACTGGTGACGGTCGATACCCACCCATAAAGGTGGTCCTTAGGCATGCCATCACAATTTTGATCCTCAAAGGATAGCCCCTCTACTTTGGTAACCCCCAGAGGTGTAAATTGAATGGGAACTGGGGGACATTGCGGTCATGGCGGATTTTACGTGCACGACAATTAAAAGTAAACTTCATGATATTGTTTTTTTTTTAAGGTAGAAATTTTTAATATATATATATATATATATATATATTAGGTCTGTTCGAGCTTTCTGCGCTTGAGCAAGCCCCGGCTTTCGTGGTCAAGTGATTCTAATAAGAAATCAATGTGTAATTTTGTTTTCTGAGTGCAATGGCGATCAATTTCGAAGGTTTTATCCCCATGAATATGTTATTTAGTGGGCTTTACAACCATTATTTAAAATTAAACTGAACTGCATTTTAAGTAATGTGTAATTCTGCGCGTGATATTGCTAAAAATTGGAAAATAATCATTCTCATTTTAAAATTGCATTCGTATGCACTGACGCAAATACACAGTGGGATGAATGCATAGTGATATTTTGAAGACATTCTGAAAATATGTATGGACGCTAAATCCGAACAGACATATAGACGGGCAGTGAGACAGACAGGTAGACTAATTCAGATCATAAACACTCTTAAACATCGTAACAAAGAGTTAAAAATGATTAATGCAAACGAAAATGCAATTTCAGCAATTTCCATATATAGTTATTAGTGTAATTGGATGTTTGTTTCTGTGTGGCCCTACAAATCTTATGCTAATCATTTCTACATTATATAGAGAGCTTTTTCCTTTTTTTTTTTTTTTTTTTTTTTTTTTTGGTGCATATAAATGATAAATGTCAATTTCATTATGATACAAAATAAAAGTATTAAAATGTGATTTATAAAAATAATTCTCATAGAACGCAAAGCTTTTAAATTTTTTCGGGTTTCAGTGGACCAGTGGTTGCATTTACCCCATTTTCATTAGGGAACATCCAGTAGTGACTTTGAATAACATATATCAGTTTTAACAAATTCCGTGAATATTTACGGGTTAGAGCGCGGACAGACAGACAGACAGACAGACAGAAAGACGAATTCAAATCTTAATCACACTTAAACATCGTTATAAAGTGGTTAAAACGAATACTGCAAACGAAAATGCAACTCCAGCAAATTCCATTAATTAGCATTAATGTAACTTAATATTTTTGTGTGGCCCTGTAAATCTTACTGTTAATTACACTATATTCTACAGAAAGCATTTTCTTGTGCATATATATTATTAACATCAATTTAATTATGATTTGTGCAAAATAAAACATGATTTATAGAAATACCTTTAATAAAACGTAATGATTTGGGATACTTTTGGCTGCCCCAGTAGGTAAACCAGTGATGATATTTACCCCATTTTCAATAGAAACGATCTCATAGTGAACTACCGTCACCAATTGCCCATTGCGTAGCACTAGTGCGACGTAAAACCCAATCAACCAACCCACAGTGAATTTGAATAACATATATCAGTTTCAGGAAATTACATGAATATTTAAGAGCGTTAGAGTTTGGCAGAAGGATAGGAAGACAGACATATATCCGAATTCAAATCATAATCACTCTCAAATATCGTTAAAAAGTGTTGAAATCGATTAATGTAAACGAAAATGCTATTCCAGAAAATTCCAATTACAGACATTAATGATCTAAATATTTTTGTGTAGCCATGCAAATCTTAATTCTAAACATGCTTTGTTCAACAGAAAGCATTTTCTTGAGCACATATGAATTACTAATATCAATTTCATTATGAATTGTGCAAAATAAATTATTAAAATAGGATTTATAGAAATGCTCTCACAGAACACAATGCTTTAGAATACGTTCGGGTGTCCCTGTAGACCAGTGACGGTATTTACCCCCATTTTCAATAGACAACATCCGATAGTGAACTTGAATAACATATATCTGTTTCAAGATATTCTATGAATATTCACGAGAGTTAGAGAGCGGACAGACAGACAGACCGAAGTCATAAGCACTTTTTAACTTTGAAAATGTTAACACATTGTCGTCCGAGTACTTTCTTATTTTGAACAGTAAGACCCGTCTTTTGGCGTTCCTCAAAAACGTTATATTATTCATTAAAATAATTTTACGTATTTATGATTAAATTACTCAAATTATATTCTTAGTAATTGATTATGTAGATTCCACTGATATATATATACACACCGGCAGCATATAAAGTGTTAAACACGAACACGTAAAATCGTTTTTTTAAAGTAATGTATTTTCTTAGAGGAACGCCTGAGGACGGGACTTGTTTTTCAAGAAAAACGTAATTTTACGTGACCCGCAAGCAAAGTGTCAAAAAGAAAAAAAAAAAATCCTGTAACACAGAAAATTTAAATGGCGCAATTTCTTTTTATATTATATAATATTTCTGAATAATTTTGTGAGGTCCTGTAAATCATTCATTAATGCTAATCATACCATACTCCAGAGTAAAAAAGGTTTAGTGCATCTAATTAATATAAGTTAATTTTGTTATGTGCAGTATAAAAATATTAAAAACTACTTTTAAAAAAATCTCTTAAAACTGCAATGCATTTAAAAAATTTTGCGAGTCCCTGTATACCAGGTATTCGCGCTATTTATGACATTTTCGCCAAAAAAAAACGCTTTGAAACGCATATTTTACTTTTAGGACATTCAAAAACAGTTACAGAAATTTTTATGCGAACTCCATTGAAAAATAACAATGCAATTGAAAATGCACTTCTAAGAATTTCCAATTATATCCTTTTTAGCATCTGAATATTTTTACGTGCCCCTATAAATCAATGTTTAATGCAAGTCCTACCTGTTCTATAGAAAATATACTTTTGTCCTTATGATTAATGCATGCCAATTTCATTATACTTTCTGCAGTACAAAAATATTAAAATATGCTTTATCTCTCATACAATAGAACGCATTGAAGTTCTTTTGGATATTCCTGTGCATAAATTAGACGAGCTATTCATACCATTTTAAATAGGGAACATACCATACTGAACATACTGAACATACATATACATATCAGTTTCAAAGCATTTTAAATATACACTCCTTCTCATATTTATAAGGACACTTTATGTTTTGAAATAACTAATGTAAAAATAATTGGGAACAATATTATACTAAGTGCACTTAATATATCTAGTATTCTAAAAAACAAAACTGTTATAATTTTTTTAATATGAAACAAAATTAATAAAAAAATAGTGCAATTTTTTTTTTCTCCACGTTTTTAGATGTTTATAATTATGGGGACAATCAAGATTTTTTCGTTTTATTTAACTTACTAGCGGATAAATTACAGTTGACATGCGAATTTGTTAACTACTGGGCTAGATTAATTCATATATAAGCCTTCAATTTTTCTTGGACGGACATTACTGATAATTCCTCGAAAAAAAGAACGTGCATGTAGTGAAGTATGGTAAATGTGTTTTTTAAGTGGAGGGATAATTTCAATCCGCTGAATTTCTAATGAAATTCGAAGATCTAAAATTGCAGAAGGGAATGTGATCAAACGTTGAACGTTCGATAGGAGAGAGATCTGAAGCAAAAACAGAGTTGTTTTACAGAGCTCGAAGACCCATAATTCCTCTTACTGTTCCACTCATAATAACTACTGCTGAATTTGTTCGTAATTTTTAACGAAAGGTTGAGGTCCACATTTATGCATGTTTAAAATAATTAATAATATGTTAAAATGAATAAAAAACCTGTAATAATCAATAAGCATTTAATGGGGGAAAGAACGTCTGTGTTAAAGTTGAATAAAGACAATATTAAATGGTAAAATGTTGCATTTTCGGATGAAAAAATTTTATTCTTGATTAACCAAATGGTTTTAACAGTTACTGGCACGATCTGCAGATAGCGAAAGACAGAGCAGATTTTTTAAAGGCAGATATGAAACGGGCATTTTAAAGGTGGATCTATGGTGCTCTGGGAAGCTGTTTCTACTGAAGGCAGAAAGAATTTAGAAATTTTTTCTATTTTTATGAACATCAAGAGAATATCCGCAAATTTTAAACGTGGAAGTCTCAGATTTTTGTTAGATTTTGGGGGGTAATAATATTTTTTTCAACAAGACTTACATTTTTGCTCTACTTGTAGAGCAATAGGAAATAGTTTGAAGAAAGAAACTTCTGTATTATTGCCTTTCCCGTGGCCTAAAAGTTGAAAAAAAACCTTAACTTATCATATTAGAAAAGTGTATGTAAGTGGAAAGCAATTTTAAATAGTTTAAATGTATTCAGAATATCATCTATGCTGTATGAAATTGCTGTATTAAAAAAAATGTATATATATATATATATATATGTGTGTGTGTGTGTGTGTGTGTGTGTGTGTACCAGAGAGAGTGTCTGACTGTTTCACCCTAAAAAGAGACCTCATAAAATATTAATTTAAAGAATAACTGAAAAAAAAATTACTAAGATTCGAGCTGTCCTTATAATTGTGAACACCTGAAAAATCATATTTTTGACCGCATTTAAAGTATTTAAGATAGAAAATCGATAAAACTTTTAATTTCGCGAAAATTTGAAGTTTAGTGTTGCCAAAGTTTGGAAGCTCTAACATCAATAAGAACAGAATTTTTCGGAAAGATTCATTGGTTTATAGCACTGAACTAAATTCCTCGAAAATTCTTTAAATGACAAACAAGACTAAAACAAAATAAAGTGCATTCGTCGAATAGAACCTGCTTATATACACTACCTTTCCATAAATGACCGAACACTTTCGATTTCAGACATTTTTTGAAATATCTCTAACAGCCTTATTCACCAAGTTTTTAACACTGGGGTTAACCCGGGAATATGATAGGTTATCTCAAAATCGAAATTCACCGCGCAAAATCAGCGATTTAACACTCAAGTTAACCCTCTTTTTTTAATCCTCCGAAATTGGAAAAATAACTCTGGTGTTACATGAGCATGTTACAGTTACAGCGAAAAAACACCTGTTTACTTTTTCTAATACATTGCTTTTTTACTGATCAGTCAGCGAGACTCTTAAAAATTTCTTCAGATAACTCTGGGGTCAACTAATCCGCGGTTGGTGAATATGAAAATTTTCTAAACCTCGGGTTGAGGGAGTGTTAACTCTAACACAAGTGTTACGTGAACTATGGTTTAACACTGGTTTGATGAATAAGGCCATTAAAGTACTAAACAAACCATTTTGAAACTTCAGGAGTGTGAAGAACATGTTATACCTCATATATTTCAGTGAAAATTTTGCATCGAAAGTGAAAAGGGGATCAGTAGCAAATAAAAATAAAAAAAAATCTGGTGTGAAACAACCACACGACTTCCATTACTCACAATTATACGCATTAAAAGCAGTTTTTGGAGATGTGATCAGGAAAAATAATGTGATCAGAAGACAAAAAATCCGTACAGCTGTTTTTAAAGGAACGCCCTTGGGAGACCTGAAATTGAGCTATTTATACAGGACGCCTATCAATTTTCCTGAACTAACCAACTATATCATTCGAAAGGACATCTAATAGAGTGTTTATATAGCAAATTTGAAGAAAATCGTTAGAGCCGTTTTTGAGATACGGACTTACGGTCCCACTTCCGGTTTCCGATATCCCACTTCCAGTTAAACTCAATTATTGACAGGAAAACAATAATTACATACAAAATCATATTTAAAAGTGAGTTAAAATGGCGAGTTTGAAAAAAATCCGTACAACCGTTTTTAAAGGAACGCCTTTGCGAGGCCTGAAATTGAGCTATTTATACAGGACGCCTATCAATTTTCCTGAACTAACCAACTGTATCATTCGAAAGGACATCTAATAGAGTGTTTATATAGCAAGTTTGAAGAAAATCGTTAGAGCCGTTTTTGAGATACGGACTTACGGTCCCACTTCCGGTTTTTCAATTTTCACCAAAATTTGGAAATTTCATCTGTACACCAGACGTATTTCCATTCTAAAGTTTCGTAGCTCTATCTTTATTAGTTTCTGAGCTATAATAGCCAGAAGATTCTCCACACACACACACATACACACACACACACACACACACACACACACACATACATACACACTGACCAATTGCCAAAAACCACTTATTTGGACTCAGAGGACCTTAAAACGTGTAAATCAGGTGAAAACCCGATATCGAATTTTCAGACCGAATACAATACTTCCATTACCTACGGTAGTAGGGTAATGGAAGTAAAAAAGGAAAGTGTTTGACATCACCCTGTAAAAAGTAATGCTTGAAACGCAATCTGGCTGTAGCATGTGATTATGGGGCTCTTTCTGTCTTTCTTATTATCTATATAAATTTTCATGCCTATACCCATACTTGCCAACATCCTAATTAATATTCTGTAGTTTTGTTAGTCTCACCCTTTCTTTTACACCAGTAAATTTTTAGAGTTATATTCTCCAATTGCAATTACGATTCAATAAGAAGAAAAATACTCTAAAAAGATACTGGTGTGAAAAAGAAGGCGGGGCTACCAATACTACGGGATATTAATTAATATGTTGGCAAGTATGCTATACCACATGTAATCAGGAAGATATAACGGTTTCTTTAAAATATTACAAAAAACTTTGTCACTTTTTTAGCTATACCACGCAAGGTATTCAACCCAGTGCAAAGCTACTTTCAGGAAACTTGACATACAATATTAGACACAGCATACTGCAATCAGAATGAAAAAATATTAAATATCTAATGAAATATGGGTATTTTTACTAAATAATTTTAACTACGCATGCGCAAGATGTAGTGAAATTTCATTTGCATAGTTTAATAGCCAAATGTATTGAGCTACTTATTTAAAAGCCCCAAATAAGTATCGTGTAAACCCAAAACGTTATACGCGATAGAATAAACTGAATTTCAGCTGTTCCCAACATTAAGAAAATGATAAGGGGGTTTTCTCAATATTCATTTCGAATCATCGAAAACTGTATTACCATTCATTGAATCAAAATAAAAATGTGAATAAAATCCCTTACAGTTTAGCTTTTTTGCAAGAGAAATTGAATAGCAGTTCATTCTATCGAGTACAACATTTTTGCATTTACACGATACATGTTTGGGGTTTTTACATGAGTAGCTCAATACATTTAGCTATTAAATTATGGAAATGAAATTTCGCTGAATCTTACGCAAGCGCAGTTAAAAATTATTTAGTAAAAATACTCATATTTCATTAGATGTTTAATATTTTTTTTTATTATTCTGATTGCAGTATGCTGTGTCTAATATTGTATGTCAAGTTTCCTGAAAATAGATTTGCACTGGGTTGAATACCTTACGTGTTATAGATAAAAAAGCTACAATTTCTTTTTTGCAATTTTTTAAAGAAACCTTTATATTTCCCTGATTACATGCGACAGAAACTTAAAAATTTATACAGATAATAAAAAAGAGTCCATTAGGGGAGACTGGGGCACAGTGGACCACTTTTAAACTTTAAATTTTTTTTCACCAAAAATAAAAAAGCAAGGTCCCTGAAAAAATTAGCAAACATTTTTTAAACCTTTCTTGACATGTCCTAATTTTTTTATAACAATACTTCTAATACATTACGAATAAAAAAATAAATTGTGTTCACTCACAAAGTGGACCACTGTGCCCCATCACCGGGGTACAGTTGTCCACAACCCGGGGTACAGTGGACCAACCTCTGTTGTTCATGTTTAATTAATATAAATTACTCATATTTTTTTCTAAAATCAGTTTCTTATGCAATTCTAGTCTAAATAACATAATTCGAACATTTTCATGAAATAAAATTACCAAAATTCAAAGGAATACAAAAAAAAAAAAATAATAAGAAATCAAATTAGAGTAAGAATTCTATATCAGATTTCCTTTGTCTTTTACGTGCATCACTAAAAACAATAAGATATATTTTTAATTTGTTTATTAATGTTGTATAGTTATAAAAATGATGAAATATATAATTAAACATTATGTTACTATTCAAACATTTTCTTAATTATTTTGAGATATTAATACTTTACATTATATTTGTGAGATAGGTTTAACTAAAATTATTCTACTTTTATCTTTTACATGTTATTCCTAAAAACAACAACAATAAATTTATATAACCTACTATTTATTATATCACATAATCATTTTATTTATTTTTTTAATATTAAACAATTCAAATAGTTATTAAATTTAGATATTCATAATTATTATACTACTATTCAACTATTTTCACATTTCAGAAATTTATTTTATTATAATATTAAGATTATTATTTTTTTATTAATTATTTTGAGTCACATTATATTTGTATATGTAAATTCAACTAAAATAAATAATGTATTAAATATAATTTGGAGTTTTAGGCACCTTGGAAGGTGGTCCACTGTGCCCCATGTAGAGGTGGTCCACTGTGCCCCATGTCGAAACAAAACAAATAATAATATTAAAATTCTATATAGACTATAAATATGCTAATAATTTTTATAAATTTAAAAACTACAATATCTTAGCTTTTCTTAACAACTATCCAATACTTGTAGTCAATAGTTCTGTCCTGATAAAATTAAAAAAACTTCAAACTTGAAAAATTACTTTGAGCAGCTCAAAACATAAAAGTTGCATAAAATGGCTACCATAGCATTTACCATGGGGTTTTTTGGATGTATAGAAGTAGTACCATGCTTCCATCTATGAGTCTCAATATAAACTATATGAGTTAAATACTGAGAGGTTTAAATAGGGATGGTCCAGTCTCCCCTACTTTTTACAGGGTGAAGCTAAACACTTTAATTTTTCTTTAATTTTTTACTGGTCCGCCCTTTCACTTTCGGGATAAAACTTTCAGTGAAATATATGAGGTGATATTTAATATTTATCGATATATTATTTATATGAGGTGATATTTAATATTTATCAACATATTATTTATTAATATATGTAACATGTTCTTACCATACCTGAAGTTTCAAGATGGTTTGTTTAGTACATTTCGAGATATTTCAAAAAAACGTTTGAAATCGAGAGTACCCGGTCATTTATGGAAAGGTAGTGTATTAAGAATTACTTTCTAATTTCAACAATGTCGGCAACTTTCATAACAATATCATTACGTACTCTATCTACGGGCTGAATATTCATTAAAGTGCATTCGTCGACTGGAACCTGTTTATATCTTTAAGAATTACTTTCTACACGCAAAAATGTCGGCATTTTTCATAAAAATATCATTACGGGCTGAATATTCTTTAAATAATGTGCATTCGTCGATTAAAACCTGCTTATGTCTTCACAAATTACTTTCTACTCGCAAAAATGTCGACAACTTTCATAATAATATCATTACGAGCTCTATTATTAATTTATTTTGAAATCGCTATGATGGTAGGTCATATATAAACGTGAAATTCTCAGATTTTGTTTGATTTTAGAGAGGGGGGGGGGGGTGTAATAATTTTTTTTAAACAAGACTTGCATTTTTGCTCTACTTCTAGAGCAATAAAATAGTTTGAAGAAAGAAACTTCTGTATTATTGCCTTTCACGTGGCCTAAAAGTTGTAAAAACCTTAACTTATCATATTAGAAAAGTGCATGCAAGTGGAAAGCAATTTTAAATAGTTTAAATGTATTCAGAATATCATCTATGCTGTATAAAATGGTATTGAAACTTAATATTAAATATATATATATATATATATATATATATATATACCAGAGAGAATGTCTGATTGTTTCACCCTAAAAAACGACCCCATAAAATATTAATTTAAAGAATAACTGAAAAAAAAGGACTAAGATTCGAGCTGTCCTTATAACTGTGAACACCTGAAAAATCTTTTTTTTTTTTTTTTTTTTTTTACCGTATTTAAAGTTTTTTAAGATAGAAAAACGATAAAACTTTTTAAATATCGTCTATTAATGAAATTCAAATGAATAAAAAATATATTTGTTTAAATAATAGTGTTAAATGTTTAGTTAATATAGAAAAACGGGTGTCCTTATAATTATGAGAACCAGTGTATATGTATCATTAAAATAATACTGTATGTGTATATTCTTTCCCTTTTCTTTGATAATCTTATCAGTCATTGGTCATATTATTTAAAGTTTTATATATTGAAATTTCTTTTAATTTTGGGGATTTTAAGAAATGTTAGATATACTTTTAGACTACCTAAACTATTTGTCTATCATCTAAGATACATATTATATCCATCCCTTTCAATCTCTTCTAAGCATTAGATACTGTGTGTACACAAACATGGTCTATTTTAAAGTCAACTCATCATTCACTTATCGAGATTAGCATTTATTTCATTAAAAAAATAAAATTTTATTTTTAGAATGCATTGCAGTCTATATCAAAAAACTCTCACCAAATCAAATAATTTTGTAAAATATATTTATAATTTTAAAAAAATTACATGTGTTATGCAAAATATTTGCTAAACTTTTTAATAAATTTTAATAATTATCACTTTCAGAGTTCACTACAAGTAGTTGAAATAGTTACAGTTATTCCTTTTATAATATTTATTAATATATATTTTTATTTTATTTGTTTATTGGTAACATATGCAACAGATTTATATCCTTTATATACTATTTATATAATATCAACACTCAAAATTTTAATTAAAAAAAAAACACTGAATTTTCATTCGGATATTGTTTGATGCATCTGTTCTTGTTTCCTATTGGTTTATCGTTCATCGCAATCATTTATAATTGCAAGCAGACGTCACTCATTTCAAGCGCGTTACAAATAAATGTGTATTTGTAACAAAGCGGGTTTTGTAAACCCCTTGCAAAATTTTCATTTTGTAATTGCAAATGATTTATTTGCAAGTGTTACGTTTGCATGTACTCCTAGATGTTATAACAAACCTATATACCATTTGGGTCGCAGTAGCCCAGTCGGTAGAGCGCCGACCTCGTAATCGGAAGATTGTGGGTTCGGTACTCGAGCCGGCCAAAGACCGTCGTGTACACTAATGGTGGCTGGTGCACGTAAAATCTGTCGTGGCCGCAAAGTCCTTCATGTTCCCATCAAAAATTATACCTCTGGGGGTCACCGAAGCGGGAGAGCCATCCCTTCCGTGGAGGGTCAAAATTGTTTTAAAACTAACAAAATGAAAAGTTTAATAACATCTTATTTTTAACACACTTGAGTCACATTGCCCATTTATCTATAAAAATTAAGAATTAAAGCATATATAATTCTTCTTAGGACACATTGTATAATACATAATAGCAAACCTTATATTTCAAAAATAAATAAAAAAATAAAAGAAATGAAGGAAGAAAGAAATCTCCTAAACCATTTATAAATTGAATCAAATTCTTTACAGTAATGTTAATTACCTTTCGGGAATGTCAGGTTCGATCATAAGTAGCGCTCATCGACCAAGCCTTCAGGAGTTTTCCGTGGTTTTCTCCGAAACTCCCGTAAGTACGGGGTAGGACCCCTTAAAAAGACACCCACGGAGGCCATTCCACCTACTGGCCTAGGACCTTAGTGTAGGCAATCGGCCTTAAACCCTACGACCAACCATTACTTTTTAATTGTGTTGTTATGACAGTTTTTTTTTATTATTATTATTTAATTCTTGTTGTACAAGTAGGGGGGGGGGGGGGACCTGCTTACTAGAAGGGGAAAAATGTTCTCTGAGCTTCAAAATAATAGTTTTTTAATAAAAATCTTACGATAGGAACTTGTATTAAAAAAACTGAGAGTATATTTTAGAGATGATGAGTACTAGACAGCTATAATATTGTTAAGGAACAGAGTATTATTTTATCATGCTGTTTGTTACAAAGATGCATGTTCACGTTAGAATCACGTTATGCAGTATATTTTTCGTAATTAAATTTGCACATTTAAAAATTTCTCGACCATTAAATCTGTTCTAGTTCTTCAAAAATTGACTTAATGATGCTGGTGGACGTGAAGTGTCGGGTTCGATACCAGATCGCGCTTATCGGTCTAGCCGTTCGAAGTTTTCTGTTTTTCTTTTTTTTCTTTTCTGAAACTTGCGTAGTTGTGGGCTAAGACCCTTTAGAAAGACCGCCACGGAGAGCACACGCAGGCCTTTGACCCTAATGCAATCAACTGGCTTTAATCTCCAACACCAACATTGATTTTAATATATAAAGTCAGATGAATTATCTAAAATCATTTTTCGAATCCTTTAGAAGGAAATATTCAGAATTAAAAAAATTTCCCCATACATTATTATGGGCTTTGGTTAAATAATAATAATAATAATAATAATAAATAAAATAAATAAATAAAAATTGCTTCTTTCATGAAGCTTTTTAAAAGTGTTAAGAAAGGGCTGAGGGGGGAAAAATAGCTTTTTATTTTTTTCTCAAATAATTATGATTGACTATACTTTTCATCTATGATTCTTACATCGCTCATATTTAAATACATATATATATATAAGTTAATTTTATTTTTTGAATTAAATTATTTGCTTTAAATGAGTACCAAATAATAAAGATTGAAAACCTCTTTAAAGTTCAAACTTTAAAATGTAAAATAATGATAAAGTGCTGTATTTCTGTTTATGGATTGGATTGGATTGGGAAATAAAGCCGATTGACTGCTGTAGGTCCTAGGCCTGAGGGAGAGTGCCTTCCGTGGGGATGGGGGGAGGGATTCTAAAGGGTTCTAGCCCGTATTCACACAAGTTTCGGAGAAACCCACTGAAAATTCCGAACGGCTAGGTCGACGAGCATGACCTGGGATCGAACCCGGCACCTCTCGCCTACCAGCTTTGAGTTCAGAACCGCTCGGCCACTGGTGGGCCTAATTTCTCTTTTTGAAGTATGTTTATTTTTTATTTAAAACAAACTGTTAAGATATCTCAGAAGAGGGTTTTAGTGTTAAGGTCAATTGATAGCACAATGGTCCTAGGCCTGGGTGGTATACCATTTATAAGGCGTCCCATTTCGTGTTTATGCGATTTTCTGTGAAAACCACGGAACACTCCGAACGGCTATGTCAAACCGAAACGACAATCTGGGATCAAACCCGGCACTTCCCGTCTATCAGCTATAACCGCAGAACAGCTCGACCCTCAGTAGACTCTCGGAAGGGGGAAGAGGACCGCCTTTGTAAAAAAAATCTTAATAAATTCTTATTATTATTTTTTTTATATATACACTTTGTAAAATTGTTTTTTAAATTGGAAATGCTGGAATAAATTGTGAATTTTAAAATACATTCATTGTTTTAAATTACGAAAATTCATATATATACATATTTATTTTTTGAATATCACATGTTTTGATTATACTATTTCGTAGCGAATTGTTTATATTTATAGATATATGTACATATAATGAATGTTTTCATTCTTGGAATTAGGAAAAAATAATAATAATAATAATATAATAAAATAAATCCATTTTTTCATAGCTTTATTTTTTCTTTCTATGAAATATCTGAAAAAGTTTTTCCTATATAATATTGAATTCGTTTATTTATTATTATTTTAACTTATTCACAGGGAAATTTGCTTTATTTATCTCTCAAATTTCCCAGGTTATAAACGTTGATGAATATTTCTACAGTTCCTTGAATTTAATTGCTTGATGGTTAAAAAGTAAGAAAATTTAAAGTATTTTATTTTATATAGTAGTGTGTGAGAATGTAAAAACAAAAAAACTATTTCATTTACATACTATGATGTAATATTTATCTATTATCTATCTATAAAAATAATTTACTTCTGTTAGCTTTATTAAAACTATACAGAATCAGGATAAACATTTTTACAATTTTTCATATTTTAAAAACCTTATACAAAATAATCTTACAGAATGTTTGATTATTTAATAACATGTGATATTCTAGTGTTTGTGGTGGATGAAACGAAAAAGAAAAAAAAAAAATACACATATGTATCAGTGCTTTTAAAACCGCTAAATATTATATTTAATTTAGCGAAAAAGCGCTCTTTCAAGACTGAAGTGGACAGGCAGTCGATGCGAGCGCTATCTTCTAAAAGCGACTCAAATGGGGCTATTTTGATAACACAGCGTCGGCGGTCCATAGTGTATACGTCCATGGTACTATTTTTGAGTTTTAACCACTGAGCTGAAGAACAACTGGAGCAAATGCTTCCAATACTTTTACACAGTGTTCGTGCGTGCCAGTTTTTCTGCAATCGTTCGGCTGCCTTGCATGGCAAGCAACATTTGTCGGGTCGTCTATTACTATTATAATCTTTAAAGAATTAAAATTTAAAATTGTAATGTCATGTTTAGCATATGGTTGTTCGAACAGACAACCTTTACACAATTTTACTTTGAAATATAAAGATATCAAATGCTTTTTGCCATGCAACGCTCAGAAGACAAACCTTCAAAAACGGGCACGCGAAAACCGGTCTAGCATTTCCTCCAGTTGTTCTTCAGCTCAGTGGTTTTAACTCTCTAATGGCTGATGCCAAAAAAATTTTTCGGCATCAAAAATCTTTGCTCGTTAACATAGAGATGATAGATCTTTAAAAATTACTATATCTGTGGATCTATGCTATCGGCGGTGGAAAGGGAAATTATACGAGTTTATGCTAGATTCTTCTCTTGAATCAAAAATATCTGGTCGAGTAAGCCAAAACTTTACAAAGTAAGCTCGTTCACATAATGTTGAAAAATGTCGCAAAGTATACTCAACGTTAGCGCTTCTCGTCGTGCAATGGTTGCGGTACCCAAATAAAAGCTGTAAAAAACCCGCCCCTATTGTGCTTTCTTTAAAAATGTTATTTCTTATGTTTTTAATGAAAAAAAGAATTAATTTTAGCCCTACATGAGCATTATAGATGTGATTATTTATTTGAAATCATTAGCGTACATTTGACTTTAAATACAAAATATGTCAAATGTTAGCTAATAATTTCAAGTAAACAATCACTTTATTATTAGCTAACATCTAATATATTTCGTATTTAAAGTCAAATGTACGCTACTTATTTCAAGTAAATAATGTCACTTGATCTAGCTCTAAGTGTTCTTAGAACTAGAATTAATTAGTGTAAAATATAATTTTTTAAATCGATCTTCTAATGTTGTAAATTATATTATAAATACGAAAAATTTCATGCATTAGTAATTTAAAAAGAAAATGTTAATGTACGCAATTTTCGAAATTAAAATTTTGGTTAAAAAATAAAATAAAATAAAATTCTTCATCATTATTTCTTTTATTAAAAAATGCATTATATCATGTTCCGTAAAATCAATCAGACGCAGACGAAACCATTCGCAAAAATTTTATCATTTAAGCAAAATATATGTGTAATCGATTTATAACCAAATCTATAACTAAATTAACATTTAGGAATGAACAAATATAATATACACTAATTTGTTCTAACCTCATAACAAATCAGCCATCCCTTCCGTGGAGGATCAAAATTGTAATGGCATGTCTCCGGACCACCTCTAGGGATGTGTCCCAGACCGTCGCTAATTGCCCATCTGCGCAGCACTAGTGCGATGTAAAACCCAACCATACATCCATAACAAATCAAACGAATTCAAAATTCCATAGATTTTCTCTAGATCTGTAATGAATGAAAAATTGAAGAGATTAAGATTTCAATAACTACAGTCGGCTGCAAAATTATTCGAGCACTAGCAATAATCCTTGCCAAAAAAAAGTACACTTAGTACAGCTTTGTTAAATAAATCCTTGTCGAGTCATGTTCTTAATCAGTCTAAGAACATGATTCGACAAGGATTTACTTAGCAAAACAGTCTTAAGTGTATTTTTTAAATATAGGAATTATTGGCTAGTGCTCGAATAATTTTGCAGCCGACTGTATGTATATAAATTGTAAGAAGTATTGAAAAAGCACTTTTTTAAAATTAATTGTAAAATATATTACTTATCTTAAAATACGGTAAAGTATGCGAAATATGAATATTTTAAAAATACATGAATTTTTTCGTTCAGATGTGAATTCGATCAAATACAATTATATTTTAATTTTATATATGGAGCATCTTTCTAGCAAACAAATTCTATTCGAGCATGCGCAGTTTCAGCCTGTGTAGTTCAGGTACCGCCAGCACAAGATGGCTTTATCATCGATCAGTGACGTAATCAAGATGTAACTGCTGCGAACGCTACTAGAGCTCCTACCGCAGCTCTAATGCTACCCACCCATTTCTCCTTTGGAGTGAACACTGAGCTGAAGAACAACTGGAGCAAATGGTTCCAATACCTTTACATTGTATTTGTGCGTGCCGGTTTTTGAAGAATTCGTCTGCTATCGCTACAGCCAAGATCAATCCTTGCACGGCAAGAAGCGTTTGTCGCGTCGTCCGTTTATATTATGCTCACAGCCTAAAGGCACCTTTATAGTGACCATTCCGTTCCGCTGTCCGCAAGCACTGAGCTAGAATAGGAGTGATAACTATCTATTGAATAAGAAATTGAATAGAATTGAACTGAATATGAAGTTATCACTCCTTATATTCTAGCTCTGTTCTTGCGTACAGCGAAACGGAGCGGCCACTATAAAGCCTGCTTTATTCACCTGTCTTTTAACACTGAGGTTAACCCGGGAATATGCTAGGTTATCTCAATTCACAGATTATCATACAGATAGGACAGTGAAGCTAAAATACGAACCGGAAATGTAGTAGCATCAGTAGTGTCAACAGAGGGAAACTACATGTGTTAAGTCTACATGAATAGCATCTTTGATCGAAAATTGTTTTACTATTTCGCGAGTAGTTAGTAGCAGGTTAGTATGGGAAGTTTTCATTTTCTTCACTTTCTACTGTTTTTGAATTCACAAAATTATCCTCAAAACATTCACAGCTATTCTTCTAAGAAATAAAAATTATTTTTTATAATGTTTAAAAATATGCTTTGTCAAGTATAAATTAAAATTACAAACTGTAATTCTGAAATAGCAGTATGAAAACATTAAATATTTAACGTTGCTTGGTTTAAATAATACAAAATGCTTTAAAATGAAAAAATGTTTTTATTTTATGAATATTTTTAAAGTTTATTTTCTTAATATTTAGCACTTGCTTCTTAAAATAAATTACTTTTGACAGTCAAGTTTGTAAACAATAATAAAGTTGCCAAACGAAAACGTATGTGCAGTTTTCTTTCCTTCACTTTTTCTATTACTTTTAAATTCACAAAATCATAACATTCACAGCTATTTTCTAAGAAATAAAACTAATTTTTATTATGTATGAAAATAAATTTTGCCAAACACATTCGTGTTCAAGTGTACAAATTAATATAACAAACTGTAATGCTGAAATAGCAGTATGGTATGAAATCTTAAATATTTAACATTGCTTGGTTTAAATAATACAAAATGCTTTAAAATGAAAAAAAATATTTCTGGTTTATGTATATTTTCGAAATTTATTTGCTTAATATTTAGTACTTGCTTCTTAAAATAAATTGCTTTCGACAATTAAGTTCGTAAACAATAACAAAGTTGCCAATGCCAAATGTAAACATCAATACAATGGTTAGTTGGTTGGATGTTGGGTTTAACGTTGCACTAACATTACGATATGAACATAGATACAATAAAAATAAGACGAGCGATTGCGTAAGCTGGAAAGCTCGAGAAACTTACAGCCGTTGACAATAGGGGCGTTGCAGTCAAATTTTGGTTACCGAAGAATATACGGGAGTGTCCTATCTGTATAATAATCTGTGATCTCAATTCGGCATTCACCACGCAAAATCAGCGATTTAACACTCGAGTTAACTATCTGTTTTTAATCCTCCGAAACTGGTGGTTTAACTCTGGTGTTACATGAGCATGTTACAGTTACAGCGAAAAAACACTTGCTTACTTTTTTTAATGCATTGCACTTTTACTGACCAATCAGCGAGACTCTTACAAATTTCTCTAGATAACTCTGGGGTCAACAAATCCACGGTTGGTGAATACGAAAAGCCCATGGTTAAGGGAATGTTAACTCTAACACAAGTGTTACGTGAACCATGGGTTAATACTGGTTTGGTGAAGTAAGGCCGTTAATGAAGTAAAATAAAAAATGTTTATATCATGTTCTGCATATTGATGTACGAACAGACAAATCACGAATAACTCTTCAGAAAAGAAAAAGATAACATTTCACAGGTAAATTTTAATTTAATTTAACTGTCACATTATGCAAATATCATAACATTTTGCAGACACATGTATCCATTTCTTTCTTTATTTTTTTCGTTAAGTTGATAAAAATACAATGAATAAATGAACATTATACATAACAGATTATGAAAATAAATAATATAAATGCAGATAAATGTAAATGTCGAAGAAGGGCCAATACAATGTTAAAAATGATACATGGTTATCCATATATGCTCAGATAGTAAATGCATACAAATTATTTGTTTATCATGTGAATATTTTATATTAGTAGATTTATTGTAAAGATTTCAATACATTACACTTACACTTTAGCATTTGAACATTTTAACTACATGTTCAGATCTTGCTATATAATGTATCTATGTGTCACTAATACGTTGTTTATCTAATCAATAATTATGCGATAGGTTCTATAAAATACAAATGATGCAGTTTTTTTTTTTTTTTTTTTTTTTTTTTTTTTTTTAATGTTAAAGCATATTTTTCATTTATCTAAAAATAACAAAAATAAAATCTATATAAAAATAAAATAAGACATATATATATTTATATAATTATACATATATTAAACTTCATCAAATTATATATTTCATATTGAATATGTTAAATGCATATTGAATATATTAAACTTAATTATATAATGGTAATGATAATGATAATAATTATTAATGATATATTGAATACATTAAACTTAAATCAAATCTGGTAGATTTTCAATAATTTATATATATACTAGCTGACCCGACAAACGTTGTTTTGTCATATAAATTATTTCTAGAGAATATTTTGCTAGAAAAAAATAACTAACTTATTGTAAGTGTGTAAGGATGTGGTATATAAGTGGAAGATGTATGGAGCGCTGTGAACGGTGAAAGAATATAAAAATAACAAAACACCAATCATTTATTTTTTTAATTTATTAAAATTGATTCTTTAAAATTATATACATATCGCTACTTATAACAATATTACTAAAAAACAATATCAATCCCTTAATGCAACAGGGTGTACAATATTTTTTGTTATCCCATCTTTCGCCAATACAAACAAACTGGATGGTTTGCCCACTCGAGGGCCACGTATAATTGTCCGCGTGAAAATCATGATGTACTCAAATCTAAGCCACAGACAGACATCGTTTGGCCCTGAGACTTATTGATAGTCATTGCAAATGCCAATCTAATTGGAAATTGAGGGCGTTTAAATTGAATTGGCACATCTGTGGGTATAATAGGAATTCGCAGTAGTAATATATTTTCACCTCGGAATTTGTCATTTAAAATGATGGCTTCGATAACATTTTTCATTAATTTTTTTATGACTAATCGCGTGCCGTTGCATAACCGTTGTGGGTTCAAATTACGAAGCAAAATAACCGGAGATCCAACCTTCAGTTGTAAAATATGCGGTGGCATGCCTGGTAAATCCAATGAGTTTAAAAACTTTGTTGGATAATTTACAGCTTCGGTGGCATCGCAAACTGTATCATTAGATTTGTATGACACCAAGTCTCCTGGTAACAAATGTTGTATCTTGAGATTCAATTCGTTGACGTCCACATTTTTTTGCTGCTAAAATTGCTCTTTCATCCAGCCACTCATGATTTGTGTATCGTCTGTGTATATCGGGAAATATCTGGTCAATAAGAGCATCTTGAGAATCAATGATTGTGCTGAAATCGGTCGGTAATTTTATGCATCCAGTTTCATCTGTAGTAACTTTTCCATCGCCGATATCTAACAATTGTTTTGAGAATGTTTCAGCGGATGGATCTTGAAGCTTTTGAACGCACAAATTTACTTTCAGTTGTACTTTTTCAACATTACGCCACAATGACGATGATTTTAAGCAGGCGTTGATCTCATCAGCGTATGCTGAACGCGGAATAACGGGAAGTGCTTGTCTGAAATCACCTGAAAAGAGTAACAGAGTGCCGCCAAATAGTTTGTCGTTGTTTTTTTATATCTTTCAATGTTCTGTTCGACGCCTCAATCGAATGTTTGTGTGCCATAGTGCATTCATCCCAGATAAAAATTTTACACTATTTCAGCACTGTGGCCATGGACGATTGTTTTTTTATGTTGCACACTTCGTCTGGGTTATTTTTAATATTTAGTGGCAGTTTAAATAATGAATGAGCTGTTCTGCCTCCATCCAATAAAGTTGCCGCAATGCCAAATGATGCAACAGCCAATGCGATGCCATTTTTTGATCGTATTTCGGCGAGAATTAGCGAAATAAGGAATGTTTTGCCAGTTCCACCTGGTGCACCCTCCCCCCCCCCCCCCCCCCAAAAAAGAAAAAAAAAAAAAAAAAAATCCACCTTGTCCTGCCAAAACTGCGAGCATGATGCGGTCGTAAATGGTTTTTTGTTCTTCATTCATTAGTGGGACATTGCGAGCAACAATCGCTGCCATTTCTACAGTATTGTATTGTAGTTCACGATTAAGTCCAGTGCTTATTAAATCAGATGCATTTCGATTTGTTGAATGCATACCGAAATGACTGAGTGGTAAGTTGGCAATGATAATGCAAAGATCTTCAATAGCAATCAATGCTTCATTGTACATAGCGTCACTGAATACTATCGTTAGATCGTCGCACCGTGAACGATGTTGATGCAGTATATCATCAGTCATTGAATCTTTGTGATTATCCCATAATGTCTCTGCTCGGGCCGGGAAACATGTAGTCAACACTATAGCGAATAGTAGAAGAATTTGTTTTGCTGTACAGTTCAGTCCTACTTCAGCAAGCATACACTCCCACTGGTTGTCGTCTTCCAGCAAGCCGAGTGCAAGGCATGCATCTTTATACGTTGGATACTGTTGTCCATTCACTTTACGTAAATCTTGAAATGACAAAGGGCCGATGACATTAACCAATAACAGTCGAAGATAAAAGCACTCAGTCTGTCTTGGATTGACTGTAAATACTCGTCCCAAGGTGTTTGATTTGAATAAACCGGGACATGCATCAATCGGCGTGCCTTGCTTGCGGGGCATCCATTTTTTTGTTGGAGCCCATGTGAAATAGCGTGGTACTTCTGAATAGAGTAATGTCCGTGCAAAAGCACCAAAAGCATCCGCACGATTACACAATTCAAAATATTCGGTGAGTGTAGTTTTTGGTGGATTGATAGCACGATCAATCGCCTTCTCGCTCGTGAAATATACGCGCTGGCCATTTTCAAGATGGACGGCTAAATGAAGAACTGCTGGATCCCGTTCATGAATTGGGAAACCAAAGATACGCCAAACAGCTTCATTGGAGCTGACGTACCGGCCAATTTGGTAAAGTGTTATTTCGTCGTTGTTATTCACCGGAGGAGCATTCACATTGATATTTTCTACTCGAAATACAGCCATATCACTGCCTTTATTCACATACTTGCAAATGTATTTGATGCTCTTCACTGAACTGCAGAACTGAACATTAATATGAGCACCAAAAATAAATTAAAAAAACTGGCGTACAGACAATAGCAAGAAATTCAAACTTCTTCACACACCATAAATTTTATAAATTCCAATTCCCTTCAACCAAATCCCCTGTTCCTGAGCTTCAAAAATGGGGTATCTATAATGTATCTTGTAATAACTGTGATTTATCTTATACTAGCAGGCTTTGCCCGCTTCGCTGGTCACTAAATTTAAAGGAAACTCTTTTCTATATAGCTTTATAAAAATAAAATAAAATACTAAAATTGCTCCAAAGCTCGCTTCGGATCCCTGCTGCCTTCGGTAGCGATTTGGTCATCGGCTAAAACTCGGGCGCTTGTCCCTATTACCTGACACAATGGTTTACCAATAGGCTTCCATTAAGTCCTTATTAGATAACAGTTTCGAAATAGATAGTATCGAAAAAAATGAAGTATCCCCTTTATATTTGAATCCCAGTTACATATGAACAACACTATACGTGGTGCACATAATATTTGCTTTTACGTTATTTCCTATGTTTATTTTGTTTATCCCCGATCAACCATAAAAATGATAACAATTTCACGCTAAATATTATAATATGCTATGACCGGCTACGTCTGTTGCATGAGACAATTAATTTTTTGTGGTTATATATAATTCATGGTTTGTAAGCATGATCATAGTACCGCCTTAATATAGTTCTCTTTGGCGACTTTTGAATTTTTGTCACCATTAATACCTTGTAACAATATGCTATGAGCGCTATTTCTGCCATATTTTAGGCAACTAAACTTTTAATGGTTATATATATTTCCCATTAAACATATTTTTATTTTCATTTATTTATTTAAATATTGATGAAATTTGAACTTCAATTTGGTCTAGTGTTGTACAGGCTGTATACATATGTTTGTGTTTGTGAAAGAAAATTTAAAAAAAAATTCAAAACTGCAATTTTGAATCCCACTTAAAAAAAAAAAAAAAAAAAAAAAAAACATGTGACTTACTTAGTAGCACATTTAAAAAAAATTTCCAAACGGTTTCCATACAATCTCCTTCTGTTGCCACCTAAAATACATACATTAGTTAATTTTAAAAAATCTAATTGTCCGATCGATAAGCTGTTTAATCCGTTGGATTCACAAAAATTGCATCTTTCATTTGGTATCTTATTTGTAACGATACGACTGATATTTCTAATTTTTTTTAATTTACTTTCCTCATTTTAAATAAATGTAATTTTTATTTTTCACGTTTTTTTTTTTTTTTTTTTTTTTTTTTTTTTCTGTCGAAAAAATAATGATAATTTTTTTGGCAACAATTAAATTAAGGAATAAAATTAAATATTTTAAATATAGGGCAGTTCCTTGTTTGTAAACAAACATCTCAACTTTTATGAGTGGTTGGCAAAAAGGCTTGGGAAAAGCATAGCGATGGCGGATCACCAACGGAAAATCAATGGTGGGCAGGGCGCGGGAAAGTCGAGCGCGCTTTTTTGCCAACCACCAGACGTCACGAGGAAATGCTCTATATGTAATTTTTATTGTTCAAGTTTCTTTCTTTCTTTTTTTTTTCTTCTGTCCAAAAAATAATGATAATTTTTTTTTGGCAACAATTAAATTAAGGATTAAAATTAAATGGCCAATTTATCAGTAATTAGAAGGTTTTCATTTTAACATTTTAATTAATTAAAAGAAAACTAAAACAAAATTCGAAAATCGGGCTTCGAGGTGCATCAGAAGGGGTCATTACGAACCACCATGCAAATTTTTGTTGCTCAGCCATCAGCCGTTTTCTTAAAAAGCTCTGGAAATACATACACAATGACACACACACACAAACAGCTTATTTTATTATATGTATAGATAGACTCCGTGATAGATAGATAGATATAAGATAGTTCACGTTTAGATAAATGTATTTATTTTCCTGTTGGAAAAAAAAATAAACTCGACAACAATTAAATTATGGATAATTAAATTTAATTTTGGCAACAATTAAATTATGGTTAAAATTTAAATGGCTAATTTTTTGCTATTATTAGCTTACAAAATTGCTATTTTATGCATAAAAATAACAAAAAAAAAGTTCTTTTCGGAATAAAAGGCAGCCAACTTTCTAAGTTAGGGTATAAGCTATCTCCATAACAAATTTTATCGAAATCCATCGAGCAGTTTTAGCGTGAAACTCAGTCAAATAAACGGACATTCACATTTATAATATATATAAGATTGGTCAAACTAAAAGAAATCTTGAATGTCGTTTACGTGAACATTCTCGGTATGTTGTTAATCAAGAAATTTCTAAATCTTCTACAGTTGGGAATTTGATCATAGTTTTAATTTTAAGAGTGCCAAAATTATCTTCCATGCCAAACACGTTCCCGAACTGGATTTTTTAGAAAATTTAGCTATTTACCTTAATCGTGATAAAATTGTCAATGAAAAATCTGATTCCACTTTGCTGTCTACAGCCTGGAACAATTTGTTTCATTCAATTAAATAATTTCCTTCATTATGTTTATAACTTCATATTAGTTATAATAAAATAATTCTAATTTAAATAAAAATAATAATAATTAATGGATAAATTTTATTAAATTTACTTATTAGTTTAATATTATTGAAAAAAAAAAAATATAATAATTGTTTACTCCTTTCCTCCCTCCTCATTTTGTGGTGTGTGTGTACGTGTGTTCCTCTCTGATTGGTCCTGTCCTGCATGTTGCTTCCTATTGGTTGTTTGTGTTGCTCCTCCCCCTCTGGATTTTGTCCTGCTTTCAGTCTTGCTTTTGCCTCCAAGGCAGTTGCACGTGTTTGCACCTGATGAAGAAAGGCTACGTCCTTTCAAAACCGGTTGTGCAGATTTAAAATTTATGGTGTGTGAAGAAGTTTGAATTTCTTGCTATTAATATGAACATTGAATGTTTTGCTCAGCAGAGGCGAATTTGGGACCACCCAACGGTTATCAATGTCAATATCTATGTTGTTGACATAGATGACCACCATAGATGATAAGATTGTCCGCCATTATCGGGATTTCTTCGACGATATATTGGATATCCGTCAACATTTGTGATCGTGAAATTTTTCGGAAAACTTTTAGTACATTTTCCATCTGCACAAATGATAATGGCCTAAAAATTCATTTTTCATTTTAACATAAAATAACTCCGTCGGATATTGACGAATTTTTTAAAGGAATATACCATTTTAACTAATTTTAACATTTTAACAATATTAACGTTGAAAAAATATTTTAAACACTTACGGTTAAAAATTCATTTTTCATTTCAACATTAATTAAATTCTGACATCGTGTTTACGATTCTAAAATATTAACTTTGAAAAAATATTTTAAACACTTCGTAAGATACGGTTAAAAATTCATTTTTCATTTCAACATTAAATAAATTCTGACATCGTGTTTACGACAACTCACGCCATCTAGGTGGAAAAGTTGTTGAAAGAGTTGGTTAAAAATTAATTAAAAAAGAACTAATTAAGTTACAACTTTCATTTGTAAATCTAAACCATTCTCGAATCCACCTGAAGACACACAAAAAATTTCATTAAACTCAGTCCAGCCGTTTAGGAGGAGTTCAGTGACATACACACGCACAAAAGAAATATATATATAAAGATATATATATATATATATATCATCAAAAATAGGATAGTCCGTATGAGTTCAGTATATGTAAGCCGTACAGTAACCAAGGGGTTCAGCTGTCAAAGCTGAAAGACGTGAGGTGCCGGGCTCGAATACAGGTCACACTTGTCGGCTGGTTCTTCGGAGTTTTCTGCGTTTTTCTCCGAAACTTGAGTAAATATCGGCTAAGTTTCACTGTATTGTAACAGGCCCAGACCTAGGGGGGGCGAGAGGGGGCACTTGCCCCGGGCGGCGAAGACTGAGGGGCGGCAGCCACGGTCCAGCTAGTCTCGCTATTTGTACTATGCTGGACGCAATTTCCAGACCATTTTCGTCGTACATTGCATCGTCTGTAACAAGCTCAGAGCAACCTAACGCCCTCCTCTCCTGTCCTCACATGTGACGTATGACTAAAACACAGTGAAAACCTGAAAACGTGATATTACTTATGAGCGCACGATGCGCGCGAGTGAGCATTAAAATCTGAAGGAGGACGATATACGTATCTTTGCGGGTGCGGTACGTGAGAATTGGCATGGCAGCAGCAGTTGACTTATCCATGTAAAATGAAAAGTTATAAGTGGAAAGCGATTCCTCGTATTGTAACTGATGTCATTCAATATTTGGCCACTAATTATTTCTTTCTCCGAGTCTCTGCTAAAAATACCAGTTTATTATTAACTAGCCGCCTTCAACGACAAGCTGGTTCGCTATCCTTGAAAAATCCGACTGTATGAAACCCCCATTAGGTAGAAACCCCCCAACAGCTTATTGACATATAGTGCTTTCGTAATACAAATAAATAATAATATAAAGTAATAGGTTTATTGAAAATTTTAATTGTAGTAAATTTCCGCTCGGTAGCGCCAGCGGCGCCCCCTTCCCGTTTCAGTATTTGAAACAGTCTGTTCGCTTACCTCGGGAAAATCTCCATCTTTAAAAAATCTAACTGTAGCAAAGTCCTGCTCAGTAGGGACTGCGGTGTCTTATCCCCGTTTTAGAACTTACAACAGCTTCCTCGCTCATTGTGCAAATATCATTGAATGAAAACTTTAACTGCAGCGAATTTCTGCTCTGTTACGACTAAGGCGCTCCTTTACGTTTCATGATTTGGAAAAGTCTATTCGCTCACCGTGTAAAGGAACATTGAAAATTCTGATCTGGCAAATCCCCAACCCGGTGGAGCGTACGGTCTCCTAATCTACTCACAAATAATTTAATCGTAATTGGTGATATTGAATTATTAAAATATCAAAGCGCCATCTGGCGACAGAGTACTCTTCAATTCCAATTCAAATAACTTTTAAAATGATATATTATTAGGTGTACAAATTAATTCGGTCCGTTTTTTAGCAATAAAAAAAGTATTTATTATTAAACCAAAACAAAAAATACATTATTCAAAGTATTGGCCATTATTTTCTACTATTTTTTCCCATCTCTCCGGCAATCGTCTGATTCCATCTCGATAAAACAACTCATCTCTTTCGCTCATCCATGTTTCGAGCCATTTTTGTATTTCTTCGTAAGAAGTGAACCGCTGACCGGTCAGATCATTCTGCATTCGTCGGAACAACCAGTGGTCGGAAGGGGCAATGTCCGGAGAATACGGCGGGTGCGGTAGGACGTCCCACTTTAGCGTCTCCAAGTATTGTTTCACCGGGTTAGCGACACGAGGCCTTTCAACGTCAATGGGTTTCAGTTCATAAGGAACCCATGTTCCTTCTTTTTGGATCATTCCCATCGTTTTTAGTCTCACCGATATTGCTTGCTGAGTCACTTCCAGTTGTTCTGCAAGCTGTTCTTGTGTTTGAGTCGGATCTTCATTCAGTAATTCCTCTAATTCGTTATCTTCAATTTTTTTCCGTTGTCCAGAGCGACGCCTGTCATCAACGCTAAAATCTCCATCTTTAAATCGTCGAAACCATTTCCTGCATGTTTTGTCAGTCGGAGCACTATCGCCGTATACTTCTACGAGCGTTCGATGCGCTTCGGCGGCACTTTTCTTCCAATGAAAGAAAAAAATCTGGAGTGACTCCACTCGACTTTCCGAACATTGAGTAACTAACAGTTTTGTAGATAAAATAAAGAAAGAGGAATTGCTAAACAAACAAAAGAGAGAAAACCATAATAGAGTGTTTTTTTCTCCATATATCACACGAGGTTTTATTTAACGCTACTGAACTTTGAGCCCTTAGATCATAATGATAAAGAATTTTTCGTTTTGTCCCTGTAAAAATCTATAGATGCTAGATTCACCAAAATGCTTATAGTTAGTGCAACAGTGATTTATAATATTCATACAAATTTTCAGCTCAATTGAATAAGGCGTTTAGATGCTATCGCACTTTTAAAAATTTGGTCTCATAGGCCATAATGATAAAGAATTTTTCTTTGTGTCCCTGTAAAAAAACTGTAGTGCTAGATTCACCAAAATCTATACAGTTGGTGCAAATGCGACCTATAACATGTGTACAATTTTTTTGCTCAGATTAATAAGGCGTTTAGACGCTATCACACTTTTAAAAATTTGGCCCCATTGGCCTTAATGATAAAGAATTTTTCTTTGTGTCCCTGTAAAAAAACTATAAGTGCTAGATTCTCCAAAATCTATACAGATTGAGTATCTGTGACCTATAATATGGGTATAAAATTTTTGCTCAATTGAATAAGGCGTTTAGATGCTATCGCACTTTTAAGATTTTGGTCCCATAGGCCATAATGATAAAGAATTTTTCTTTGTGTCCCTGTAAAAAAACTATAAGTGCTAGATTCACCAAAATCTATAGGGTTCGTACTATGGTGACTTACAATATACGTACCAACTTTCAGGTTAATCGAACAAAGCCTTTAGACGCTAGCGTGTTCACAGACATACACACATACACACATACACACACACATACATACATCATCGTAAAAATAGTGAAAACGGACTCAGGGGACCTCAAAACGTATAGAAACATCAAAATCTCGAATTCGGATTTTTGACATGATTACAATACTTTCCTCACTATAGTGTTCGGAAAGTAAAAATCAACACTTCCCGCAAATGCTGCTTATTGACTTCAAAACCTGACATGTTTAATGCAATGCTGATCAGGCTATTTCAAGCAAGCGAAAGAGTTGTACACTGAAGATTCTTTAACAAATATATAACCTCTCTAAAACCACCGAAAACAGCTGTCATAGCCTAGCATTTGTGGCAGCTAGCGCCATCTTTCGAAAACGGACCGAATTAATTTGTACACCTAATACTTATGGAATTGTGTTGATTAGAAGCTGGAATAGAAAAGTAATAAACAGGAATAGAAAAGTAATAAACATTGTTATAAAAAGAATTGTTTGACTTTTCCGTAGTTTTCTTAGAAACTTGCCTAATTGAGGGCAAAAAATAGTTTAAAATCCTTAATAAGAAATGTGAGTGGAGTATCGGAATTCGAAAGTCTGCAAAATAAAAAAGAATAAAGATGTTCCGGGTTTTCTGCGGTTTTCTCTGAAACTCCTGTACTGAATTTAATAGCTTATATCAGTTTAAAAGTTCGCAATAAAATTACTGCAAAATATATTTCGAATGATACATAAGTAATTTAATCATAATTAGAATTGGATATATTGGAATAAAGGTGTTCTATGTTTTCTAGGGATTGCGCTGAAACCCCCGCACGGAATTTAATGGCTTATAACAGTTTAAAAATCTCCAATAAAATATATTTCAAATGATGCAATAAGTAATTTAATCATAATTAGAATTGGAGATATTGAAATTTTAAAATATTAAAGTGTCATCTGGCAGCAGAGATTTTGGATCTCTATTTTTTAATTCCAGTTCAAAAAAGTTTTAAAATGATATACTACTTATGAAATTATGTTAATTAGGAGTTGAGATACAAACATTAATAAATGTAAACATTTCTATATAAAAATTTGTGTCTGACTTATCCGTGGTTTTCTCCAAAACTTGCCTTATTCCGGGCTGTATATCGTTAAATATCCTTAGTACGAAATGTGAGCGGAAATTGGAATTTGAAATTCTGTAAAACATAAAAGAATAAAAACGTTCTAGGTTTTCTATAGTTTTCTTCGAAACTTTCGGAAAATGTAAAATTTTCGAGAGATATATTGATTTCATTGAAGTTCATGATAAAAGTGGCGAATGCGTGGCGAACATAATTTCTAAAAAGTTAGAGGACGATAAGTTATCCAGTAGGGGCTGTCATGGTCAGTCCTACGATAATTCATATACGTCAGGAGCATAGAGACGCGTCCAAGCCAGATTAATAATAATAATAATAATACGCTACTTTTCACCGTGCATTGTCCACTTCCTTAAATTTCTTGGTGTACATGCCTTCTTTCTGCTCCGTGGCTAAACGTCTATGTGGAGTTAGCTGTTCAAAGAATTTACAACTTTTTTGTTTCATCTAGTTTACGCTGTGATATTATGAAACAAGAACGAAAAATCACATGCGGTTCCCATAGATTATTAAATTTCTAACTATACGTACCTCCTGTTGCATCGTTTAACCGCCAATGCACTTTCGCTACTTGATCACACAGCGTTCAGACGGAATGGAAGAAAGGCAGACACATAGACTAATTGAACTGATATTCACCCTTAAACATTGTTGTAAAAGTGTTAAAAACGCTTAAAACAAACGAAAAATGAAACACCAGCAGTATTCTTTTGTACAACGTACCTGAATATTTCAGTGTAGCTCTGTAAATCTTATTGCCAAACATTTCATATTCTGCCAAAAAAAAAAAAAAAAAAAAAAAACCTTTTAGCATCTTAATAACGAATTTCAATTTAATTATAATTTGCGCAGTACAAATCCTTCTCATAAAACGCAAGACATTGACATTCTTTTGAGTGTTCCTGTACACAAACCAGCTGCGCTACTAATGCCATTTTAAATGGTGAACAACCCCTAGTGAACTCGAAATTTTTTTTTTTAAGTGATCATTTTAAAGAAATTCTGAAGATATTTACGGACGCTGGAGGCGGTTAGAGGGAGAGACAGATAGACTAATTCAAATCATAATCACTCTTAAGCATTGATTAAACAATGCGAAACTGCAATTGCAGCAAATATCAATCACAATCCTTAATTTATCTGAATATTTTTTTGTGGTCTTTTTTTTTCTAATGTTAATAATACTATATTTTATAGAAAACAATTTCTGTGCATAGAAATAATAAATGTCTACTTCATTAGGATTTGTGCAAAATAAATGTATTGAAATATGGTTTATAGAAATACCTCTCATAGAACACAATGCTTTGGAATTTTCGCTTGTGTCACTGCACACAAACCAATGGTGGTATTTATTCCATTTTCAATGGGAAACATTTCATAGTAAACTTGAATAACATATATATGAGTTTCAGAGAATTCCATGAATATTTACCTGAGACAGAGCGCAGACAGACAGATAGACAAATCTATGTCATAAACCATTTTCAATGTTGTTACAAAGTATTAAAAGCACACAAAGACTAACGTCAAAGGGTCAGACATGATAGTCTGCGAAAGGAGAAGCTGTTATCGGTTTGAAAATAAGCCTAAATAAGTTCGTGATGCTTCGATAGAGCTAAAAGTTGGGGACAAATCACCAAGGCAAATTCAGAATAAAAACGTCTACGAAATGAGGCCAGGAATTTTGAATTTATTTTATACCTAGTCATATAGAATCATGTTTTGAAAGTGTTCAACTGTGTCGTGTGTCGGTAAAGGAATACAAAAAACTAACAACTGATATTGTTTTAACGAGATCAATTGCTTTTTTGAAGGGTTGGAAAATACATTAAAAGATTTCGTAATACTGGATTTGACAAATGGTTATAAAAGCTACTGCTGTTGCCGAGTTGATGTCATAGATTCAACCATTAACCCTAACAAGGGTGCTGTTGGCGTAATGAAAACGCAAATTTTAATTCTCAATTGTATAAACTGGCCCTGGATTTTTTTTAAATAAAATTTTGCTTTTATAACTTAGTGGAATAACTTCATTTATTTCCTTTCTTCTAATATTGTTGGTGAATTCTGGTGGCATTTCATTTTAAATTGGAAAATTTTCATTCCTCTCAAAGAGTTAAAGAACGTAGAGTACCGAAAGGAAAAGATGCCTGGCGAATTAGTCGACGACGAGTTGCAGACACTTGAAACACAAACACTACAACAAACAAATGCTATATTAGATCGAATTTTAGTCGAAATTAATCACAGAGACAATGCGAGGAAAATAAATTATTGTTTTGTATTTTTGACTGACGAAGCATTGATGAAAATGACTATAACAGATTTTTTAAAAAATATATAGACTCAATTTGGCTCTTAAATATGTCAAGGGCTTTCATTCAAAAAAACGCTTTTCTGAACATGAAGTTTTCAAAGAACAAAGACCACTTTTATTGATAAATATTTATGAATTACAACCTGTTTCGGAAGTTATATGTAAAAACGATTTGCTGAATGAATTTTCAAACATAAGCATAGTTTTCAGAATTTATGCAACTCTGCCTACAACTTCTGTTTCATGTAAAAGAAGCTTCAGAAAAATGAAAACTCACTAAAGATTACGTTCCACAATGTCCCAAGAGCACTTGTCAGAATTGGCAATATTTTCGACAGAGTGAAATAGCCAACAATCTCAATTGTGACATATAACTGAAATAAAGTCAAGGAAAATAAACCTTTAGATTTACGTATAATTTTATAACTAAAATAAATAATTTTGTAAAAGTCTCAGTATTTTATTTGTTAAAAAATTTTGTTTAGAGGGCGGCAAATTGGAAGTCTGCACCCCCCTTTTAAAAATGTAGATCCGGTACTGTATTGTAATCATTCAATTTTATTCTATTAGAGAATAAAGAAGATTTTGATATATAAGAAAAAATATAGAAAGAAGATAATAAGAAAATATGTAAAAAAAAAATATAGTTTCTATTTTTAAAAATGAAGTTTGTGTCACGTGGGGCCAGGGGGCCCCCGAGACCCACTTGTGATGCCTCATGTGGTAGATTATTTAAATCCATGAAACTTTTCAAATCAATGTTTTCAGCGAATTTACTAACCTTTCGAGATATTTTGGTATATCCATACTTATGAAAAACCCTGTATACTTTTTTTTTTTTTTTTTACATTGAATACTAAAGTGCCTAACTTTATTGGCAATATTTTTTTTTTTTAAGTTTGTAATGTGAATTCTGTTTTTCTTTCTTTCTTTTTTTATTATTATTATTATTCGAAACGAAAATGTCTGTTTTAACTGAAATAGAAGAAGAAAAAAAAATACTGAAAATAAGTCATTCGAGTGCAGGGGTTTAAAACAATGGATATAAAATAAAACAGTTCTCTTTCTTAAATTATAACACACTGGGATCAATATAACTAATTTAAAAGGGTTTTTCAGTTCATCAAAATCTCTTTCACGCTCATTAGGGGCCAAGTCTCCTATTTTGGAACCATATTATATCTTCTAACAAAATAAACCTTTTTTTATTAGTTAAACTACATATAATTAGAAATGCACATTGAAACAGAATACTTACGAGAATTCAAATATTCTCAGTGGGATTCATATAGCGGCATTTAAAGGGTTAAATAGATCAGAAAATATATAAATCTATCAAAAATCTAAAGTCGAAAATTTTTACGCATCCAATACTTTCTTCTATCCGCGTTTGTAATGATCGATAGATGGCGCTTTTTCAGCTCTTGTTGTTAGTAAATATTACAGCCACGTGTATCTATTTTTGTTCTTTTTGTTATTCTACTTAATATTCGTACTATAATTTCTCCGCCATTACATCATGGAAAATTGATTGCTTTTGGAAAAAAATATTTCAGTTTATTCAAAGTTCGATCGGAAGTAGATTTTTAACTGAAGCTGAACAAATATTAGTTTCAAATCATCTGATTAATTCTTTACTTCCATTAGCCGAAGCAACTGAAATTTTAAATTTGTCATTTGGAAATAAATGGAAGCTTAATTCTGGATTTCATGATCCTTTGGAGTTACACTGTAGCACACAACAGTATGTGTTATCTTTTTTACCGGATTTATTCATTTTGATTCAATAAATATATGTGAAACTAAACATCGGCTAGCAATGGCGGCTTGATGGAATTCGAATTAAAGCATGTTTATTGTAATTTCCCCTTAGCCCACCAGAGGGCGAGCATTTCATTACAATCGCGGATTGAATATAGGATAAAGTTAAGAAACTGCTAATTCTATCAATTTATCACAAAAATTTTTGCATATTTAATTAATCAGCGGTGGAAATATTTATAATCAGGTACTAATCCGTGTTTGTAATGATCGATAGATGGCGCTTTTTCAGCTTTTGTTGTTAGTAAATATAATAGCCACGTGTATTTATTATTGTTCTATTTGTGTTACTACTTAATATTCGTGCTATAATTTCTCCGCCATTACATCATGGAAAATTGATTGCTTTTGGAAAAAATATTTCAGTTTATTCAAAGTTCGATCGGAAGTAGATTTTTAACTGAAGCTGAACAAATATTAGTTTCAAATCATCTGATTAATTCTTTACATCCATAGCCGAAGCAACTGAAATTTTAAATTTGTCATTTGGAAATAAATGGAAGCTTAATTCTGGATTTCTTGATCCTTTGGAGTTACACTGTAGCACACAACCAACGAGATATATAAATTAGAGTGCTGATTCAATGGATGAAGAATTAATTTTCCGTGGTTCAAGATGAATCACGTGACATGCTCGAATAGATTGCTGTGTTTGGCCCTTTATCACTATTTTGGAATTTAAAATATCAGTTCGACAAATTATCATTATTATTAGGTAACATGACAGTCCTATGACCGAAATAAATTGTTTTTAAAATAATTTTACACATATTTCACATTTTAATAAATAATAAAATACCTTTTTTTCATCGTTTCCCAACAAAGTTTAAAAGTGTTTATAAAAGAAAATTTAAACTTTTAAAGAGCTAAATTTAACAACAAATAATAATTTTGCAACTATTTTTAAGCATTTTGTCGGTTAAAGTTCAACTACATGAAATAAAAGAGAAGTAAAATGAAAATCAAAATGATTTAGAACAAAAGAATATTAAACTACGTAAGTAAACAAAAACATTGGCGTTTATGACTTATGCGAAGAACAATCTCCAAACCGTTGCCATAGAAATTTATTGAAAATAAGCTGTTACCAACGGAACCATCGAATACGCAGGTGCAAGGAGAGCATGTCACATGACTCATCTTGGACCTTCTCAAGGGTTACCATTTATCACTCTACTTTATATATCTCGTTGCACACAACAGTATGTGTTATCTTTTTTACCGGATTTATTCATTTTTATTCAATAAATATATGTGAAACTAAACATCAGCAAGCAATGGCGTCTCGACGAAAGCCGAAAGCTATTCATGTTAATTGTAATTTCACCTTAGCCCACCAGAGGGCGAGCATTTCATTACAATTGCGAATTGTTAAACAGTTTCATCAAGCCTGTTTTGTCGTAAAAATAGGTGCAGTTGAAAAAAAGAATATATCTAATAATAACGATAAATAGGGAGGGGAAAAAATGGAGCAGTAATATGGAATTCTGACTGCTTACTAGTGAAAAGACGATATAATCATTTTTAATAAAATTAATTTTTAAAGTAATGTACAGTCGGTAACAAAAGTCTCCGAACACAGCAAAAATTCCTATGTAAAAAAAGTACATTTAACACAGTTTTGTTAAATAAATCCTTGTCGAACCCTGTTCTTAGTCAGTCTAAAAACAGGATTCGACAAGGATTTATTTAACAAAACTGTATTAAGTGTACCTTTTTTATATAGGAATTTTTGCTAGTGTTCGGAGATTTTTGTTACCGACTGTAGCTTTGGAAATCAATAAATTATTTCTTTGTCTTTTATACTCTAGGCCTAGGACACAACAGGAGTCAATCGGCCTTAAAATCCTACAACCAACTTTGTCTTTTATGTTCCACCAAAAAATTCATAAATATATTTCACGGAGTAGAAAGAATAGGAGGGGAAAGTCCAATGGTGCCCAGCCTTTGAAAGTGGAAGACGATATTTTTGTAAATATTGAGGGCGCTGTAGTCTACTTTCTCCCGGTTTTCCTTGACAGGAATTTTCGGTTTTCGACTGCTTTTGCTGCAAAATAAACTATTATTATTACTAAAAGATATTTTAATCAACACAATTTTATCGTTTTCTCTTTCAACTTTTTTTTCTTTCTTCCTTATATGTTACGCTCTTTTCTTTTCGTTTATTTATCAAACTCCAAGTCCCATTTTTAATATTTTGCCAAATAGTATATGTTTTCCATAAAAATTCAAAATAAAGTTTTTTTTTGTTTTTTTTTTTTTTCTAGTTGTGTTGGTTTTAAGCATCTGCAACATTCTTTCATTTTAATTCTTCTTGTATTTTTATTATTATTATTTTAACTCTTGCTGTATTTGACTTAAGGACTTTTTTTTCAAACTCTAATATATATATATTATATTAATAAATGCTCATACAATATCGGAATTTTTCGTAATGTGTGAAACTGGATAATAAATCAATAAATATTTTTCAAAATTGTTTAGATTTTCTTTCTTTCATCAAAAATATGTTATCTTAAAATAGATTAAAAAGATTTTTTAATTTATGTCTTTTCTTGTAGCATTGAAAGCCATGACAATGAAAGAAATAATAATAATAAAACTTGCGACATTTATTTTAAGATCATTTATATCTTTCTCTCACTTATTTTCTTCATGGAATTTGCTAATGATTTTAAGCTCAATGATAAGTTATTATTATTCAAAAGTGCAGATCACTTGGTAATGCATTTAAAAAAAGAAAAAAAGAAAAAGAAAAGAAAATGGGGAAAAAAATCGTGAATTAAATTTGATTTTAATCAAATAAAATTTTCAGAGATTACATTTTAAAAATTGCAAAAGAAAATTTTTTACGTCGTTTCTCCTTTACTTTTAAATTCTTGCCATACTTGTGGTGGAGAGATTCTGCTATCTCGAAGCTGGTAGACCGAAAGTGCGTTCGATCCAAGATCGCGCTCGTCAATTTGGCCGATCGGAGTTTTCCGTGGTTTTCTCTGAAACTCGCACAAATACACAGGCTTGGAGACCTTAACCCTCCGTCGGACGCACCCTGCCTGAGAGGCCCGTTCTGGTTTTCATTCTCTAAATATCCTACACATGATTTTTAATTCAAAAACACCCATATGGTGACCTTATTAGGAGTGAATACAAAGTAATAAACGAAAATTTGATGCATAAGTACGAATTTATTGATTGTAGTACAAGTATTTTAACAATATAAAGTATTTACCTGGCCTCTCAGGCTGTGTGCGCCCGATTTTGTCCGTCCTAAGGATGCGCCTGACGTAGGGTCGAAAAGACCTTCACGGAGGGCACATTACTCAGGCCTAGAATCCTCGTGTAATCAATTAACTTATAAGCCCCCTCTCCACACACACACCCAAAAAAAAAAAAAAAAAAAAAAAGGAAGTAAATTTTTAATAACTTTCTTTCAGCATATAACGGGTGATGATTAAACAGTTGACAGATTTAAAAAAAAAAAAAAAGTAAGTAAACACCACAAATTACTAGAGAAAAAAAAAATGTTTGTACGTTTTTATTATTTTTCTTTCTTTTTTTCTTTTCTTTTTTAGATAAAAAATGTTTTAGTTATTTATTTATATAAAATAATATATTATATAATGGTAATATACTGTATAATGTAATATATTTAAATAATGTTATTGATAATTATATTTATTTATAAAATGTCAAAATTTTTACAGATTTGACATAATATTACTTTCTTCTATATTCAATAGAAGAAAGTATTGGATTCGTAAAAATTTTCGACCTCGGGTTATGGATGGATTTACACGTTTTGAGGGCTGTAGAACACGATTTGACCATTTTTAGAAAATGTCTGTCTGTGCGTGTATGTGTGTGACAAAATTTTGTTGCAACTGTATCTCAGGAACTACTGCACAGAATTTCATGCAAATTGGTATGTAGTTGCACCTTGACATAAATTAGAGCCTTTCAACTTTTGGTAAAAATTGTCTTACAGGTTGCGTTGCCATCCCGCTTTTTCTAAATTTTTAGCATGATGATATAGGACAAAATTTTGTATAAATGTGCATAAAGAGAATTTTTTTTTAGTAATTATGGAATTTACAAGAATTGATTATAATAGAGATAGTAAACTGGGGAAAAAAATTTGTATGTGTAGGAGCCTCGCCACCCCCCCCCCCCCCTGAGCAGGAAGTCCCCCCTCGAGGGGAGTAAATTTTTATGATGGTTATCTTTCAAAAGAGCTCGCCAATACCTTTAAAACGAATGGTTGAACCATCGATCTGCGATAATTTAAAATAAAGTTATCGATTTTTTTTTTTTTTAATTGTAATATTGACAGTAAAATTGACTTTTTTTTGGATATTTAGTGTTATACTACTTCTCTAGTATAGGAATCGTCTGCATTATCATGAAAGATAATTTTTTTAAATAATGATTTTAATAAATTATTTTTACTGAGTGAATTTGTATAGGAAAATACTTTCTTCTATATTCAATCGGATTCGTAAAAAGTATTGGATTCGTAAAAATTTTAGACCTCGGGTTTTTGATGGATTTACACGTTTTGAGAGCTGTAGTACACGATTTGACCATTTTTAGAAAATGTCTGTCTGTCTGTGTGTGTGTGTGACAAAATTTTGTGGTAACTGTTTCTCAGAAAATACTGCACAGAATTTCATACAAATTGGTATGTAGTTGCACCTTGACATAAATTAGTGCCTATCAACTTTTGGTAAAAATTGTCTTACAGGTTGCGTTGCCATCCCGCTTTTTTTAAATTTTTAGCATGGTGATATAGGACAAAATTTTGTATAAATGTGCATAAGGAGAATTATTTTTTAGTAATCATTATCAAATTTACAAGAATTATTTATAATAGAGATAGTCAACTGGGGAAATTTTTTTTGTATGTGTAGGAGCCTCCCCCCCGGTGGGGCAAGCCCCCCCCCCTCGAGGGGAGTAAATTTTCATGATGGGTATCTTTCAAAAGAGCTCGTCAATACCTTCAAAACGAATGGTTGAACCATCGATCTGCTATAATTTAAAATAAAGTTATGGATTTTTTTCATTTTTACCAAAAAAACAAGAAAATTTTTTTTAATTGTAATTGTGACAATAAAATTGACTTTTTTTTTTTTTTTTTTTTTTTTTGATATTTAGTGTTATACTACTTCTATAGTATGGAAATCGTCTGCATTATCATGGAAGATCATTTTTTTTAAATAATAATTTTAATAAATTATTTTTACTGAGTGAATTTGTATAGGAAAATATAGAATAAAGTCATGTGGTGGCCACAACATACTAGTTTTGAAAATTAAGTGGTAAAATTGGATATTGGCAGATATCCTGGCAGATATGTGGTGGAACAAAAAATCGGCGACAATGCAAAATCGCAGATTTAAAGAAATAGTCCGGCCGTACCAAAAAGCATTTTCCTGTAATTTATTAAACAAAAATAAATCTCCTTATATTATTAAAATCTGTGCGCATCTGTCTTTCTGTCTGTCTGTCTGTCTGTCTGTCTGTCTTTCTGTCTGTCTGTCTGTCTGTCTGTCTGTCTGTCTGTCTGTGAGAAATGCCTTGTGACCGCTAAAGCTCCGGCGCTAATGGTCGCATCGCTTCGAAACCGGTGTCGACAGACGCAGAATTTCTTCATCTCGACATCGCGATAATTCGCTAAGCGATGCGACCCTAATTAGCGGAGATATTAATTAAAACGTCCACCCTTGTCTACCGAAAAATGACCCAGAATTCATGATTAAATGCTTAAAAAGCGACATTTTTACGGAAAAAGTGGAAAATAAATTAGAAATATCAGTCGTATCGTTACAAATAAGGTATCAAATGAAAGATCCGATTTTTCTGAATCCGACGGTTTAAACAGCTTATCGATAGGGCAATTAGATTTTTTAAAATTAACTAAAGTATGAAAAAAAAGGTGGCAACAAATCACAAGAGTTTTATTAATTTCGCAATAGACGTATTTCGGTTACCATGGCGCCGGGCGAAAGAATAAATAGATTTTACTTCCTGCTTTACTGATTTTGTACTGGAAATAAAAATTGCAAATTTCAAAATGCTTCAATTTTATTCAAAATTATTTCAAACTTGCTACACACTTTTAACATCACAAGACGAAGTAGCAGTTAAAATTTCACCGGGTTTCCAAAATAAATAAAAAATGTACAATTTAATTGCAAATTAAATTTTATTCTCATACGCGTATTTCAAATTCTAACTATGATTAAATTATTTTTAATACATCTTTCGAAAGATATTTTAAAGTACTTTTATATTATCGAAAGTGGGATTCAAGATTTCGCTTCATTTACACGTTTTGAGGTCTCCTGAATCGGTTTTCTTTTGTATCTCAGCTACTAATTAAAATAATTTCATAAGTAATACATCATTTGATAGCTTTGTTGATTTGGAATCGAACAGTAGATTACAGAAATTTCTACCGCCAGATGGCGCTGTAATATTTTCAAATTTCAATAGTTCAATTTCTAATTATGATTAAATTATTTTTAATACATCATTCGAAAGATATTTTAAAGTTTTTTTATATTATCGAAAGTTTTCACCAGATTTACACGTTTTGAGGTAATCTGATTAGGTTTTCTTTTGCATCTCAGCTAATTCAGTTTGACCGTTCAAAATTGATATATGTAGGTTAATTAGGAAGGGCTGAAAGGGTGGGGAAGATATAGGCGTGCACCGTGCTCACGGGACAGCGCTGTCGAAGGCAGTGGGGACCAGTTCCGACTTTTTAACCGATGAGAAATGATTTTTTTTTCAATTTCTTTTCTTAAGAAAAAAATTTGACTTGAGAAGGAATATGTGCGCGTAGCGCGCGTATACCTTCACACGTGCGCGCGCAGCGCGCATGGGTCTGCGCTGGCGAAGGCAGTGGGGACACGGTGTGAGTTTTTACACGATCAGAAATGATTTTTTTAGGGGGCACGAAGGGTCAGGGAAGGAATACGCGCGCGCAGTGCGTGTATTCCTTAACTTAAACGCGCGCAGCGCGCACGGGTCTGCGCTGCCGTAGACAGTGAGGACCCAGTCCGACTTTGTACCTGATGAGAAATGATTTTTTAAATTTTCTTTTCTTAAGAATAAAAATTTGATTTGAGAAATTAAATTTTATTTGGACCCGGACCAACTTTTTACCCAATCAGAAATGATTTTTTTTTTTTTTTTTTTTTTTTTTTAATTTCTTTTCTTAACACTAAAAGTTACTGTTAGTGATTCATTAATTTTAGTGATTCATTTGAAAATACTGACCCGCTAGCGGGCGAAGCTCGCTAGTTTAATTATATCTACTGTTAAACCGCAGAAGGATGATCCCTGGCGTCATCTGCGCATGAGTGAAAAAGGTTGGTCCATTTATAAAATAGGAATGTTCGTAGTACCTAGGGATGTGTTTGTTTATCGGTATGAAAAAATTATAAACTCACTGATTGCATTTCCTTTCCTTCTTTGAACTGATTCTTGAATATCTGGTTATATAAATATTTTACGATTAATTAAAAAAAAGAAAAACTGATAATATTATAAAGGGGATAGTTTTAAGGTATAATTTTAGTATATCCCCATAGCTGACTTTGGCGATTTTTCTTTGGCGATATAATATGGCAGCCTATATGTTGTTTATTTTGGATTTATGATTTTATGATTTAGATTATGATTTTATTATTTATGATTTTCAGATTTATGATTTAGCCATAATCGCCAACAAAAAATCGCCAAATGTCGTTGTGGGGATATATTAAAGTTGTTCCTTGAAGTGTGTAACACTAATTAAAAATTATTTCAATTATTATTTACAAACTAGTATATAACCCCTTAAAAAATGACGGAATGTGAAATCAATTAAGGTAGTGAATCAACGAATTCTTTGCCAATCACTATATTTAAAGGGGACTAATATGCAAGTCGTACCTGACGGGACTGATGTGCAAGTTGCACCGAACGAACAAACTATTTAAAATTGGATGTTGCTTTAAATATTTGACATTTACTTTCATTTTGATATTTATTATTATGGAACAACTATAGTATTTCCCCTCAGCTAGATTTGGCGATTTTTCGTTGGCGATTATGGCTAAATCATAAATCTAAAAATCATAAAGCATAAATTATAAAAGCGTAAGCTAAATTATAAATCATAAATCCAAAATAAATAGCATGCGGGCTGCCATATTATATCGCAAACAATCCAGAACGACATCGTTATCGTTCAAATCGGCGCCAAAGAAAAATCGCCAAATTCAGCTGAGGGGAAATACTATAGTTGTACCATTATCAAAATTCTTGAAATAATTAAAATTCTTCAGATGAAACGTCAGAATCATCGTCAGTTTCCGATACCGTTATTTGTAGCGGTTCGCATAAATCTTCAATTATTCCGTCCCTTTCCCAATAAGTCTTTTCTAGTGAAGCAACATGGGAACAATATTTTTTCCAGTGTGCAATAGTCACACTTTCAATAGCTTCATTCGAAATAGTCAATAATTTTGAAAGATTAATATCCCCTGTCACATTGTGACTCCGGATATAGTTTTTAATTTCTGCCCAAACATACTCTATTGCGTTAATATCACAATGATAGGGCGGGAGTCTCAATGCTGTGAATCCATATTGTTGGAGCATACAGTCAAATTTATAAAGTTTTCTTGCAGGTTGATTCCTTTTGACTAATTCTAATAATTCAATTTTTCTCAAATCAGTTGAATAAGGAACACTATTAGTTGAAAGCCAATTCATAATTTCACCCTTTCTATTTGATGAATTTGGCACTTTATTTAATTGTATAGAATGATACGGCGCGTTGTCTATGACAACTACTGCATTTTGTGGGAGATTAGGTATAAGTTTTTCTTCAGCCCATTTTTCAAATATTTTGGAGTTCATTTGGCCGTGATAGTCTCCTGTTGCTGAATTGGCTTTATATAATAAATTTGAGTTTGGTATGAATCCCATTTCCCCACCTGCACATAAAACTATGATTCGTCTTGATGCATTACCAGTTTCTATAATACCAAACATATCATCTGTTTGCCAACACTTTCCATAAGTAAGATTACTATCAATCTAAGTTTCGTCTAAATATACAATTGGCCTTTTCTCCTCTCGGTAATGTTTCATATTTCTCAAGAATTGCGTTCGAGCTAAAATATCGCTGCGTTCTATTAGTTGTTTTCGTTTATTTTGTGTCTTTTTAAAGTTAAATCCTATTTCGTGAAGAATTTTTCTCAGAGTTTCTCTTTGATACTTAAAATTTATCTTTTCTTTAAGTACAGGAATTAATTTGGGAATTGTAGGTACGATCTTATTTACTGCGTAAAACTCATGTACTGTTCTTCGAATAACATCGCAATCAAAATTATCCAGAGAAATGTTTTCGATAGTACTGTTCTTTTGCCGCTTTTTTGGTGATACAAACATTGGATTGTCTTCTCCTTTTGATTCTCTACGTATTCTTTTAATTGTGGCTTCTGATATATTAGTTATTTTACTCGCACGTTTCACTGATTGGGAAAGTGGAACAATAGCTTTTCCTTCTAACGCTTCTTTATCGCAAAACTTTATTACATTATGTACAATGCGCTTCATTTCACTATGAAGAGGTTTAATACGAGAACTCGTACCACATGTATGATCCATTTCCAATATAAACAGACTGTTATATAGAAAGAAATAAAAAACAAAAACAAAGCAGGAGTATTAATTGAAGAGCTTGTTTCCAAAAGGCGTTAAGTCAAAAATTTCAAAAATTGACTTTTCGATGCAAATGGTCGCATCACACGTCTAATAATATATTTTCAATAAATAGAAGTTCCAAACAAAGTTTAGTCATAATGAAAAAAGAAAGTGAAATCCGTGTTTTTTTCCAAAAAGAATTAAGTCACAAGTAGGTTTTGTGCCAAAAAGGATTAAGTCAAGTTTAACCAATTGTAGCGTGCCTTGAGATCACGTGGTTTGTCTGGACTTGGGTGGAAAGACAAAAATAAGGAAAAGAATGTTAAAGATTGTCACATTGAGACAGGTTTTTTTTTTTTTTCCCCATAGAAAAAAATATAGAGAGATTACTTATAACCTTTATTATAATCTGTTTGTAAAAGATTTTAATCTTAGTTTTGGAACCCCGAAAAATAAAACACATTTGTTCCTTTTGTATTAGGAAAAAATACAAATGAATTCAGAAAAGTGTACAGAAAAAAGACAAGACCCTGTTAACCGAACTTTTGATTCATAAACACCGGAGCAAAAAATTTTATTCGCTTTTAGGGGAAAAGCTTATAGGAGAAGATGAAATTACTATATGTTTTGACCTGATGCAAAATCAGAAATTACCACACAAATAAAAATTATACCATGTTAGGAATGCTTTCAGCAGGGGCTGCTCAAAAGGACCTCACCTTTACATACTATTTACCAGTGCATGGTCACTCCTACTTACCAGCACATAGAACATTCGGCCGAGTGGAGACTAGTTTAACCCTTTGCGGCGCAAGACAATTCAGATCATTTAAATTATACTGCCACCGGAAATCATGAACTAAATTAAACTAAAAGAAATTTTAAATTTTAAGGTTAAAAAAAAAATCATCCTTTTCTGCTATGTTATAAACGTAAATTTTTGTTAAAAAATTTCCGGGATGAATTTTTGCAGCTGGATCTTAAATTTTGCGTCCTCGCAGCGAGGACAGCGCGCGTTAAACGGTTAAAGAAAGTGGATACAATTTTACTCTCTAATGAATATTTTGAACATTTCTCTAAGGTTGGAAATCTTTTCGAGTATAAGAAGCAGTGGAATATTTTAGATTGGAAAAATTTTGCGTATAGTCGTCTGAAAAGCAAACAAGTTTTCGTGTTTTCAGAGGCAAAAGTACTAGAAATTACGAAGCGAGAGGGGGAGGGGGGGAGAGAAAGTACTGTGGTTCGTTTTGCCGTCAGAAGATCCTGAATCAAACGGGAAAAAATTCTCCTATGAGCCTCTTCTGAAATAAAACCAAAACCAATATAAAACAAGAAAAAAAAAATCAGATGTTTTGAAATTGCTTGAATCTTTGGGAATTAACCATGTTTTTAATTTTATGAACAATCTTGCAACGATACACCTAGGGCTAACATAAGTGAAAATAATGATAGCGATGAAGAAATAGAGTATGTAAATAAAAATTTGTGGTAACTAACCAGCTTCCAAAAATTATGTATCTAAAATTTATGTGGTAATTACATGGAAAACAAAAACAGATTACTCTCAAATGGAAGCAAGTCATTTCATTTTGTAATTTGTTTGTGCCAAAAGGGCATAAGTCATAGTTTTGTTCCAAAAGAGGTTAAGTCATTTTTTCTTTTTTTTATTTCTCAATATCTATACTGTCAGGATTTTTTTAACCATATAATTTAGTGTTACTATCATCCATAGATTACTGGAAAAAATTTTCTTTTCCTTAAATTCAATAATAAATCTTGCATAACAAAATCGCGTTTTTTCAAGAATGGAAAAAAATAACTTAACGCCATTTGGAAACAAGCTCTTCAATTATTCTACACATAACAGAAGAAACAAGATTAATAGAAAAATTCCCGTCTCTCTTCATTGCTGTGTCTCCCAGAGCGTGAGTGGAATCGTCCTGGCACTTTGCCAACCAGGTATCAATCTTCCGTGGGCCAAGAGTATATATAATTTTCAAAAATTTCGTTCAGTAACGTACATTATCAGGATTTTTTCGTTACTATAATCGCAATTTAAAAAAAAATGGTATTATACATATCTTTCGGAACACGAGAAATGCCGGCTTCGAACCCAAGTCGCATTAGTCATTTCAGCCGTTTGGAGTTTTTAATTGTTTTCACCAAAACTTACATGGATGTAGGCTAAAAAAATTAATAAGTTCGTTAACTTTCTGTATTATAAATAAATCAAAATAATACTTATTAAATTTAAAAGTTTGAAAAATAAATGGAAAAAGTACAACAGATTTTATTTAATTATTTATTAATAATTTTCTTTTCTTTCTTTCTTTATTAATGATTTTCGTCTATTTATTTATTTTTTCTTTCTTTCCTTAATTTTTAATATTCCTTATTAATGACATTTTTTACTTTGTATCAGAGATTATTTGTACAGTACTGAAAAATTTTAAATGTCTTTTATTCTGATTTTAATCAATACGATCTCGTATTTTGTATAACCTCTTACAAAGTAATGAAAAGTCCCACCGCTATAAAAATATATATATATATATGTTATTAGGAAGACCTTATATAGCATTATTTCTGTTTACTTGATTTTGTTAAAGTTAAAACTTTCCATAAAAAAATTAAATTAAATGACGTTTTTTGCCATTGAAAATCATTACGGGAGCTTTTGGAAAGGGAGGTCCTCGACTGTGACGCCATCTGTTGTGGTAAGATTTAAAAAAGCCAGATTTGGAAACCTCTTTAGCATCCTCTTCTATTAATCCGTGATATATTTCATGTAAAGACGATAAGAATGCATTCCTTTGCGCAATTTTACATTGAAATATAAAGGTATCAAATCCTTTTTGTCGTGCACCGTTCAGAAAACGAAACTGTGGGAATCTTCCAAAAACGGCACGCGTTGTTCTTCAGCTCAGTGGGAGTGAATCACGCTTACTCTGTACAGCTGGAATAATTCTACCTCCATGATGTTTCTTGGCTTTCTGTGATCAACACGGAGTAATATTAATAGGAATTGAAGGTCCAATTGGAGAAAGCTACGAAACTGTGATCTAAATTTTTGGTAAATATTGAGGGCGCCACTTGTCATTCCTCCCTACCTCGGTGCGGATATACTGTTGTTTTCAATAGAATTTTGCTGGAGTACATTTAAATTTTTTTATTTTAAGCAATTTAATTTCTTTGTAAGTTCTTAAAACTGCATAATTCAGATGTTTTAAATAAATGCTTCGTTCCTAGAGTTAAAACAGGCTATGATAGTGATAAGAAAAAAAAAAAAATGCTCTAGGAGAGAAATAATGTCCGAGTTCGTGTTTTCTGCACCTAAAGTAAGTTTATTTTTTTCCTTTACAAAATTTCATCCATTCTCCTTCCTCCCAATTGTCTGTTTTAGCTAGCTTCGGTTCATAAGAATCGTCGTTTTTAAAAGCTTTCTTTCAAAGTAAAATTAGTATAAAATGGCTCTTAAAAAAACATGTTGGTTAGAATACTCTATTTAATGAAATTTGCTTTCAATCGAAATTTTTTCAGCTTGATATTATTTTTAAAAAAATAACTAAGACGATACATTTCCCCATTGAATAACATTGCGGAAGCTGGAGAGAAGGAAGGATTGCACGCTGGCGCCATTTGTAAACATTACAAAACAACATCACAAAATTTCAGCGTTACCTTCTTCTCTTGTCTTATTACTCCGTGGTGATCAACAATTGACCAACCAACCAATTCACCAATTGTTGCTTGTTGCAAAGTAAATAAATAGATGCTCATGCTCCCATTCTCTTTCTTATTAAGGTTAAAGCGAAATAATCTAAGAATTTCGATAACATACAGATGTCAAATAGATATACTAGATAAGAGTGCTTTTACGATATGTAGCTATTTGTACCTCGTTGAATAATATGGTATAAAGGTAATTTTTTTCGTCTTTTTCCTCTTAAAATTGTTTACTGTATTTTTAGAAATAGCCTGTAGTGATAATGCTTTTGCTGTAAAATTAAGTAAGTCCGTATAGTAAAGCTTAGCTAGCCAGTCCTTTATGATAATTATGTGCGGATTATATTTATAAATTCTTATATACATATATATATATACTAGCAGGCTTTGCCCGCTTCACTGGTCACTGGTCACTATATTTAAATTATTCCTTTTTAATTGAAATGTTGAAATAAATATATTTCAATTGACGATTATCTTCATCGCAGCTTTAGTATTGGATCTCCTTGGCGATATCAAATATTTTTTGAACTTCTCAAATCTGTAAAACAAAATTATTGTTAATTTTTTTAATATTCTGGAAACAGTTGAAACTGTTACTTGTACAGCAAAATTCAGTATTCGATGAATGTTCTGGAACAGTCAAAAAAACTGTCACTTGTTCCACATGAGTAAAGCAAATAACATCAAATACTCCAGAGCAGAAATCTTTGCTAGCTCACAATAAATGTTTAGTCACTTAGAGCTCAATCCCTAAAAGGGAATCACTCAGAATAGGTCTCTGAACCACAGTGACTACATACTCTCTCGCAGAATTCAGCTTGCTCCTATTTATAACTTTTGGCAATTAGGCTTGGTGATGATTCCATTGAGAATCCTATGGAAAGCTCAAGATCTATGCTCCCGTGTGTCAGAGAGGTTCTAAACTTCGGGAACTCTAAACTACCATTTTTCACCAAATTTGGTCATCCACTCGCCAAGTTTGTCACCAAGGCTGACCCTATTGCAAGTGAATGAACTGCACTTTTAATTTTACTTTGCCTCTAAAACTACTTTCATTGCAACCATACAATTGATGCAGGGAAAAGATTTAATTCCTTGTAACAATATGCTATAAGTACTATTTCTGCTGTATTTTAGACAACTAGTGATTTTATGGTTATATATACTATTTCCCATTAAATATATTTTTATTTATTTATTTGAATTAATCAAATATTTCTGTCCGATAACGTGCAAGTGCTGTTACACACAGCAGCTCATTTATTTGTATGGTAAATTAGCGTAGTGATTGGTATATATAAAAAATAAATAAATAAGTAAACATTATTGTGCTACATAACTTTATTAAATCTCTCTCTTAGCAGCTTTTGAATTTTCGTTGAAATATTAGTGATGAATTTTTGTGTGTGTGTGTGTGTGTGTAATTTCTTGTATAAAAGGGGAGCCCTATTTTGTTAATATTTTTAACATACACCTTTTTATTAATTTATAAGAATTCTTCATTTTCTCTTTATATTTTTAATAGTTTTTAGGTTTAAAATAGTGCTTGCTGAAATAAATTTTCTATTTTTAAAACTGCATTTTTTTCTATACAGTTATCTACTTAGATAAAAATAGATCATTTATTATATGTACTATCGGTTTATTTATTTATTTATTATTTTCTTTTTCTTGTAATATTTTATAATTTATTTATATTTTTGATGTGCTGCTTAGATTAAAATTGCTGTTACTAAATTAAACTTCTTGGCAAAAAACGTTCAGTGTATTTCAACGCCAAAATTTCAAAAATCACCATTAGGATCTATAATTAAAATTAATAAAATAAATTTATAGTTTATAGAGTGTAGAGTAGTAAAGAAATGCTACACAGTCAAATGTGATGTCATGGGCAGTTTTTTTTTTTTTTTTTTTTTTTTTTTTTTTTAAATACCAACTTAACAGTAAAAATATAACAAATAGCAGTTTAAAAAAATAATAATAAAGCATTTTAGAACAACATATATCAACATATATTAGCATCATAAGCTATATTAGTACTTTATCAATGTGTATAAAATTTTCAAAGTGATAATGAGGTCAATTTTTATGAGATGCATAATTTAATTTTTTATTATTCATGTTTAATTAAATGTATTTATTTTTATGTCGAAGAAAAATGAACTCATAAATTTTTTTGGCAACAATTAAATAATAGCTAATATTTAAATGGTTAATTTAAAAGCTATTGTGAGGTTATTATTTTCACGTTTATATTAATTTAAAGAAAACTAATCAAAAATTTGAAAAACGGGCTTCAAGGTACACTATGACCTCTCGGGGGACACCTTTGTGCTTTGTGTTGAATTTCCGAGCTACCGTCTTTGTGTTATGCTGTCCACAGACACACACAGAGAGACATTGCCTTTTATATATATAAAGATTGAAAAATTTTGGCTTAGTGATTTATGGGTTAATATGCTATATCTTTTCCCTGCTTTGCTACTTTATAGAAATAAATTTTACAAAGTAGCTCATGTTTTATAAGAATAATTCTTCAAAAAATTGATTCTTTGATCTTTCATTTCTTAATTTCATGCACAAAAATATACTAAAATCATTTTAATTTTTTAGATTTTGGAAGTCTTTCTCGAATGTTTAATTTCTCACCATGTTTGCAGTGAAGCATACATTTTCACATAAGTCAAATATTGTTGGCAATATTATTTTTCGATCTGCCAGTTTTAAGGTAATATATTCTTTTATACTTCAGTGTCAATGTACTTTAAGAAGGAAGGAGAGCTTATTAAAATTGTTGGAACTTTTCTGTTATTGAGGCTGAAATCGAATATCATCAAATTATAAGCTGTTGGTGAAAATTTGTAATAATTAAATATATTCGTCTAATAATAAAAATATATTAATTATATACTTTGAGCAGAGCTTGTGAAATATGGTTGCCATTGGCAACCAATAGGTATGTTTTAACTGGCGACTATGTTTTCAACTAAAACGCAACATTTTATTATTATTATTATTACTATTTAAATATTTTGATGAAAAAATTGGTCCCAGAATCGGGTACTGATTCCAGTCCCAATGAAGAAATTTTTGCTGGCTACTTTTTTTTTTCAAATTTCTGAAGCTCTAATCTAATTGAGTAGTAATATATATTTATAATTCATAGTGTTAATAATTCATATAATGTCTTAGTCAGTTTAGCGAAACATTAGATGCCAAGTCTGGTCCTGATAACAAAAAAGTACCAAATTGAGTAATTTCAGTTGATTTTGTGACTTATTCATAAGACATGTTAAAAATAAATGTGAAATTTTTCTCTGTAATATAATAGCATCATTAGATACAAATGACTAAAGATGTCTACAATAAATATATATATTAAAGTCCATGTAATTGAAATTAAACTCTACTTTAGAGAAGGTAAAAAATATAATTCAACTGGTGGGAAATGAAGAATAAAAAACTCATATCTTGAGCAGCATTGACTTGCCGGGAGATCTCAGATGCCTGTGAGTTGATTCAGGTAAATGTAGCTCAAGATACAAGTTTTTTATTCTACATGGATTCCAGCCTTTGAAACAAGCTTCATTTGCCACCACAGGGTTGCTACAATATCTGAAATTCAGGGGAAACCTGGAAAACTCGAGGAATTTGAAAAATCTATTAAGAAGCAGGAAATTTTAAATTTATTGCAAAAACAGGGGAAATTCAGAGATTTTTGAAATTTTTTGGAAAAACATTGAACAATTTTTTTTTTTTTTTTTTTTTTTTTTTTTCATAATCAAACATTTTTTTTAGTGCTTATAATGAAGAAAAAAAGTCAATTTTATAGTTTTCTCCAGTTATACTAAGTTCATAAAAATAATATATCCTAAATTAAAGACCTGCATGGGTCGAGTAAACGTGACCCACACCACAGTTGACCCACAGGCCGCAGGAAGACTTTCAACCCGCGATCCATAAAAATGTTTAATTCAATTTGCATTGTGGGTCATTCCATGCCAAATCAACCAAAAAATTTCAATTTTCAACCTGACCACCTCAGATTTCTATGAAACTTGCAGGAATCATTCTCCTTGATGATATAAATGAGAATATATTTTTAGAATTTTTTTATCTCGTGCGATTTTTTAAAAATAAATTTTTTTTTATTTAAAAAAATTAGCATTTTTGAGCTTTTCTAAGCATTTTCAATCTAAAATTTCTCAATTTCTATAAGGGATAGAGAAGTTTATGACCCCTCGTTTTAAAGAGTATTTCACCAGGTTTAATTTGATATGCAACATCATTATGTTGGGTAAAAATTTAAAAAATTTTAAATTAAAAAATTTTTGAAGATAGTGTTTTTTAAAAAATTTGAAAAATAAATATGTTTTTAGTTATACTAAAAGCTATATAACCTGAAACTTTTAGAGTGGGATTTTTATGGGATCAGAAGTTATTACAAAACACTTAAAGTTACTCTGCATATGTTTAATTGTGTTATAATTACCATATAATATGCTTACTTGATAAAAGACATTGTTTTTAAAGTTCATATTTATGACTGGTAAAATTGTATACCAAAAAAGTTTTCTTCATGAAAATTTCTAAGATCATTAAATATTTTGCTATTTAATTTCTTTTTTAAATGTGTATGTGTGTAATTCTATAAGTTTAAAATTTTTAAGATTAGAATCAGGAGTGGTGGTTTTAAAATTTATACAGTTTTTTAAAGACAGATTACAGAATGTTTAGAGTATGGGGTTATAAATTTATATCAGAAACCATTCAGATAATAAATTGCTTCACTTACAAATTAATGACAGCATGAGTCATAGTAAGTAAACAATCAATTCATTTGCTAATTACAGATGTTCTGGTTCAAAACTGTCTTTATTTAGCTTGTTTTATTTATGTTGTTGCTGGCATGTGACTCATCTCCATCTCCACTGTAGTTTAATTTTCGATTAGTCTCTTCTGAGATCTCAATGTAGAAAGAGTTAGGTGATTTTGGGTTCATACTCTTTAAGTAGAAAAAAAATAAGCATTTTAATTTTGTTAATTCAACTTTTTTGGCATATTTATTTTAAACAATGAGGACCCTCTTCAGATAAAAAATCTTTTATTATGTAAGAAATTTTATTGTTTCTTACAACATGACATTGAATTTGTATGATTTTTTATCATTAAGACTTCGTGTAAAGATGAGTAAACCTAGCACATCAAAACATTTTTTCTGTATATTGCTTGCTATAACCCATTCAAGAAAGCTGTCCAGGATTATTATAAGAAAAGTTTGTGATTTGTAATAGTGAAAAAATTTATAAGTAATGTTTTCATTTATAATAAATGAAAACATTTTGAGACAATCCTAATTTGCATAAATATGACAAGATCTGTACTGGATGACATAAAGCTGTGTTAAAGCATCCAATAATTTTAACTGAACAATGTTTATATGTACCTTTGTTTCTTTATTGTAATTTCTAATCGCACTAAGAGCCTACTCTAAAACATTCAAGCTACAAAAAAAAAAAAGAAAAAATCTTTTTTTTATAGTCTAAAAATTTTTTTGTCAAAAAAAATATTTATTTTTTATTCAGTATAATTATATTGAACATAAAATTTTTTCATGTTTAATTGTATATCTGAACTGATAAGTATAAATGATTTAAGTCCAAAAATGTCGATTTTGAGTTAAGTACATAGTCAGACCAAGAAAAAAATTCTCTATCAATTGGTATAAATGATTTAAATCCATGTCATTTAGTCTTTGAGAAAATCCATTGGTAAAAAAAGATCCAAGTCAGAAATTTAGCATTAATCTTTGTATAAAATATTTAATTCAATTTTTTCCCTTTATTAAATGAAGGTTGACTATCACTGAACAGTACAAAGGGTATAAATCAACATAATCCCTTTTTCCTAATCGATTCTTCTGATTAGCTTTTAGTTAGTTTAACTTTATTTTTCATATCTTGAAAAATCAAAAATATGGACTTAAATCCTTTATACTTACTTATCAGTACAGATATTAGCATGCAATGCTGTATGTGTAAATTTTAACAAACAGGTATTTTATAAAGTAAGCATATTATATGGTAATTGTAATACAATTTACCATGTAGAATAACCAAATTTTTTGTCATAACTCCTGATCCCATTGAGATCCCCCTCTAAAAATTTCAGGTTATATAGCTTTTAGTATAACAAGAAACACACACACACACACACACATATATATATATATATATATATATATATATATATTTTTTTTTTTTTTTTTTTTTTTTTTTCAAGAGTTTTTAAAAAACATTATCTTTAATTTTTTTAATTTTAAAATGTTTAACCAATATAATGATGTTGCATATCAAATTAAACCTTGTGAAATACTCTTTAAAATGAGGAGTCATAAACTTCTCTATCTCTTATAGAATTTGAGAAATATGATATTGAAAATGCTTATACAAGCTAAAAAATGCTGATTTTTTGAAATTTCAAAAATTTATTTTTAAAAAATTGAACGAGATAAAAAAAAAAAAAAAAAAAAAAAAAAATTCTGAAACTATATTCTTATTTATATCATCAAGGAGAATTATTCCTGCAAGTTTCATAGAAATATGAGGGGGTCAGGTTGAGTGAGTGGTTGATTTGGCATAGAATGACCCTTATATAAGAAACTGAATTAAAATTTTCTGTGTCACAAAATACAATTATATTACTAAACATATCTTTCAGAGAATGAATTATAACATTAAAATATTACAAGTATATAATTATATTAAAAATAACGAGTCTAATTATAAATAAAACTTCAGTGTATAATGTAACAAAATTTCTTGTGTTTTACACTTTTAAAAAATCCACTGTTTTAAATATTCACAATATATAAACAAAGTAAAAATAAGGAAGCAAATATACGTTGGAAGGCAAATCATTTTCACATATAACATTTTAAATGTCACATATTAATATTTACGTATTTCTTCTTAACGAATTAAACTTACGCTATGAGTCATCCAATCTCTGCATTCAAAAGATTATATTCATAGAAAAGCAACATAAAAATTCTCTGAAAAAAAAAATATATATATATACTTTGCAGGTAGACCCATTAATCACAAGTCAATACTAACTTGACCCACGAAGCGGGTAACAGTAGGTACCCAACCCGATGCAGGATTCTATCCTAGATACGTTTGATTGACTTGTAAATGTGTTAAATTCTATTCCTGCATGATTGCATATCATCTATTTTACTTTTAAAAAAGACAAAGAAAACTCGGGGAATTTTTTTCTCCTGATTTGTGTAGCAATCCTGTCACCAGCTGAATTCTGCTTTTTGCCTTCTCAAAAGTATATCAATACATGTTGTTTTTTATCTTTTTTTTTACTTGAGAAGAAAAGGTTGTAATATCATATTCTGAGTTTAATTCTATAAATTTCTTTATTTAAATAATCAAAACACATTTCATCTTTTTATACATTGATTATAATATGTTTGTATTTTTTGTATGAGCAGTTCTGTACATGCAAACTACCTATAGTTTTATATTAAAAATTATATATTAAAATAGTTTTTCCTTAAAATTGTAAATTGAAGTCATAAGTACATTTCCATCAATTATTATCATTACCCCATAATATACCAATATTTATTGAGTGTCAGTGTCTACAAATTATATATTTTACATATTTTACAATACATTATAATTTAATATTGAAGATACAGAATTAAATCTTTCTTACTAAATTCTGCCAATATATGCTAATATATATTTTGTGTGATTTCGTACAAGAATCACAAGTACAATAGACCTTTGATTAGCATGCCTAGCTCTCTATATGCTACCAGGGCTATCCTCCTTTTAAGTCAAAAGTCATATAAAAATCATGAATGTTTTTCACACTTTTTTTTTTATTATTATTATTTGGCTATAAAAATGCTATTATGATGATTCATAACATATATCAAGACCATGCTTACTCACTTTGCAGCCTGGTGTAATATTAAATTTGCAGCCTTTTATAATATTTATGAATTTGTGTAGTAATACTATTTTTCAGAAAACATCATACAACAAAAACATAATGCAATGTGGCTTGATATTATACTGATTTAGCTTAGCTATATATCGAAAAAAGAAGAAGGAAAAAAAAAAAAACATTTGTTCATTTGCAAATCATCCATGGTGATTACTCTCTATAGTATGAATCAAGATTTAAACTGAGTTCAAAATTTCTTTAGCAAAACAGCTAAAATAAGAAAAAAAAGTTGTAACAAAATGCTAAAATATTATGCTTATGAATACCAGATTGCATACCATTCTACACATCTCTGTATGTTTCATTTTCATTTGTAAATTAAATTTTAAAATTCAATCATGACATTTTAAAAAACGTTAGAGTGACTCCACTTACCTTTCTAAACATTTAATAGATATTACTATTAGGCTTATAGGCAAATTTGAATCATTGAATGTTTGAGTTTATAAACAAAAGTGAAAATAATAATCATAATAGTGTTTGAGTATTTTGCTTTTATTTCATATGTATGTTAATATGAATAAGTATGTTCAATAATAATATGTTCAATTCATTCATATAAATATGTTCAATTCATAAGTACGTTCAATAAATCATAATGTGTCTGATTTTTTTTTTTTTTTTTTTTTTTTTTTGTGTGTGTGTGTATCTCTATAAAAAAAATAATTAAACATTAAGCATGCAATTTCTAATAACAATCACTCTGTAGAAATATATATTTTCATTACCTTTTTGATTTAATGTCCTTAAGACCTTAGTCCTGATAGGATGTGATATTTATAAATTATTTCATACTTACTGTAACAGAACTATAAGTTATGCACATATCATTTTGCATAATTATACAATCATAATCAGAGTAATGTAACATATATAATTTTTTTCTGTTTTAACCAATTTGACATTTTCATACATAATTTTTGTTTACAGATTTATTTGCAAATATCGAATGATGAAAATCTGTAGCAAAAAAGTGCAAACCTTTTGTTTAATTTTCACATTTCATATATAAATGTTACACATTTTGTGAAAAATACCACTGTAGGGGAAACCCTGATAAAAAGTCTAGAAATAAACATATTACATCAAATTTCAGGCTGATTGTCTTAATTTTTAAATTATTGTAAAAGCATATATATATATATATATATATATATATATATAATACCACATATTTGTTTTAATCTTTAAATTATTGTAAAAGCATACAGATAATGGTTTTTTTTTTTTTTTTTTTTTTTTTTTTAAATGCCACATATTTTAATTTTGCTTATTCGATTAACTGTTAACAACAAAATAATAATAAATGAATGAGTGAAATGTGTTAATTATGTTTTTAGCTACAGATTACATCTTATAAGTTTAGTTTCAGATATAGTACAAATCATTTATTTTATTTTATTTATTTATTTAATATTTTACACCCAAGCATTGTAAATTACATAACAAAAGATAAAAACAGGTGTAAAAGACATTTGACAACAAAGTAACTCCTCAAGAAAAAAGGAGTAGACACAGAAAATAAAGCATTTAATAACTACTGAGCATTATGTGCATGAAATACAAACATACATGACATCATTCAATGAAACTGCAATAGCAGCAATAACAGCCTGTATGTGTCATCTACATAGCCTGCAAATAGTAATGAGGTTGGTCATGGTTTTAGCATCTCAGTAGTTGCTTTGAGAATCGTAACAATGCTATATGAATGCGTATCGAAATGCCTCTTAACTACACCTCAGATGTAATAGTCACCAAACCTTGACACCAAGAGAGTTAAGAGATCACATGTTTGGTGTGATGTGGTCATTAAAATTTGTAATAATCCATTATCGGATTTAATAACCAAATTAAATGGAGCAGACTCCTGCTGAAAATCATGCTACAGCAGTAATCTTGTGTTTCAGTTATATTCAACATATTATAAGCAACAAAATTGATTCTAGCAGTTTGAAAAAAAAAAAAAAAAAAAAACATGAAGGCATCATGTTGTTTTCACTGCTTATATTGTCCAGAATTTCCGTTGCTAAAAATCGTACATTCTTTGCTTTTTCTTCTTATTCTGGAAGTTTATTTTATTTGAGAAGAACCTGTGCATTCCTACCTATTGCAAATGTTTCAGCTTGTTCAAGAAGTGCTTGGCTGTGGTAAATCTGACCTATCAGTTTTTTAGGATACAAATGCTTTTCTCCACATCCTGTCTTCACAAATGACACATTTGATGGAGGGCTTGTCAACCACCAGTTCCATGCTGTGTGCCTCATAAATATTCCACCCAGAGTCCTGTTTGACAGCACCTGAGTCAGAAGTGATGAGCTCCAGTATCCTATGGATATCCAAGAAAAACAGTGTTATTTTCAGTGAACCATAGTTGCCACAACACTATTGGAAGCCTTCTGTGCTCATAAACTTATTGTCAAATATGAATATATTGGAAAATTTCAAAAAAATATATTTAAATTTTGCTGAAAAGGAAAGATTTTATTTATAAAATCTTAATTAAATATATTTTTAAATATAATATTTAATTTAAAGTCATATATACAATATGAAGCAACATTTTTATTTCAGCTGTATATTTAGTGTTCCAAGAAGGAAATTTTTCTTGCATACATGTTTTTAGATTTATTTTTATTTATTTATTTATTTATTTATTTATTTTTATTTATTTTTTTTTTTTTAAGAAATTTAAACATAAGAAATATAACACACAAAAATCTTATTCAGGCATTTTGATATTTCAGGAAGTAAATAAAGTAGCAATGAGATAGTGTTTAAGGTAAAAAGTTGAAGATGTCACAAGATTTTGCAAGTAGGAGTTTGCTGTGGTTAGGATTTTCAAAAGTTTCAAACAACCTGGCGCTGTTTGCCATGGTCAGAATTATTTAAAACAAAACATCAGGTTGAGGGTACCACAGGTGCCATCTCAAAATAAAAAAGTTCTGACATTTTCATAAATTTTGACTTTTTGTGATAAAATGGTTAATTATGATATAGTCATGTGTATAATAAATTTCATTAGTAAAAACAAATATTTTAGTAGAAAAAAAATCCAGAAAAAAGAGGTTATATTACTTTAAATTTTTTTAAATTGAAATAAAATGGTTCTATCTGCATTTCACTTGATTCTATGTGCTGTGGTTGTGTGTATGATAATCATCTGAGAAAAATCATTTGCAGGTACAAATAAGTTATGATTGTCTGTGGAAAAAAAAAAAAATGTCTGTAGTAAAATTAGATACAGAATATTTTAAAAATCTTCTTCATTCACATTTTAATTACAGATTGGATGACAACACAGTCAGTAAATAAAATAGATTGAAACTACAAAAAAACACTACTTTTTATTCACATAATCAAAGCAGACTATTAAATAATCATGTTACGTATTTTTGTTTGGTGTTGGTTGTAATCTGAGAAATGCATTATAATATCTGCAGTTATATTAAGACTGACTTTGGAAATACCATTCCCATTTTAAGGAACACAATTGATTAAAATAGTGATAGCTGTATTCCTCAAAACAGAAATCGGGTGATGTCATTAGCTATGCTTAATGTATTGCATTTATCGCTAAATTTATCTTAAATTACAATGAAATACTCAACTCTTGGCCACCCAGGTTTACAGGAAGTGAACAATGTGCATTCTCAGATTGAAAAAGTGATGGCACTGTCAGAGTGTTGGTCGCCAGTTTCATTCCAAAAATTACTTTTACGAGTAAACAGAAGACAACCATATAACGTAATTCAGTTATAAAATCAAAACTTTAAGGACTTTCACAAATCAATTTTATACATCTTTCTTTTCTAAGATTCTTTTTTCTCAAGCCTGTCAGGTTCAATTCAAACAAAATTCCTTTACTGTAGCTGTAGGGCACAAATTAGCACACCACTCAGACGACTTTACTTTTGAAAATCTAAGGAATATCCAATCAAGAAAATCATCATTGGCAGGCTCTTTAGGATATTTTAATGTACCACAAAAGCACAAAATAATGAAAACAGATTATCTAAGGAAAAAGCAAAGGACATTGCATTTACGTTGAAATGGATGCCTGAAGTTGACAAAGCTTATTATAAAGCTGCTTTAAAAAAATTTTAACAAAATTAGGATATACTTTATGCCATGTAATTTCAATGTTTTAATATACTGTGACTATATTATGCTACAATTTTAATAAAATTAATTTTGTTTCAACATAAAATATTAAAATTAATTATTTAAACTATACACCAGTCTAAGGTAGGCACCGATTTATTGTTTTTATTCATAAAATTGAATAAGCATAGTATTAATCCAGAAATATAATCCTAGTAGTAAACAATGTTTTGCAGTTAAGAATAAAAAAAGTTGTAGCTGCATGTTAAAACTTACTCTACTACCAATAACATTGAGCTAGAAGGTACTATCTGCAAATTTCAATCTTCATTGTCAAGAAACTGCTAATTAATCAGCTCCAGTAAAGGCTTAAATATGGTCATATGTTTACTCTGGTATCCCCCACAAAATATAAACTACATTCCATGAAAAGTAAATTACGTAGATATTGTGCCAAAACTTTGATGAGCTCTCCTGTAAAATGAGGTTGAGTGCAGATAGAACTTTTTTAGTTTGAGGTTGCGAACTGTAAATTTGTTACTGTCAAAATTTTGAGAGCTCATGAATCAGCTGGTTGCTAAATTCAATTTGTAATTTATGTTTGTGAGTACATTTGTAGTAAAGTTACAATCACTGTGAATCAAGGTAATCATTGTAGAACACTTTGTATATATTGTATTGGAGAAAAAATTTTGTGCACAGTGTAAAATTACTTCTTTGAAAGAAAAGGTATTTCTGTGAAGCAGAATAGGATAAATTATAAAGCTTCTATTATTTTCTATTTCACCAAATATCTGCAAATAAATATAAAATCCTATTTAACATTTACTTGCATATTTATTTTTGCAATAATTAAATATTTATTTGATTAAAAAAAAAATTCTCTGGTGTGTTTTTTTTTTTTTTTTTTTTTTTTTTACTTAGAAATTATGTGTTATGTATGCTGTAATATTTTTAGGTTCTTAAAGCAGAAGTTAATTATGATGATCCTGAAATAAAAGCTGCTAAAAATAAATTTTGGAATGTCAAAACTGTAATAGATATTCTTTCGAACCTCATAAAATCTGGAGGTGGTAAAAAAGGAATACACAGGCATACTGTGATCAATAAAAAGTTACTGGTTCGAAATCGTTTAAAATTACTCTTTGATGATGATTCACCTACATTAGAAATTGGATTGTTTGCTGGAATGTGCATGGATTACGGAACAATACCAGCTGCTAGTTCTGTAGCAGGTAAATACTTCTTATATTTTGGATATAGTATGTTAGGATATACTTTAAATGAATCCTTTTCTAATGAATATTTAAAAACTGAAAATGGATTTAATTTTTATTGTTCCTTTAACTTTATACATAATCAAAATTTCAGTATCACTAAAATTATTATTAACATCGAAATTTCCAAATTAACTGTGCACTTTTGTTTTTAAAAAGTTCCTGTTCTAACCAAGGTTTAACCTGCCAAATTTTTTTTTTTAGCATTTTAGCTAAAATGACCAATCAGTATTTTAGCTTTTTCTTTTGAGAAGGCAGGGGGGTAGTACAAATACTTAAGTGTTTTAAGGAGATAAAAAAAACTTGAATATAAAATTATGATTTGCAACTTTTATTTTGACATGCACAGATTTTACATACTTTATTTTCCTCTAATCCAAACAGGTTCTTCATTATGGGAATATGATATGATTGTTCTGCATGGGGGGGGGGGGGGGGGGGTTATTACTGATTTTCTTCAAAATCTTTCTAACTAAAGTACAGGATTCGCCTCTAAATATATATTATGGATTAAAACCAGTTAGCTGCATTACAAATGTTAGAATTAAATAGGCTTATGGTGAAATTCTCTTTGGCTTTGAAGAACATGAACTTTTTGGAAACTTTTTGAAAATTAAATTCTTTTTCTGGAGGTCTTTTTACATTTATCCTAAGTAATTGGCTTACATGTTCTGTTGTTAAACGATTTCTTATGTCTGTTTTTATCAAATTCATTTGAGAAAAAGCTCTTCCACAGTCTGCTGTATGTACAGGTAAACTTGCGATATATTCCACTATAGAGCATAATAGAGATTATTCATCATGCATTTCATTTTCGTCTAGAAATTGTAAATTGCAAAAAGTGTAGTCTTTACTCTGATTAAATCGTATATAAAAAGGACTTTTTTAACAAGATATTTCAGCTGGTGATGCTAATGGATTATGTTTAATAATTACTTGAAACAAAATTGCATAAAATTAGCATGCTTTTCTTGTCTCTATTAATAGAAATTTTAATTTATTTAAATAAGAATTGTATTAAAATTTAACTTACCATTGGCCACAGTTTTAAAAAAATTTCTTCTAGTTTTCTTACAATTTGTGCAACACACACAGGACAGTTTGTCCTTGTAATGGACATTTAACCATTTGTACTGTCCCTGCCAATTTTCTAATTAATCCTTTGAACATCAATTTTTTTTTTTTTTTTTTTTTTGACTTGATTATCATTTTCAATTTTCTGTTTCTTTCCATTTCACTGATACAAATGGTTTAACCCAACCACCCATTTTTGTGATTCACTAACGAAACATCATTTCAATTTTAAGAATAGGAACAAGGGTTGCTTTATCACATGTGCAAAATGAAAAGACTAAATGGGGGGTAGGAGGCGAGTGGTAACAGGTAGGGGTAGATTGTTGTGCAATACTAACACTCAGAGTGCTTCTGTGAAGCACATGCTGAATTCTAACATACATTTAAATATTTTCATGCCTAAAATCAAGACCACACGAGATTGCTCGATCATTTAAAAAAACGATAGGTGTTTGCTCTCGTGCGGCCCCCAGTAAAACTTAACCTATTAAAAATCGAAATTAAATCAAAATATACTAAATAAACAAAATAATTTCCGATATTTTTCAGAGGTTTCATAATTTTTTGCCAGCAGATATTTTAATAAAATTACAAATTTTTATGTTGTGATATTTTATGAAATCATCTTGTTTTCACTTTTTAGCGAAATTCTCTCTGGCATATTTTTGCAAAATACAATATCCTTTTGTAAAATGCGAAAAAAGCAAGTGGCAGTTTCCTGATTCTAACATACTTTTTTAGGAACTTTTTAAAAACATTTTTGTCAAGAAAAAGGTTTTATGTTTATATTAAATCCTTTATTATAAAGTTCTTTAAAAACCATCAGAACTTTTAAAATAAAAGTTTTTCCGAAAATCGTTTGGCCAAGATGTTTATATACAAGATCTTTAATCTTTTTTAAACTTCTGCAAAGTCATGCTGTTATTTTCTAAGAGTGGTAGATATGGAAAGCAAATATGTAAATATACAAAATATTTGATTTATTTGACTCATTACAAAGAAGGAATGAGAGAAATTAATATCTGCTAAATAAAGTATATGATGTAACATTAGGTTTCATATCTATGAAGTGTGTGTGTGTTTTTGTTAAGTGTGTGTGAAACAATACTGCTTTTAGTGAATCCTTGTTTCAAGAACCAAAAGATTAATTTTTCCCTTCCCTCCCTCCATTGCAATGCACAATAAGTAAGTAGTAGTTAAAGTAAAGATTTGACTAATAAAGCCAATTGTTTTTCTTATTAATATTTTTATTTTATTTTAGTTTTTAAATTGTAAAATTCAGATAACTCATTTACCCACTGAAATATGTTTTGTGAGGCTTACAACCAAGTTTGCTGAACTGGGAGAAATTACAGAGACATTCAAATTAGGGTGGGGGGGGGGGAAGGAAGAAAGAAATATATATGTTGTGTTTGTGTATATACAAAAGCATTCTTCAGCAGTTAAAATTGACTGAATTATTTAATTTTAAAATTTGCAATTTTTTCGGATGTTTGTGATTTTTAGTAAGGTTTTGGTTAAAAAGTAAATTTGAATAAATCAATATTGAAATCATTGTGCTGTGCAAAGTTGGTATCACCACAAAACTGAGATTCCATTACACCAAAAGCAAAAGGGATATTTCCTGTTCATAAGAGATGAGTGCATATATTGTGAAATGAATATGCTCAATGCCCCAAAAGCAATTGTGGCACCCTACAAATGCACAATTTGGGAATTCGCAAATCTAACTCCTCAGCTAAATAAGGCATACAAAAAAGTCTATTATAATACATATAAAATACATATAAAGCTGAAATTTATCCCATAATGTAAGATACAAAATTTAAACATCTGATACAATATAAACTTGTACATAAATTTACAATTTTTATAAAAATATAGATAAAATACTTATTTAAAATAATTATTAGAATTTATTAGAAGGTGATGAGTGTAAAGTTGAATTTTTACACCAACATCTGAAAAATCCCAGAGCCAGCAATCATACTTCGGCACTTCACTTACCGTGCAGATGCTTTACCACTGAGCCACCTAACTGAATACCCACTTGGCATTTTCACATACTATCTGTTGGCAAAGTCACCGTATTTGCAAACGCAGATATAACATTTGAGTATATTTTTCATGGCAACACCTATACACCAGGTAAATTGCTTAGAAATGAATGTTCATGGATGATGAACATCATTTCTAGGTATATAGATAAATAGTTCTTTTTCTTCTTCTTTTTTTTTTTTTTTTCTTTTTTAGTCTATGAATAACCATTATTATTTTTTTATTTTTTTTAAACACAGTCTTGCCTTTGAAAATTTATGTACTTATCATGAAACCTAGACTTCGCTTAAAATAAACTTTCTTTATTTCATTAGATTCAGTTTCTAAAGAATTGCTTTCTTGATTGTTTTTCTTGAAAACCTTACAATAAAATTCATTGTTTAAGTTAGTAGTAATAATAGATTTCTGGGACTCTGTTGTATTCATCAGCTATTTAAAGAAAAATATAAATAAAAATCAGTGTTTTTTGTCATTATTGAACAAATTGGATAAAGTGATCAAGAAAAAATTCTGCTTCATCTTCATCATGACAACTCAAAATGTACTCATTCATAAAAGCAATGGTGAAATTGAATTCCTTGGGTTATGAATTGCTTCTACACTCATCGTATCATTCTGATCATACCTCAGTGGTTACTGTTTGTTTCCTAACTTGAAAAAGTGACTTCAGAAAATAAATTTCATACCAATGTGGAGGTATATCAGAAGGCAAGGTTTAATTTGCACAGTTTAACAAACTGTAATATTTTAAGGATATTAAAATGTTATTAGACTTTTGAAGTGTGTTTCACTTCATGGAGATTATGTTGAAGAATAAAAGGGATTTCACATGGAAATTTTATTTATTTATTATTATTTTGTGCATTTTTTACTCCATGTAGATGTAGCATATATACAGCATATGTACATATGCTGTATATATGCTGCAGCATAGTACACACATAAGACTAATGCTTGGATTATCTGTCATGTATTAAAAAAACTGGATAGTTTATTTTTTAAAGCCAAAATAAAATAATAATAAGTAATATAATAATTCTGTAGTAGCTCTGTTTTTTCAAATACTTTGTATACTTAAGTGCATGTATTAAAGCTAGATTATTTTACAACCAATTATGTTTTTATTTTATCTCATACATGTATAACTAATTCATTATATTGCTGTATATATTGACACCAACAATATATTATTTCTCATGATTCATTATAATTTTCAAATTATTCACTGTTAACTCAGACTATTGTTTAGCTTAAATAAAAAAATTTTTGTTCTGTACTTTAATTTGATAGTTTTGAGTTTGAAGTTAGTCTAATACAGCTTAGAGTAAAGTAGACTAAATCTTCCAAAATTTGGGAAATTTTATATTTTATTTTTAATGTAATCTTAAATAGCTATACAAAATTAATAAGCTCAAAATAATCAGCTTTTGCATTGAATTGTTTGCATTTTAGGAGAACTGCATAAAATTTTATTGTTCAACATGATCTACTGACCGGTAATTCCTATCCTATGTACTGGGTGTGAATCACTATAAAAAAGAGAAAAATAATAAAATAAAAGTTTAATTTTACTCTCTCTCATCTTAGTCGTATAATAAAAAACTATTTCAATATTGATTTTTTGTAAATTTAAAAGATTTATAGATTATTTTAAATACTTTGTATTTATTCTATATGAATAATACACACACACACACATATTATACATTGTAATTAAAAACAAGTTATAAGTATTCCCTACAAATATGAATTATTTCATAAAATAATACATAAAATATAATAGTTTTATAGTCTATGTATTATAGTATAGTGAATTCCCTACCACCCCTTTAAAAAATCTTATATATAATTGTTTATACAAATAAAAAATGATTTTTTTTTTCTTTCCTTTCTTTTTCTTACATCCCACTAGTGTCTAAGAGGTTCTGCTTCCCTTGTTAATAACTGGAAATGCCAGGTTCAAATCCACGTTGCGCTTGTCAGCCTGTTCATTCAGAGTTTTCTCTGAATTTGGTGTGATAAGAAGCTAGGGACTTTCATAAAGACCCCCATTTATTCCTACCCAGGCCATTACATATAATCAATTGGCCTTATTCTCTACACTAACAATTTTTTTCATTCTTTCTGTCCTCTTGTCATAAAATCTTTTTACTGATAGTCCAAGCTGCAGCTACAAAAACACAACCTTATAAAGCTGATCTTTCTTATATATATACAGATAGAATTCATTGTTGCAATGAAAATCTGATACGGTTGCCTAGCCAAAGCCATCAAGTTTAAGAGAAACAACCTCACTTCCAGTCAAAAATTTCATGGTTTACTTACCCCACACACATAAAGATGAAACCGGTGCTAAAATATAGAGAATAATATGCTCTTTAAAAAGGCATAGGGTTGCCTCGAAAATAAGGGACAAATTTTAGCAATTTATTTACCTCACGCACATAAAGATGAAACCGGTGCTAAAATGTAGAGAATAAAAATAATATGCTCTTTAAAATGGCATAGGGTTGCTTGGTCAAAGCCATCAAGAAATAGAGGTTGCCTTGAAAATAGAGAGCAAAATTTAGGGATTTACTTACCTCACACACGTAAAGATGAAACCAATGCTAAAATGTAGAGAATAATATGCTCTTTAAAATGACATAGGTTTGCCTGGTCAAAACCGTAAGAAACAATAGTTGCCTTGAAATTAGGGGGTGAATTTTAGCTATTTAATTATCCCCACACACTTAAAGTTAAAACTGGTGCTAAATTATAGAGAATAATATGCTTTTAAAAATAGCATAGGTTACCTGGTCAAAACCATCAAGAAATAGTAGTTGCCTTGAAAAAACTAGCTACTTTTAAAGGTTTTTAACACAATGTGAAAAAAAAAAAAAATGAAAAATATTCAAAAAAGAATAAAAATTAAATTTTGGATACTTAAAAGATGAAGTTTGTGCCAAAATGTAAAGTGTATATATTTCCTTAAAATGGCATAGGGTTACCTGGTCAAATCTGTCAAGAAATAGTGGTCAGTCTTGAAAAATCTATCGAATTTTATAGATTTTTAACAAAATGTGAAAAAAAAAAAAAAAAACAGGAATAACATTTGAAAAAAAAAAAAATGAAATCATGAATATTTAAACAATGAAATTTGTGCCAAAATGTAAAATATAGATGTTACTTGAAAATGGCATAGGGTTGCCCGGACAAATCTGTCAAGAAATAGCAATCAGCCTTGTAAAAACTAGCTACTTTTAAATATTTTAAGAGAATAGGCAAGAAACATGAATAATATTTTAAAAATACTTGTGAAATTATGAATATTTAAAAAATTAAATTGGTGCTAAAATGTAAAGCATGGAAGTTACTTTTAAATGGCATGGGTTTGCCTAATCAGATCTGTCAAGAAATATCAGTGAGCTTCGAAAAATTGGCAAGTTTGAAAGATTACTTAACTAAGTGTAAAATAACATGAAAATTAATAAATGAAGATTAAAGATGAAATATATAATTTTATGAATATTTAAAAGAAGAGTCTAGGGCCAGAATATACAGCATAGAATGTTACTTTAAATTGCACCAGTTTCATCCTTATGAATATGAGGTAAGTAAATCGCTAAAATTCACCCCCTATTTTTCAAGGCAAACTTTGACTAGCTTTCGACGGCTTTGATCACACAACCCTATGCCATTTTAAAGAGCATGTTATTCTTTACATTTTAGCACCAGTTTCATCTTTAAGTGCATGAAGTAAGTAAATCGCTGAAATTCACCCCCCTTTTTGAGGCAACCTCTGTTTTTTGATGGCTTTGACCAGTCAATTATTACTTACAAACTTTGAATAAACACCATAAATTGCAATAAACTCGCAACAATTGTTTCAGGTCGAAAAAACACATGACCCTTCATCAGGCAAATAAAGTAAGCACGAGTGCTGCAGTCAAAGCGGCAACGCACCTTGCAATGAGGTGCGTTGCCGCTTTGACTGCAGCACTCGTGCTAACTTTATTCGCCTGATGAAGGGTCGTGTGTTTTTTCGGCCCGAAACAATTGTTGCGAGTTTATTGCAATTTATGGTGTTTATTCAAAGTTTGTAAGTAATAATTTTTACAACGCCAGTTTTGTGGTGCTTTTTTATTAAATTTGACCAGTCAACCCTATGCCATTTTAAAGAGCATATTATTCCTTGCATTTCAGCACTGGTTTCATCTTTACGTGTGTGAGGTAAGTAAATCGCTAAAATTCACCCCCTATTTACGAAGCATCCTCTGTTTCTTGACGGCTTTGACCAGGCAACCGTATGCGTATGCATTTTTAAAGAGCATATTATTCTCTATATTTTAACACCCGTTTCATCTTTATGTGTCTGGGGTAAGTAAACCATGAAATTTTTTACCAGAAGTGAGGTTGTTTCTCTTAAACTTGACAGCTTTGGCCAGGCAACCCTATCAGATTTTCATTGTAACAACGAATTCTATCTGTAATAAAACAAATCAGCTTTATATTTAAAAGGTCGATTCTTTTGCAGTTGCTTGAAGTATGAGGGGGGGGGGGGACTAGCTGTTTATCATTCTACAATTCTACATATTTTAAAACTTCAAAGTAAACTGATTTTATAAGTGTAAACTTAAATAATTCTTAAATGAATTAATATGAACTTTTGAGCTAAAGATGCTACTCAATGTGCAATTCATTATTTGTTTCAATTTTATTTTATGTTTATTTCAGCTGTTGGTAAAATTAATGGTCATTACTGTATTGTTGGTGCTAATGATGCAACTGTTAAAGGAGGAACATTTTTTCCAATATCCATTGTTAAACAACTAAGAGTTCAACAATTATCATACTTAAATCATCTCCCTAATATATATTTAGTTGACAGTGGAGGAGCTTATCTTCCTCTGCAGGTAATTTTTATTTTTAAAATATATTGTGCAGTGTTTTTCATTAATTATAGCAAAGCTTGTGCTTTTGCATGTAGGGGAGAGTAGGGAGGGATGGGACAGTTTTGATAAAAATATTTTTTACAAATTTACTGGTACAACACTGTAAGTTTCAGAGAAACAAATTAAAACATTTTAACATCTTTTTAAAATATAAATTTGATGGTAATTATTAAAATATTAATTTTATAAGCCAATTAACAATAACATAGTAATAAAAATGTCCCATCCCTCCCTTATATGAGGGAGGGATGAGACATGTTTATAAAGTTAAAATAAATACATAATATACAGACATACTCTGAAAAATAACAAAAACAGTGGGGCACGATGTATGTAAGGTTAATTAATTACTAATAACATTTATTTTATCCAACATTAGAGTATAATGTACCACTTAAAAATTTTCAAATACGCAATCAGTTCATCTTTTTTTTTTTTTATTATTATTATTTCTAGCAGAGAAAGTATTGTTTTTTAGTTCAAATATTCAAAATTAAGTTTTTGTTATATTTACATGTTTTGTGGTTCCCTGAATATTAATAAGGTTTTTAGTGGCTAGTCTGTATGTATTATCAACATATCTCAAGAACAAATATTACCAAGAAATCCTAACTGTAATTGGTGAATGTAATTTCTTTTGTATATTTTACCATGTCCAGGAAAACTGCTCAGGAATGAAAATTAATTCCTCATACGTTTATGGTAAATAAAGTATTTTTAAAAGATAAAAGGGTAAACAAAAGTCATATGAGTGCCACACCAATTATTTTCCATGATTTTGAATTTGTTTCATGCATTTTTTCTTCCATCTATTCATTCATTTGCCTCTTGATATTTTCTGTTTAAGGAGTATCAGAATCTTCATTCTTCTTCCTTTTCTTAGATGTCCCATCCCTTTATGAGCTGCTCTGTCCCATCCCTCCCTTTTCATTACTTTTCAAAAAAATAATTTATTATTAGACACATGCTACTTTTAGGCTTAATTTAGCTACTAATTCATAAAAGTTATATTATTAGGTATATAAAATATGAAAAGTAATTATGCTAGCATCAGTAAGTGACGTTGAAAACTTGCCTTGAAAATTAAGCAATTGTTTACTTTTGGTGTTATAAAATAGTTTTTTTGTTACATAAACTTATAGAGTTCTCCAACTAAAATGACACATAGCAACAAATATGGGGCTGTAGTTACTTCACCTGGTGGAAGGGTCAAAAATTAAAAACAATGTTTATTTTAAGAATAATTTTAGGTGTCCTATCCCTCCTGACTCTCTCCTATATTGTTATTAAAAAAACATGTTTAATAACTGGGAAAAGTTATATTAAGATTATTTGTATGAGGTAGATTTTGCATCCCATGTTCTTGCAGTTGTGTAGCTAGATCAGTTTTTATGCATGATTGCTTAATTTTTATGAAGAAAAATAAACGTTCACACAACTTAAAGCAAATAGAAACTAATTGTAGAACTATAAAGGTTTTTATTACAGTGCATCAAAAGAAAATTTCACATCTAATGTCCTCATTATAAAATCCACCAGTAATTAGGGTGGAGAGAGAATTTTATTGCTAAATTTTGAAAAATGTAAGCTATCTGAAAAGTAATTATATCTGTCAGGCACCACTCAGACTGACATTAAATCATTAAGAGTGTATTTTGGTCATCGAATGACTTCAATTTAAAGCAGGAAATAAATTTAATATCTTTTTAAAGATACACAAAACAAAATAAATTACTAACGGTAATGATTTTTTATGTTTTTATAGGTAAAAATATAAATGAATTACATTGATAATTGCTTTTAAATGTAAACAATTTGAGATAAATTACAAATGATAAAGATTTCATTCTTTACAGGGAACAGTACAAATTAAACTTAATTTATGTTCCTTAATGTATGAGTTTCATTTTTTTTTTTTTTTTTTTTTTTTTTTATAAGGAAGTTGCTAAGTTTTTACTGAAAACATTAATATTTTTAGAATAAAGGTTTAATTTGCAAACAATAAGTAGAATTTCTATTTTTTTTTAATTAAGTGAATGATTTAAATTTCAAATTACAGTTTTTATTATTAATAATACTTTTTTTTAATTTTAAAATTAAATTAATAATTTATAAATAATATGTGTAAGGTGGCGTCCATTAATTACGTGAAGTGTTTAGGGGGGGGAGGGGGAGGGGGTTGAGCCGAATCTTACCCAATGTCACGTGGGGGAGAGGAGGGATCTCAGCAAATATCCCGTAATTTCCCCCCCCCCCCCCCCCAAAAAAAAAACAGTGTAAAATTGTGAGAAAATTGAGTTAAATTCAAGTCAAACATGTTTCTTGACTTAGGTATGGCAAAATATGACACAATAATATTTATCCTGGCTATCCGAACGCCGCGAAGCAGCACAGTAGCCTTTCAATTGTTTAGGGCACCACCAACCAGCCACATGTGCGACTCACTGTTGCATCATACGAGCCGAGTAACAGTGATGCATAGACAGGTTCCCACCTGCTTTGTTTATGCCCATAAATATTTAGTTACACAATGACTGGTCACCACACCGCTAATCGCCTTCAAGCGTAGGATATCGGGCTCGATTCCCGCGCTGGCCCTGGGTGTTTTTCCATTTCTTCGTATTGTAATTCTGTCATGTGCTATCTGTAATTATCTGACGAAGATTTACAAGCGGACGGCGAGTCAAGCATACAAATCTGATGTGTATATGTATGTGTTACATAACGACTCGGATTAGTTTCTATTTAAGTATTTTATTGTTCAATTTTGTTACTGTAATTCTAGACTACAATCTATGCAATCTTTAAAACTAGTCTTAAGTAGTCTTCAATAAAAATAATAAAGCAAATTGTGATTTTTGAAATAAATCCAACACGTTTACAGTAAAAGTACTAATTTTGAAAAATCTCACGTGAGATTAGTGGAAGGGGGGAGGGGTCGAGCCAAATCTCACGAAATCTCACCAGGGGGAAAGGGGGTGTCAAAAAATCATCAAAACTGCCTCACGTAATTAATGGATGCCCCCTAACACCTACTTATACATTTCATAAAATATATTAATACATAAAACATAATTAAAATTACATTAAATATTCGTAATGAAGCTTGCTAATTAAATTACGAACAGATTTAAAACCTTACTTGAAGCCTCATCCTAAAATCTTTTCACAGGGAAGCCCCAAGCCAGACATCTTCAAAGGGGACTTCTTGTTAGAAAAGAACATTTCTCTGACGTCAAATACAATAAAAATACCACAGCCCTTGCAAAAACCACAAAAAATTAAAATATCAGCAGAACAACAAAACTTTCTGAGTACAAAATCCCAATGTATGTTTTCTTCAGTGAGACTATAGAAATTATCAGCAATTTTGATTCATGCTCTGCCAACAAGCCTATGGGTAACGTAGATTGAATGTGGTGCTGTCGAATTGAAAAGGAGCCTGCTAAGACAAACAGCAACACTTACTTGTCAGAAATGACACCACAAGAAGGCATCTTTGAAGATGCCTCTTAAGTAGGATTGGTTTACTTAGCCCAGGACACCTAATCACATGTCATAGTTAAATTATCCAAATAAGGCAACATTATTATTATTTTAAATGAACTGATTTATTATAGATAATATGCTATCAATTATTTTCCAAAATCTAAGTAAACTAACAGGTATGCGTTCTTATTTTACTATGAGTAGTATTAATTTTCATATTTTCATCATTTAATGTTTTTTAACTTCTTTGTATTTTTTATTGGCTGAAAAAAAAAAAGATTATTCCTCATTGTATATGAAAAGTAATATATGAAATATAATGCATTTAATGTCTTTTATGTTGTACTGTTAAAAGTTGAGCTGATAGTTAAGAAAAAAGTGCCTTGTTTATGATATTGTGAGAACTGTATGCATTGAATATCTGTAATTTTCTTCTCAAATTAAAGTACTAACTAATAGTAATTACCACTGGCATACCAAGGCATACGGAGGGGACGGTCTGCCCCGGGCCTCTGAAGGAACTTAACCTTTAAATATATTTATCTGGTGAAGTTGTCATTATTTTAATCTGAATGTGTCATTATTTATCATGCCATTATTTTAATCTGAAACATTCCCTGCAATTTCTCTTTAAACCGTAGGTTCCTGTCTAATGAGCCTTAATATACAAAATGTGATCATAAAGGGACAACTCAAAAAAAAAAAAAAAAAAACTCATTTATGCCAAGCTTGACCAATGCCTTTGGCATTCTTCTTGGTTTCGCTTCTGAATAAATCTTAAAACTAACTTCATTGCTTTTTTATTGTAATAAATTCGTAAAGAAGTGCAAGGGGTGGGGACTCAGTGTAGTAGGGGGGGGGGGCAGTGAGATTTTCGTCCCGGGCCTCGAAAGTTGTAGATCCGCCACTGGTAATTACTATTGTTTATTTATTATATCAAAGGAAAAGCAAGAAAAAATAAACATTTAATTTTTTATTCTTAAAATTAAAATGCTCTTCTTAAAATTTAAATTCTTAAGATTAAATTTTTTCTCTCTTCTAATTATTCATAATGTGATGCATTTTCCATATAAATATTTATAAATTTTTTGAGAGGGAAAAAAATGGTAAAAAAAAAAAATTTGTTCGTGTTTACTAATCTCAAATTTCTCATAATTATTATGCTATTTAATGTAATATTAATTGTACTTTTTAAAAAATATATTTATTATTATTATTAAATCTGAATATAAAATATATTCAGATAAACTATGCATTTGTATTTTATACTAACTTTAAAAATAAAAATAAATTATTCCTATTAGTTTTTTTTTTTTTTTTTTCTAAGATAAATTTTTATGTGTTCTTAATTTTTTTAACAGGCTGATATTTTTCCTGATAAAAATCATGGTGGACGCACATTTTATAATGAAGCTATATTATCATCAATAGGAATTCCTCAGGTATACTCATTATTATTTATTATTTTTAGTTAATTCACAGTCTCGTTGTGTTTCGTATACTTATTGTTTACTATCAAATATATTTTTTATTATCATTTCACATTTTAAAATCCCTGAATATTTCTTAAAAGGTCATAAAAATATTTGCAATATTTAAGCTGACTAAATAATTACTTAAACTTTTAAATTAATAAAAATGAAAGTTAACCATTAACTCTTTCAACTGTTGTAGTATGTTCCAAATTCTAGAGAATTTCAATTTTCTCCATTTCCTTTTTCTTAATTATTATTTTATGATACAACATCTTTTTTTAATAAAATATAGTTAATGTTTAATGCTTCTGCTATCACTAAGTGAGATTATTTCTGTCTCATCTGTTTAAAACTTTAGCTTTATTATTATTATTATTATTATTATTTTCTTTCGCATTAAAAAAAATTTAGGTACATAAGTAAATGACTGTATAAGCAATATTAACATTCCTTGTGGAATCATAAAAATATAAGCAAATTCTTGGGTTGATAATGAAAATAAGTATATTTAAAGATTGAGGCATTTTATGATTTTTTCTTTTTTTCTGGGAATAGCAGATCTCTTGTATATAGCATATATATATAAACATTGTACCCAACTAAATACAGTGAAACTAATTGCTTGAGATGCATTTATTTTAAGAGTTTAGATTTTGTAATATTTTTATATTTTGCTGCAGTAACTATTTCATAGTATATCTTAAAACAAAAAGTTTTAAAGCTCTTTAAATATATATATATATATTACAGTTATTAATAATTTTAAATTTTAATAAAAGAAATGTAAAAATAAATAACAATAATTTTTTGGCAGTATTTGTTTAAAGAACCTCAATAACAAAATCTAATTTTTTAAAAACAAGCAAAATCCTAAATATCTTTATAAAATTTTAAGATAAATAAATTCATTCTTTTTTCATAGCTTCCATTTCCCTAGCAAACTTTCATTACTGAAAATATGATTCAGATTCCAGAAAATTCTTGATAAACATTCAAAATTCCACCTTTCCCTCCCATAACCTTGAATACTTCTATAATTAGCATCATTTCAACATTTTAAAATCAAAATAATAATTATATATATATATATATATATATATATATATATATATATATGTTTATTTATTTATTTATTTAAAACTGAATTAAAAATAAAGTAAAAGTAATTATGTGTGACTCAATGAACCATAACTTTTAATAAAAGTCATAAACTTTCCTTTCATTTATTTATCATTATTTTAGAATAATATTTTCACCATGCTATATAATGTTGTACAAGCAAATATCATACTTCTCTATTTTAATTTAAAGAGTGTATTGACTTTCTTAAAATTATAACACATGTTTCAATATGGCCAAATTTTTATTTAACAATTTTTATATTGTATTATATGAAACTGTATTTTGAAACTAGCCCTTTTCAAAACACAGTATAAAAAAATATCTGTATATTAACATTTACTTACTTTGTTTGCATTGCAAACTCTCAACAATATAATAATTGTAAGTATAAACCTCACATCATTACACTCATCATGTTTTAATTACTAAAATAAGTTTTAAAATGCTTATTATTTGAATGACATTTATAACATGTACAGCTAGGTAATTTTACACCTTTGAAAATATCTGAAAAGAAAAAAAAAGTTTATTATTATTATTATTTTAATTAGGAAAAATCTCTTACAGCTTCAATTTTTAATTCTCTCCTACCTACTTCTTAAAATAACGATGGATAAAATGTACTCGATTCTCTGTAAGAGTTTTAGGTGATGAATTTTTTTCTTGCCATAATTAGAAATATGAAAATATACAAAAATGTCTAATTCTATAATGTTAAAAAATTATCAATATGAAATTAGAAGATGCTGTCATTTATAAATGAGTTTGAATTTGACTCGAAAATATTTATTTTATTCCAAAATATATCCGAAGTATTTTAAAATGTGTTTTTAAATAAAAAAAGATAAATACACTTTAAAGACAAAAAGAAATGCAGTCAGTTATACAGACACGATATTATTTCATTATTAAACAGAAAAAGAGAACATATTAAAAAAGTTTATAAACAGCATAAGAAATTGCTAGTAAGAAAATTAATTTTCTAAAACTAGGAAAAAAGTATATCTGCAGATGACAAATTACAATCTTAAATTAATTTTTTCATTCAAAATATCTGTGATGACGCTTTTTATTTATTTGAAGACAACAGGTTTCTTTGTTACCAATAGCAACATCGACTTTTTTTAAATTATTATTTACACCATGGATGACATTTTATATTCCTTGGTAATTGTGATGTCATAAGACTGAAAAAAACAACAATTTGAAGAAACTCTTTGCAAGTTGGCAAATAGAGTACTATTATTAACCAGATGTTTTTAATTAATAACTTTGTTAATTAAGATGATAGAAATTTCTAACCTACTGAAATGTTTTCCTGGGAGTATTCAGGAAACATTCATACCTCTCATGACGCAAAGGACATTGCTGTTCGCAAGGAGATGCAGTCACAGACAAAAAAATTTGACGCCAGCAACAGTAACTTTTTTTTAATATACAGAGATTTTAACTAGTTTTATATTAGCAAAAACTACTGTAATATTTACATTATCACTAACAGTATAATGAAAATTATTTTATTTTAGTAAGGCAATTAAATGCATCTTATGTTTTTTTTCCTCCCCCGCCCCACCTCCCTCAACCCACAATAAATAAATAATCCAGAATTATTTTTAATAAAAAATTTTAAACATTAAGAAAATTTAATACTTTTTTTAGACAGATTGCATTAGTATGTGGAAGTTGTACTGCAGGTGGAGCTTATTGTCCTACAATGGCTGAAGAAGCAATAATTGTAAAGAATTCTGGGGTTATCTTTCTTGCAGGACCACCATTAGTGAAAGCTGCAACAGGAGAAATAGTAACTGAACAAGAACTTGGTGGAGCTGATGTTCATTGCAGGTAAATATATTTTTATAATATTCTTTTGCAGTTAAATTACTAATAGCTTGTATTCTTAGAAACTGAAAATTAATGTTATTTTATTTATATGTTTGTCATTTATTTACATATTTAGTTGTAACATGGTAAATTAATGCAAAATTTTGTGTAAATGAGCATTATGAGAATTATTTTCAACTTAAAAATTTCAGGCTATTTTTAATATATCATTTATGACACTAGCATAAACATCAATAATTATGAATATTCTAATTGAAAAATTTTGCAAGTTATTCGAAATGTGAGATTTTCTTAACCTGAGTAGTAGGGCAAAATTTCACATAAATATGCATTGCAAGAATGATTTTCATAGTAAACATGTCAAATCAATTTTGAAATATCATTTATGATATTGCTGTGAATATTAATGAATATCAGTATTTTATTTTTTAAAGCTTCTTAAGTTATTCGAAATTAAAAAATTTCATTACATGGCAGAATAGGGCAATATTTCACATAAATTTGCATTATGGGGGATTATTGCATTAAAAATTGTATAGAATTGTATGAAAATTAAAATAGGAAACTTACCCTAATAAAATGAATTAATGTATAGTATTAAGGGGAAGGTAGCCTAGTAGGTGGAGCATTTTAGTATGTAACCATGCCAAGTAATCAACTGAGTTTATTTCTCTTAATGTGACTATAACATGGCATAAAATAGAAATATATGTGAACATTTATACAATGGAGAACTAAACAGATGTCAACTAGTTTTCTTTAATATTCATTAATTTTCTAAGTGACGCAGTAAATAATGTCAAATAAACTGACATATGTATATAACAGTATGATTGTTATCTTGAAGCGCTTTCATAGATAAATTATATTTAATCCATAAAATAAGTAAAATTCAAATATTTCATGTATGCTTTTTTTCTTTATTTTATTATTATTTTTATTTATTTATTTTTTCTAGAGTAAGTGGCTGTACTGATTATTATGCTGAAGATGAAGAAGAAGCATTTGAGATGTGTAGAGAGTCAATTTTGTCCTTAAATATGCTTGAAATTCCCCCAACCCATTCCTTCAAAGAACCATTATATTCTTTTGCAGATTTATCCCTTATAGCAGGAAAAAGAATATTGTTCAAAGAGGATATGTATGCTGTAAGCTCTTGATTATCATTATCTTATTTAATTTTATAGAACTGTTATATTTTATGTACAACAACTATATAAAGCTATTTAGTTTCTATTAATCCTAAGTTAATTGTTATATGAATATAGGAAGTTTTACGACAGCTTAACTTTTTAATAAATATTAAATTTCACATAAATATTAAATAATAAAAATTTATCTTTTTTTTTTTAATTATTTTGTTATAAAAGTATATTGTGTATAAGTTATGTACATGTGTATACTCATAAACATTGTATTCATATACTTCTCTTTTAATTTTTAATAATTTAATTTTAGTTATAAACTGCTCTTTATCCTTTCCTGAAAAGATTTAATTTTTAATGAAGAATAATAAAAACGTTAAAATAAATAAATTTCTAAATTAAAGAACTGGTGTACAATCATTATTTAAATAAAAAATAATAATAAAAAATACACACCGTAAAATTAATGAAAGCACTAAAGGTTTGCTTTTGCCTCCAAGGAAGTAGCACATATTTTGCACCTAAAGAAGAAAGAGCACATCCTTTCAAAACCAGTAGTACTTTCATTAATTTTATGGTGTGTGAAGAAGATTTTAAGTTTAAATAAATTTCTGTTTTAATTTAAATTCTCTTTTAAATTTTAAGAAAACCATAAGTTACCTTTTGTGAACTAAATTTGGGTCTAGTCAAGAACATAGCCTCCTAAACTAGATGCCTCTCGCGTGACTTGAAAACCTGGCAATAGTTGAAGTGGTAGACAGCGCCACCTGGTACAGATTGTGCAACTTTTTTATTCAACAGCCACCAAAAATTTTTTAAAGTGGGATATCATATACATAAAAGGCGAATAGAATCAAAGAACCGTCGATTATATATATCATATATCACTTCATAAAATTATTGGTGACAGTTGAATAAAAAAGTCGCGTAATCTGTACTAGGTGGCGCTGTTTACCGCTTCAACTGTTGCTAAGTTTCTGAGCCATGCGACAGGCATTTAGTTTAGGAGGCTATGTCAAGAATGAGCGACGGTCACCAAATAAGTGATAAGCATAGTATGTGGTGATCTTTTTCTCGCCAAATTGCATACGAGTAAAACAACACCACGGCCTGTTGGCATCTTTGAAATTTTAAATTGTGCCAAGGCCATCACTCATTCTTGACTAGACCTTTAAATTTAAGCACTCAACTCTTTATAACATGAAAAGATAATTTTCTCTCAAAAGAAAGGACTTATTTCCTAAGCATTTGTTAGGGTTAGCTCCTTGTGCTCTACGACAATGATCTGTTGGATTATTTGTCATATTATTTTCACTAATAATATATAGATATGTTTGTGTTCAGCTTTTATTCATTTATAGAAATTAAATTATTGTTGCAGTTTAATTTTGTTTTAGAAAAGCTGGTTGCCTTAATAATTTTCATGGATCTCAATAGCCCATCTTCATAATAGATCCTTGACAGCTTTGTAGAATGTGCTGTTTCATTTTCTCTCTAGGAAAAATAGAGACAAGCATGTGTCATTAGAACTCAAAATAGTGCATGTTTTGATCATTCGTCTTCTTTTGTTGTTTTTAGTTAGAAAAATGGGTTTTACTAATTCCTATAAGGTTGCTGAAATATTTTGAAATATAAGGAAAACCCTGAAAAACTCAGGGAATTCAAGTCTCTTAAAAAAAAAAAAAGAAACAGAAACTTTCTAAATTTATTACAAAAACTGGAGAAATTCAAAGAAATTAGAAATTTGTTGGAAAAAGACACAGATTTTTTTTTTTTTTTTTTATAATGAAGTTTTAAGTTCAGTTTTTAATTTTAAAATGTCTAGTTTTATAACTTGGATAAAAAAAAAAAATTCTTTATTTTTAGTGCTATATAATGAAGAAAAAAAGTCAATCATATGATTTTCATCAACTATAATAAATTAAAAAAAAAAAAAAAAAAATTAGTATTCCTTAGACATGTTCATTTGAATTCTAAATGTATTAGATTCTAAAGTGTGTCATCTATTTTATTTTTTAGAGAGACAGAAAAAACCCTGGAAATTTATTTTGCAGATTTGTGTAGCAATCCTGTCACGTTATCGGCTATGGCATGGGTATTTATAATTGATAATGGTTCCAGTTTATAATGGCATTTCTGTTAATTCTTGCACATGGAATCAGCATTCAGAGCCGAGAATAATGTCAAAGCCTAGAAAAATGTATCAGAGATCATCCTGCCAAATTTTATTATAAATTATTTAAGGCTATATCTGTAACTTTTTTTTACTTTCTTCTATATGTAATATAGAGAAAGTATTGGAATCGCAAAAATTTTCGACCTCCATTTCTTGATGGATTTACACATTTTGGGATGTCCAGAACACGAATTGATAGTTTTTTAAAAATGTCTGTCTGTCTATATCACTTTTTTGTGGACACTGTATCTCACGAACCAACAAATGAAATTTAACCAAACTTGGTATTTAGTTGCACCTTGACATAAACTGGTGCTGATTAGATTTGTGGATCAATTGCTCAACAGGTGGTACAGTAATCGCATTTTTTTTAAACTTTTAACATGGCAATATAGGACAAAATTTTGTATAAATGTGCATAATGAGAGTTATATTAAACGTGTGACTATAAAATTAATATGAATTATTGATAATAGTAGTAGTTAACTAGGAAAAAAAATTGTGCATGTGGGGGCATCGGTTCCCCCCATGGGGGGGGGTGGTAAAGTTTCAAGATGGGTATCTTTCGAAAGGTCTCATCAATACCTTTAAAACGAATGGTTGAACTATAAATCTGTGATAATTTAAAACAAAGTTATTGATTTTTTTTTTACTTTTAACAACAAAAGAAAAAAACTTCGAAAAAAAAAAATCGTATTTTTTTATTTTTATTTTTACCGAGTGAATATGTATAGGAAAATATAGAAGAAAGTCTTGTGGTGGCCACAACATACTAGTTATGTTACAGATATAGTTGTAATAGGTAGTCATAATGTTGAGCAACTGCAACTGAGTTTTGTTCAAGGCCTTTCTTTATCAGTCCTCAACTTTCATGATATAATTTCCAGGGTTTGTATTTATGCAGGCTTATTTAATAACTGACTTCTATGAAAGTCGATTTCTTTTTGTATGTGTAATTGGTTTTACAAAGCAATTTCTAATATTTGATGATAGGAGGTTGAAGTAGGACTCTATCACATGTAATTGATGTTTGTAATCTTCATCTAAGGGTTTATTCTTCTGAAACATGATCATTGTTTAAAAGAGGATAGTTTTCAAAATGAACAATATTTGATTTTCTTTTAATTGGTTAATAAAGGCTGAGATAATGAATTCTTTTTAATGATATCATAATCAAAAAAATAATACACATCAAAATAGTTTTCTGCTTATAGTTCCATGCAAAATTCTAATTTATTTTTATTTATTTTATCTTTACCTTCATTTCATTTTGTATTATTATAGATTTTAGCAAGAGTTTTAGATGGAAGCATGTTCAGAGAATTCAAGCAGAAATTTGGGGAACATTTAATTGTAGGATTTGGTTATATTAATGGGTAAGTTCAAACTAAAAAAAAATAAATAAATAAAATAAAAAATATATATATATATGCCATCGACATTTATATTTTAAATAATTTATTTGTTTTCTACAGTATGCTTGTGGGAATACTCGCCAACTGCAATCCATTAACTTACCAAGATGCTCAAAAAGGTTCACATTTCATACAACTGTGCCAGAAGCGTAACATTCCACTTATTTTCTTACAGAATTCAGGGCATCTTTCTGATAATGACTGTGATCCAGAATTTTTATCTAATGGTAAAATTTTTATATATATTATCTATTATTTTATAAAACATAATTTCTATTTATTATTATGATTTTATATTTATTAAATTCACTCATTCTACATTTTTTAAAGAAAGTTTATGTGAAAATATCCGTTTGTTAGGCAGATAAAGTTAGTTTCTTTTTTTTTTTTTTTTTAATCAGTATAAAATTATGAATACATTCATTTTCTATTTCACACGTGAATTTAATGAGATCCCCTAGGGACTCCCTTATTTTGTCTGTAAATGCTATTATTAAATTTAAAATAGCTTTCATGAAGAATAAGATTACTGGCAGCTATTAAAGTAGATGCTATAAATTTCCATATTAATTATTTACGTAATTTCATTTATGTCAATAAAAGGTTATAGATTAACAACGTCAATTTTTTGTCAGTTTTGACAAAATCAGACTGTCAGTTCTTGTGATTAATTTTTAATACACTTTCACTCAGTCCATTTTTTCAAATGTTGTATCTAAGTCCATGGCCGATGACAATATTGGATTTAAGTTTGTTCAGATTTCAATGTTATTTAGGGCAAGATCAAATGAGCTTGGCTTTATGCAGGTCAAATCACATGATCTTAATTTGATTTTATCACCCTTTTCAGAACAGGATACATAATTTCTGGAATCATTTTTACAGGAATGTCAATTTCAATGTGCGTCATTTTCAAATTGTTGGTAAAGGAAAATGCTTTGCAACTACGTGTTTGAATATTGTCATAAATTTTAATTCATTTAAAATTAAAAGCATGGTTGGTATATTTTTTAATTTATGTGGCATTATTATTATTGTGTAGTACTTAATATGTTAATCTGAAACTTACAACTCTGGCCCACGTCTATTAATAAAGCTTTTTCCCCCTTATTACTATTATTATTTCAGTTTTGTTTTATTTTATTTTGTTTTAATTTTTAATGATTATATTTATGTATAAGGTTGCTTAAAAGACAGGGCTAAAATGGTTGCTGCTCATTCATGTGCAGATGTTCCTAAAATAGTTATCAACATTGGCGGGTGCTTCTCAGATGACAATTTTATTATGGTAATAAGGATTTTCTGTAACTATAATTTATTAAAGATAAAATCAAAATTTAGAACTTTAATCAATTTAGATCAAAGTTAAATTAATAATAATTTATATTTATTTAAATGAATACTGTATTAAAGCCTTTAATCTGGTTAATATTATAAAAATTATATTAATAAGTATTTGCAAATACACCCACTTTTAATTTTTCATAAAATCGTTTGCAAGATTTTAATGACACTATTATTTTAATTTTTTTGCTTGTATAATAATTACTTTCATAGTAAATTATAAATTATATATTGTGCTATTTATTTGCTAAGTTTAATCTTTTCATAAAGAATGTTTTCTACTGTATAATTTGAAAAATAAGCAAAATACACCCCTGTTCAAAAGTTTAGCGAAATTTGCAAATGATTAGTGTTTTTCAAATTAAAAACTTATCTCTCAATGAAATGTTTTCAAACATTGGGTATTTAATCTTCCTTATGTTTTTCAGTGAATATTGGTTTAAGACAACATTTAGGGGACCGGTAACAAATTGAGCAAAATTAATAATGTTTGTGATCACCCTGTATCGTTAAGTGAATGAAATGAACTGTAACTTTAGGACATGTTCAATTTGTAGATGAATTTGTGTGACGCTAGCATGTTAAATAATGGAGATATTAGCATTTATTTTAAAACTCCAAAAAAAAATCACCATGTTTTTTATTTATAATATACAGAGTTTTTAACGAAATTTATTCCCACTTTCAAATAAGTTGGAAAAATACTTTTAAAACAATATACTGCAATCGGAATACAAATATCTTAAATATCCCATGAAATATGAACATTTTTATGAAAAATGTTTTTACTGTGCATGTGCGAAAGGTAAAACATATTTTATTGCATAGGTTGAAAGCTAGAATAAAAATTAAGTGAATTGTACAATAAAGAAAGCTGCCAATAGAGGGCAGCACAATATAGAATCACTGTGCTAATTTTGTGAAACATTGAAAAATAAAATTAATTCAAAGCATATTTAACTTTATAATTTGACATCTATTAAAACTTTATGTATAAAGTGTTCTCATAAAAAAAAAGTTCAGTTTTCAAAGCTGGCATAATATTTATGTTAGTTAAAAAATAATAATAAACATTTTATTAATTCAGAATAGTGACTCCAAATTCTTTTGAAGTTGGCCGCCTGCGATGTTCAGGAGGTTACTTAATATTATATAGGATGATAGAATAACCATTTTCCAGATGAGGAATTTCATACTCTATTTGAAAAGCATGATTGCATTTTGGAATAATTTTAATGTCTTTTGCAGAGACGGTAGATGATAATGCATTTATTTAAATCTGTATTCTTAATTAATAAATTAAAAGTAGAATTTCTTTTTCTCCACTTGTCAAAATTTGTACACTTATGTTCCCAGCAAAATTGCTCTAGACTAATCCTTTTGAGGGAAATTCTAGTTATGTGTGTATCCTTTTTGTGGATGGAGAATAATGTACTACTGTTCTAAAATTTGTTAATTTTTGTATGTCTTTTGAAATTTTTTAATACAGTAGAAGCCAAATATATTGCTGATAAGGAGATAACAGTTGCAACTACATTTCCAAAAAATGATTCATAGCTTTTGCAAACAATTTCTAAATGTAGAGTGGATTAGGTTTTTTCAAGAACCATAATTCTTACTGTAATGCATGCATGGTTCATTGTTGTTTGATTTTAAGACTAACAATCCAATTACCTACCATACATTTATTTTTTTCATTATTTCTTCTTTTTCTAGTGTAGTTATGGTTTTAAACCAAATTTTTTCTTCTCATGGCCTCTTGCTCATATCTCATCATCAAGAAATATAGATGAGTTGGTAAGTTTAATTTGTTTCATATCTGTTATTGAAATATTATTTTGCATTGTAATTGCATATATATTAAAAGCAAAGTTATAGCAACACAAATAATTGTTTATAAATATACTTTAATGTATCACATCTTCTAAATTCCTGGACCAATTTCAAATTAACTTATTACTTAATGCTAAAGGAAAAACATTATACAGGGTGGTTATAGAAATTGAGTTCCCTGATTTTCCTAACTAATTTTGGCAGATTTCTATGATTTCTGTTACCTGTTACATATGTTTCGTAATTTTGTGTATATCACACTCTTGTGTAACATGCTCACCAAACCACTGCAATTCAAAAAACTATAGTGATGGGTGAAAATATCTCAATCTTTTCTTTTTTTTTCTTTGTTGACTTTGTTAACACTAGCTGGCTTCACCAGCTAGCTGGCCAAAGACCCATGAAAATGTTTTCCAAAAAACATGCTCTCGGGTGCCTGCGGCGCCAATCGTAATTTATTCTCTGTAAAAGTCGCATAATATTAAAATATTAAAAATTCAAATATTTTTAAATAAAATCTAAACGTAGCTGTAGTTCAACATAAAGTACACTGAAATCAAGGAAAATCAAATAAACCAATCAAATCTCTCGTAATTCCTCATAACGTAGCTCTAGTGCAACATAAAATACACTCAAATCAATGAAAATCAAATAGACCAATCAAATCTCTCATAATTCCTCATAACGTAGCTCTAGTTCAACGTAAAATACACTCAAATCAAATAAACCAATCAAATCTCTCGTAATTCCTCATAACGTATCTCTAGTTCAATGTAAAATATGCTCAAATCAATGAAAATCAAATAAGCCAATCAAATCTCTCGTAATTTCTCATAACGTAGCTCTAGTTCAACATAAAATACGCTCAAACCAATGAAATTCTAATAAACTAATCAAATCTCTCGTAATTCATCATAATGTAGCTCAAGCTGAATGTAAAATACACTCAAATCAATGAACATCAAATAAACCATTCAAATCTCTTGTAATTCCTCATAACGTAGCACTAGTTAAACATAAAATACGCTCAAACCAATGAAATTCTAATAAACTAATCAAATCTCTCGTAATTCATCATAATGTAGCTCAAGTTCAACGTAAAATACACTCAAATCAATGAACATCAAATAAACCATTCAAATCTCTTGTAATTCCTCATAACAAAAAATCAAATCAATGAAAATTCCTCAAATCAATGAAAATCAAATAAACCAATCAAATCTCTCCTAAGATTCTCCATTCTGCGTCATTATAGAAATGGGAAGTTTTATTTTCATATTTTTATTAATTTAAAGAAAACTAATCAAAAATTCGAAAATCTGACTTCGATGTGCACAATGACCTTACGGAGGGCACCTTTGTGTTAAATCATGTGACTGTCCAAGCTACTGTTTTCGAGAACAGTGAAATATACATATATATATATATATATACAAATATTGCTCACTTAATAGTATAAGATACACAAAAAATAAAATAAAAAAAAAAAAAACTCAAAATTTGGGAGAAATTAACAAAAATATAAAAATGAAAACAAACTTCCAGGATTTTTGGGTGTTTTTACAAAATTCCCTGTTTTTCCTGATTGTCGCCACCCTATTATAGTGTTGAACAAGCTCATTCTATATATTTCTGTCTGTTCCTGTCCCAAATGCTATTAAAGAAGGGTGGCCCTCAGCAGCTTATTAAGAGCAATTCACATTGATTTGAGAGAGGTCTGTTGCACCTGTATAGTTAGGTCACTTACTATTTGCCATGTCTTGGCTGATTGCTTTTGCCTTCATCATTTGTACATACTTTTTTTTTAAATCCTCATCTAAATATGACATGCCTTATGTGTATGAAACTTCATTGTGAACTGACCAATTTTTTACAAAAAATAAGTTTTTACAGTGGTATCTGATTTTTATCACATTTATGTTTTTTCTTGTGTGATATTTAATATGTGACTAGTCTGGATGAGAATCCCCATTTCACTTTCTTCTGTTAAGGGTAACAAAATTACTTTGTCATGACCATTCTTTTGCTTTACGGGTATGATGTCATCATCCGCAAGAATATTTGAAGTACACACCTCAATATCCCAAAATTCAAAGTGATCAATATCATCATTAGTAAAAATAGTTACACTGTGCTTTCTTTCAGGATTTTGGTATATAAGTTTGAAGAAAAAAAAAAAAAAAATCTGCAGAAGGGACATTTTAATTCACTATAGGCAGACTTTACTTTATCATGAGTTTACTAAAACACTTAAAATAATACTAGTTAAATAAGTGTTCAGTTAGGATAGCTGAAAACGTTCACTCTGAGAGTTCATTATATCTCTGATCCACTATAGCGAGGTTTGACTGTAAATGCTAAAAAACATTATTTCCCTTGCAAAGGAATTTTTCTCTCCAAATAAACAGTTATCTTTAAATGGCAATGACTAAAATGAAATAGTATGTTTTATTTAATAAGGGGGGGGGGGATCTAATGCTGATATCACTTTGGAAAAAACATCACCATATTCAGGATTTTTTTTTTTTTTTTTTTTTTTTTTCAATTGTAACATATCAGCACCAAAAAATTCAAAACAGTACTTTCATATTAAAATTGCCATTAGATATAAATTAAAAACAATATACATGAAATACAGATTAAATTCTTGCTAAGAAACACAGACGATTGAAATGAAAGAATGTGCAGTTTCTAAAACATTTTTAAAAATGAAACAGAAAAAAAATAAGTGGTAAACATTTTTTTTTAAAGTTTAAAAAAAAAAAAAAAAAAAAAATCTTAATGAGGTGCACTCTAGACCTTCAGAGTGCACACAAACACACAGAGACACTCCTGTATAACTGCAGTTTGTACTACAATGCTTCTTACGATAAAAAGTTTCGTTTAAGCAAATAAAAAAATTAGTTCCAAATTTTGCTGATAGATAGCGCTGTATCTTAAAAAAAGCAAGAGAAAGCATATGTCAGCCACAGGAGAATCATAAACTTTGTTCTTTACATAGACCCACAAGAAGAGTTAAAATCTGGAAATCAAAATAGCCCTAGCAAAATTATTATAAACGCTATATAAACAAAACTCAAGGTATACAGCCCCATCTATGAGCAAATTTTGGAATTATTTTTTATTTGCTTAGAACAAACTTTTCAACATAAGAGGCATTCTAGTGCAAACCACACTCTCATATACTACTTCCTTAACTTAATATTAAAATTTAAAATGTATCAGGGACTTATGGTCCACCCTGTGTAACTAAAATTTTAAAATACTTTTTTTTTAGTTGCAGATTAAAGAAAAAGAACATCAGAATGTGCAACAATTAACTGGATCTAATGAAATAAGTGATTTTGATGTACTATTTGAAGAATATTCTAGTGCCTTTTATCATGCCTCGCAAATGATGTCTGATGGAATAATTCTTCCAGAAAGCACCAGACAAGTAAGTATTCAAGTCAATATCAAATTTTGTAAATTGTTAAGGAATTTCCTCCTTATTATTATTTTGAACTGTTGTCGTGTAAAGTCAACTCTGCCTGCAAAATTAGGAACAGAGGCTTTTGTGGATTATAGATCACTGTATAGTAGATCTGAAAATATTCACTCACCACATGGTGACTAAATAAAATAAATTGGTAACTTAAAAGAATTGAACAATTCGCCATTTTATTTTTCCCCTCCTGTACCTTTATGAGTATGAATTTCATTAATTGACAGGAATGATCCTGCATTTTGTAGATCAGTTGCAAAAAAATATGGCATATTTTGATAATGAAGAATCTACTGACTAAAGGTCTGCACAGGCCCGGGCGTAAAAATTTTTTGCAGCCTCGGGTCGGGCTGCGCTCAGGGTCAATATTTTTTGTGTATACTCGGGCTGGGCCAGGCCTGGATGAAATTTTTTTTGGGCCATGTCGACCCAATTTTTTTTTTTACTTTTTTTGTTAATTAACGAAAAAAGAAAATGATAAAATATTTTTTCAGCTATTTATGTTACATAATTTATTAGGCTCGTATGTTACGTAAAATTTTATTTTGTTAAAAATTGTTTATAACTTTAACTTAATTGTCTGTCTGACTGTATGTTTGTGATCTGATTTTCCATAAATATTTTTAGCATGTCTCGAAATTGATATATTTTATTTAAAGTAATATTAGATGGTTTCCTATTCAAAATAGTATGATGTTACTACTATTTTGTACACTAGAGTCTAAGTGGTATGAAAGATATAAAAATTCTTTAGCTTTAACTTTTCCTCTACTTTCTGGTGCACTAGATGATACTAGCATCATTTTTAGGATGTGCAAAAGTATCTTTTCTATTGAAATTAATTAGATTAGTATTAAAGTTTTGTTTACCGGTTCACATGAAAGGATTCGGAAACATTATGGTATATAAGTGGATATGGTTGAAAGTAAATTTTTAGTAGTATTAACCATTTTTAATACCTTCTATATTGTTTCATGAATGCTAATATTTTCGATTTGACTTTCTGTCGGTCTTTGTGCCTTCTGTACATCTGTAATAATGAGTTTCTTATATATAATTGTCTTGTAAAAAAACAGTAGTTTTGTTAAAGAACATTCTGTTGCTTGGCTTGGCTATATAAAACCTCTTCAAAACACATACTAAAAAACTATTTTATAAAAAGGCATGCCCTTTTTCTCCAAGCCGAGGCCTGAGACAAAATTTTGAGGCCCGTGCAGACCTTTACTACTGACTGCTGGTGAGTTATTTAAATTTCAATTTTCGGGTCTGCTGTTTTGCTTACTTCCCCCCCCCCCTCTTTTCATTAGTGTATAAAACTTAAAAGGCAAACTATATTAGGTAAGTGATTTAATAAATAAAATTTTGCATATAAATTAATAATAAAAAATAATAAGGAAGGGTAAATTTGATTTCAATACAATTAAAGTCAAATTGTTTAAAAATTAGCAATTCATAATAAAAATGAAATAAATAAATAGTTTTAGATGAACTTAAACTATATATGCATTAAATTACTGGTTATGATTTAACATTTTAAACATTAAGACAATGCAGGTGTCGATCCAGGCAAAAATTGGGTCCCTTTTAAAGGATTTTGTTTGATAAAAATTATCCTTTTGTACAATGTTTCCATGTTTTTCAGGCATGAAAGTTTTCTGCGTTTTTTGCAGAAATCTGCTTTTTTGAAAGCTTTTTTGGCTGTTTCTGAGATCACTCCAAATCTGATGAGAAATCATGACCAAAAATTATTGGAGGGTGGAGGGGTAGCATAGATTCTAACATCTTCGATTTTGGCAGAAAATTCTTTATTTTTAAGTTAATCCTCCGGCTTCCGATTTTTAATTAATTTTTCGCACGTTTAAAAACGTCGCGGGTATCGTTCTTTTTTTTTTTTTTTTTTTCTTTTGTATCGTTCTTTTTTCTTTTTAACATAAAAGGTAAAAATAAATAAATAAAAGGAACCCAAATAATGATCAGTGATAAAATGCTCCACAGAACCCTTCAAATTCCCAATCTTTCTCCATCCACAACATAAATGTTAGTATTCGTTTTATACTTGCTTTATGAGATTCTAGAGCCTATAAAAAAAACAGAATTATTCAATATTTATTCCTTGTATAATTTTTTTAATCCCCCTCTTTCCTTATCTCTATTAGTGATTGGCAATCAAACGCTCTGCAGAAGCCTTTTGTTTCACATTTTTCCTCCATCTACAGCATTAATGTCAATATTCATTTAAATTTTTTTTATTAGATTCCATAATTTATAATGAAGCAGAATTGTTTAATATTTCTCACTCATACACTTATTTTTTTTATCCCCCCTCCATTTCCCATCTCCAGTTAGTGGCCAGAGATCAATTCTAGAACAAATAAAGCGCTCAATATTTCTTACGTATGTAATTATTTCTAGACTTTATTACTCAAATTGGTGAATCTATTTGTTTTCCTCAACTAGTTTAAAGTGCATTGTAATAGCCGTTTGTAGATACTTGAACATAGAAATTCTCTCTCATGAAATTTTACTCTCTGATTAATTAATATAACACTAAATATGAATTATGAGTATATACAATGAGGTTTTATATACATATGAGCACACATGTGCTCATGCTATAATAAAAAATAAAATAACACAATATTTTTTTTTTTTTACTCGGGTACACTGATTGCACCCTACTTCACAGGCCGAAGGCCAAAATTCCACTCACTGCCAAAACACTTTCTCCCGCTCACAGCAGCCTGGAAGGTTGGTTGATTGAATAAAAATGAACCAGGGAATGATTGGTTGCATGACATACATACTGTATCACCAAACAAAAGATATGTTAAATCTTATGCAAGCTACATAATATCAATAGCTGAAAATGTAAGATAGGAAATGTATAACACATTTTTTTTAATACATTAGTGTGATTTTTTCCCCCCTTCAAAATCAAAAATACTGTATCAGTAAATTGATTAATTAAACTGGTAAAAAACCTATTTTAGAAATACTTACTTAGAGAAATGGATGTTCATGCATTAGATTATTAGATGTATAAATAAATAAAAAACTCTGGCTTTTGTTGATCTTATGTCACAAATCAACAGGGATAGGACTTTATTATTATCATTTTATTAAAATTTAAATAGGCTATAAAATTTCAGATACTTTGTATTAAAAGTAAATAGAGTTTAAAGGCCTACTTGGAAATTTCTGCAAACTTTTTCTGTATGGGCCTATACATCTTCAGGCATTAATGAACATACGGGCACAATTGCAACCAGAACAAACCATCAGCAGACATCCACAAGTGGAGACATCTAATCAAGAAAAAAAAGGAGTGACTGAAGTACTGAACAGAAGAGGAAGCAGACACCTGGAATAATGCCTGACGATGGTACGAGCACGTACCAAAAAAGTTTGCAGAAATTTCCAAGTACAGGCATCAGATTCTTCCACGGATCCGCGATTTTCTGCTTTTATGTGATTTTCGTTAATTTCACGTTTTTTTTTTTTTTTTTTTTTTTTGTGTGTGTGTGTTTAAATCAAACTGCAATAGCGATCAGTGTTCAAACGCTGCACGAAAGACCTAAGATTCTCAATCTTTCTCCATCCAAAATATAAATGTCAATATTTATTTTAAACATGCTTTATCAGATTCTATAACATATAAAAGAACAGAATTATTCAATATTTCTCAGTCATGTAATTTTTTTTTTTTTTTTTTTTTTTTGTCCTGCTCCCCCCCCCCCCTTTTTTTTTTATTTTCATCTCAAACCATCGCTGATCAAACATTCTGCAGGAAGCCTTTTATTTTTGAATATTTACTACAACAAAAATATCAATATTAATTTTAAACTTTTTTTATGATATTCTAGAACCCATTAAGAAGTAGAGTTGTGCTTAATATTTCTCACTCATGAACTACTTTTTATCCCTCCCTTTCTCATTTTCAACCACCAATCAATGATTAAATGTTGATTGTTGATATAAAAAAGACTAATGTATAGCCTAATGTTTGTTGATGTGCATTATTCTTTTAGTTTAATTTGTCACTTTTAAAATATTTTGTATAGTTTTTCCCTGTGCGCATTATTTTTCATTTGAAATAAATTTTGTGAACACGCGTGTTTCCTCATTTTTTTATTTTCTGCACTCTGATGCCTGCAAGTAGGCCTTTAAACCCTATTTACATTTATAATTAGAAAGTTTTAATTAGAATTTTAAATACTTTGTATTTAAACTAACAAATTTATCTTAAACCAGTTTAAAATTAAATTTTTTTAATTTCCATATTCCAGGCCCCCTTTTCTTCCTATTTTCAAGTAGAATTTTCCTATTTTTAAAGCTGCAAAGTTAGCAGCTATGGAGTAGTGAATGATGCTAAACTATTTTAATATCCCTTACTACTGGCAATACGGTGATGTATAACAATAAATTACTTCTCCGAAAATCAACGTAATTCTTGGTATTTTAGAGTTTGATTGCCAAAATAATGCAATATTTTGACAAAATGCCAAATTACAGCATTCTAATTAAATTTTACTACTGTTTAAAAAAAAAAAAATAAAAAAAAATAAAAAATAGCTAATAGCTGAATTGCGGAATTTTTTCATTGAATTGGAGATTTTAGTATTTTTTGAAGTAAACCACATTTTTTAAAATTTTAAATTTATGTGTTATTTCAAAGTTTATGTTTGAGCTATGTCATTATTTCACCAAAAACTGACAAAATTTCTTCTAGATAGGAGTGATATTTTTTGTTTATTTCATATGCATTCATTTTTCTCTTTTAAAAATAAATATATAACATATGGGGTGACTACCCTTTCACATGTCGCATACACAAGTTATGTTGCTATAATTTTATATTGCGCACAAGTTCAGTTTTTTTGGCCAATATGGACTTTCATGCCTGTTTTTCAGTATTTTTAATTTGTTCAACAAAACTCTATTAAACTTTATATTTAACATTATATAGAATGACTTAAAATGGAAAGTTTTGCACAATGTTTTTGTTTTTTCAAGAAAATATTTTATGTTTCACAAAAATAATTTGTTTTTCACAAAAAGATACCCAAAAATTAAAACCTTGATCGACCCTTGCAATGGTAATTGGTGCGAGTTTTGGTTTGTTATTGATATAATACATGCATGTAGTAAAATCCACATATTTAGTTATTTTATAACTAAAAGTCCAGCTGAAAAACAAACTTCTTTATTGAGTGCCTATAATTTACAGTATACTCCTAGTAGTAAGCACCCTGAAAGCTAAGATGACTGGAATAAGATGTGTTAGAATCAAAAATTCTAACACTTTTGAATTCGGTTAATTTTTATTAAATCCTCCGGAAAATATTTTAGTTACTTTTATTTTATTTATTTTCTCCATTTAAAATTTCTTAAAATTCGCAATTTTCAATAAACAAAAAATTTTTAAGAATTTCCAGTGAAGCGTTTTGTTTGTAAACAAAACTACCGATGTTTCCGGATTGTAAACAAACGCCTTAGCCAATAAAGAAATTCAATTTTATTCATGATTCAAATCAGTTCAAAATCTTTTTAGATCGTCTGCAAATAATTTAAAAATAATTTTATTAATTTTCCTAACGTCCATTTTTCACTAATTAAAATCAGTGACGTCATTTCCATTTACATTTTTTCAAATTCTCTTTCTGGAAGATTCCATTCAGTTCGCAGCGAATATGTCAGGTCCGCAGCGAATATATCACGGCGCCGATTTAAAAGTGGCGTCTCTCTAGGAAAATGTGTATTTTTTAATATTAATATTGAATCCAAAAATTAACCCAATATAAAATATTCCGTTCATAAAATTAAATTTATTTATTTCCATTTTATTATTTATTATTCAGCAGACGATCCGGATAAAAATAATTCATTTTCGTACTACTTATCGCGCGCATAAATTTAAATGTGCGGAGTCTCGCAATAGCGGGAAATTGAAAGGCGTCTCTCCTGACAGACTCTCTTGGATGCTTGCAGGGTAAAGACGACGTAGTTCACGGCGATTGCCGGTGGCTTCGGCCATTGGCCGAGTATCGATCTTAAAGACTATTTCTGACTAATAAAAGTGTCTAGAAATTGCTCATAAACTATCTGAATGAACATTTCAAAAGGATATTAAAGTTATATGGAGACCGATGAAAATTTATTATCCAGTGCCTGTGTAGCTGAACGTTAGCAAGGCCTAAAACTGGGCTTAAGTTAGAGGCAAGGAATTTCGCCTTCTGAAAGTTGCGCTTCTGGCATATAAAGGTGCGGTTTCCATAAAGGGTTTAATTCTCCTCAAATATCAGAGAAGTACAGTTTCAGTAAGAAATATAGTTAATGCCCAGCATCTATGATATAATAACCAACTCCATATGCTATACTATGAGAAACGTGCACGCTCAACGTGTAGGTGAAAAAAATGCAATATTCATGGATATACTATGCTCTGTATGACTGCATGAGGAAATAATGCATTTTAACTCATAATTCGAACATTCAACGAAATTTTTGATGCATTAATTAAAAGCACATCAATATATGATACAAAGCCATACATGATACCTGCCAAGAAAAACATCTTATGTAGTCCGTATTCATTTTGAAAAAATTCAACGAAAAATCTGATGTGTTGAAAAAATTCAACGAAAAATCTGATGTGTTGAAAAAATTCAACGAAAAATCTGATGTGTTGAAAAAATTCAACGAAAAATCTGATGTGAAAAAAAAATCCGATATGTTAATTTAAAACGTATGTTTGTGTTTGATACAAATTCATATATGAAACCTACTATGAGAAAAATTGCTCTAGAAATTAACATCATGAATATATACAACTATGGAGTGTGGTAATTAAAATATATCTTTTCCGTACCGGTACGATGAGCACAAAATCTGTAGATTTCACTTGCAAGAGATATATGGTGCTTATAATAAAAAAATGTCTTGTGGTTAAAAAGTAGTGTTTTCTTGTTTAAAAAGTGTTCCCTTTGGATTTTATAAAATTTTGCTTTACAGGTGTCACATATGAAGATGGGGTGAGTTAATAATTTTTCCTAATTTTCATTTTATTTGTCTGATTTAAATTATTATTATTGATTGCAATATGAAATATTTGATTTCAGGAAGGGTTAATGATTCGCGGCACTATATACGCACAAGTAATCCACTATTCCTAAATCGATCACGTTCGGCCATTTTTTTCATTTCTCATTTTCTTATCTAACTTTATAAATTTCCAAAATCCAACAATCAAGTATTATTGTTGTATAACCAAATTTAATGTTTAACATTTGGTGCCGTCGCGAAAAATAACCTCCGTTAAGGTTGAGAACCTGAGGTTATTTAATCATTGATCCTTTTTTCAAAATTAATTAATTTTAGCGATCGCGATTTTAAAAAAAAAAGAAAAAATCGTGAAGATTTATTTTTTGTCTCATTATGCATGCCACTTAAAATAATCTAGATATTATATTTTCATGTTGTATGTTTTATTTTATTTGATTTCAAGGTGGGAAATCTCAATATATGGCATTCCAAGAAAGGGAATGTAGATAAATTTTTGAGCTATTTTAGCTGTAAACTTTTAAAGAAAATAAACAAGAAATATTTGAGATTTGCCACATTTTTTAAACATTCCATGGAATTGGAGTGTGATTTAATGTTCGGAAATTAGATATTGAGTTTTAATTTTGTTTTGAGCTAGTAAAATAATTTGAAATTCCCAGAAAATAAAAGAAAATGATAATTTTTTTTATTCATACATTTGTGTTTTTTTCTATGGAAATCTGCTGAGTGAAATTTAATATAGATATTTAATTTACAGTTATTTACTTAGTGTCCTTTTCCATTTATTACATTTTCTCTCTGGGTAGAGTCAAAAAAGGATGATTTTAATAACTCTAGATAGAGGTTTCAAAAAAAAAAAAAAAAAAGCCTTTCTGGATATGCAAGATTCATTTATTTTGATGTATAATATGCTGCAATGATTACATAGAGAAAATTCAAAAAAAAAAAAAAAAAAAAAAAAAAATATAAGGGGTTCTTGAATATCTTCCTTTTGAAATGCAAGCATTTATTTTAAGTATGATTTGCCTTAATGATGGCAATTTCAAAAAAAAAAAAAAAAAAAAAATGTTTTGAAAAATTAAAAAGATGAAAAAATTTACATCAAAAAATTCAGAATATAAATTTATTTGTAAGGGATGAATGATTATAAACTACATGGTGTTACTTAGAAAATTCTAAATAAAAAAAGTCCAAAGGTGCGAAATATTTTTTTTTGGAGACGAAGGTGTTTAGATTTGATTATTGGGACGGTGAAATTTTGCGTTTTATGGTAATCTGAGCTGATGGCCACAGCGATCATTGTGCCATGCGAAATTTTAACTATAAACCCAGTTGACTAGGCACTTCACTTCAAAAATAAATAAAAAGTTACTTACCTTTTTAATTTTCCATCACACCTAAAGAATTTACAGGAAACATTTATAGGCAATTAAAATTCAGATCATTGTTCTATTTATATATACAAAAATTATATTTGATTTATTATATTAAAACTGTGCATAGTATGTATAAAATTTATAGGGTAGATGATAGGGCATGACACTTGCAGTTTTTATATAAGTCGATGAGGTTAAAACTGATTAGGTACCCGTTTTTCACTTCAGGTGAATGTAAGTCTGTGGCTTAAACTGACATGCATGCTTTCTATTCAAAATTCTATATATGAAAACTACCTTGAATATTATTTATAGCATATGTAGAGACCATTATAAGCTGAGCCTATAATTAGTGTGAACAGCAGTCTCGTTATGCATTGCCTTTATTGATATGGGACGAATAAATTCCCCTTTTCTTCAATTAAAATGAATTAAAAGAAAAGACAATGATCTAAAATTATGTTATATATATGATGTGATCATCACAATGCCTGTTTTCCTGCTAAGAAATTTAAAGAACATTAATATTACTCTAAGATGTTCAATTTTTTTTTTGTTTTTGTCACTCTTCCTCTTTATGAGATTGCATTTGAACCCCAAACAATTTTAATATTCAAATCTACTCATAACTAAAACTTCTCAGCAAAGCAAAAAAAAAAAAAAAAAAACTATTTTTCACTCTCTTTTCAAATTTTATGATACTGGCTCCTCCAATAGACAGTCAAGTTAGCAGACAAAATACATAAATTAATATATAGCAAAAAATTTTTTTTACTTACATTAAATGATTCTGAGATTGCTGTTGGTGAGATACTGAGAAATTCGGGCCCAGAGTGATGCAAAATTTGTCAGGCTGGTCCGAGGTAATGTTTCACTTTTGTGCACTGGTACTGCAGTTCTTAGATATTCTCACTTCTTCAATTTCAGAAGAAAATTTTTAACCTAAATGTGACATTATGAAAATCTACAAAAAACATTCACTTACCTGTTTAAAAAAAGCAAAAAAAAAAAAAAAAAAAAAAAAAAAAGATATATGCATTTTTTTTTAATTATTAAGGTATATTCAAAAATGTTTAATCACTAACACCTACCTGTTATAAATCTTTTGCTATTTGGCAGGAGTGTATATTCACAAATAACACAAATCAATTTTACAAACAGTATTTATTTTCCAATTCTTTATGCATGTGGCACATTGTAGAAATATAGGTATTGTCCTAGAGTATTGATGGAGACCATTTATAGCCGAGCCTTTATTTAAGTGTCATTGGCTGTCTCACATGCTCATCACAATAGTGTTACAGCTCTATAAGCCTGTCAATTGTAGATATGACAGTGTGCGGATGGCAAAGGCAACATCGTTATGGGGATCACTAGCGGTTTCACATAATTATATACCGTCATCTGTAACGACGTGTGCGCTGTAACTGCTTCATTCGTACTTGTTTAGTATATCTACTATTGAGTTCCAATAAATTTTTTTACCTTTAATGATTTGTTGTGAGGTGCATAATTTACACTTAATAATCCCCGTCCTAATATTTTTAGCTGAGATGTTTTTGGTAAAAAAAAAAAAAAAAAAAAAAAAAAAACTTATTCATAACTAAAAAAAATTTTTCTTTTCAAGTGATTTATTTTGGCAGATTCCATTGTCTTCATGATCTCCACTGTATTATGATATCTATATTATACTATTTTATGTTATGTGTTTAAAATAAGTGGCATGCATATGATTTTTTTTTAACTTGCCCCACATCATTTATGTTTTTTCAGTATTATTATATATATTCGGAAATGCACTTATGCAGTATATTTGTTTTATGTTTAGTGTTACATGATGTTACTACGTCCTTCCAATTTCCTGCTGCTATAATTTTTTTTTGGAGAAGGGGGGTAATGTTAGAATCAAAAATTCTAACACTTTTGAATTCGGTTAATTTTTATTAAATCCTCCGGAAAATATTTTAGTTACTTTTATTTTATTTATTTTCTCCATTTAAAATTTCTTAAAATTCGCAATTTTCAATAAACAAAAAATTTTTAAGAATTTCCAGTGAAGCGTTTTGTTTGTAAACAAAACTACCGATGTTTCCGGATTGTAAACAAACGCCTTAGCCAATAAAGAAATTCAATTTTATTCATGATTCAAATCAGTTCAAAATCTTTTTAGATCGTCTGCAAATAATTTAAAAATAATTTTATTAATTTTCCTAACGTCCATTTTTCACTAATTAAAATCAGTGACGTCATTTCCATTTACATTTTTTCAAATTCTCTTTCTGGAAGATTCCATTCAGTTCGCAGCGAATATGTCAGGTCCGCAGCGAATATATCACGGCGCCGATTTAAAAGTGGCGTCTCTCTAGGAAAATGTGTATTTTTTAATATTAATATTGAATCCAAAAATTAACCCAATATAAAATATTCCGTTCATAAAATTAAATTTATTTATTTCCATTTTATTATTTATTATTCAGCAGACGATCCGGATAAAAATAATTCATTTTCGTACTACTTATCGCGCGCATAAATTTAAATGTGCGGAGTCTCGCAATAGCGGGAAATTGAAAGGCGTCTCTCCTGACAGACTCTCTTGGATGCTTGCAGGGTAAAGACGACGTAGTTCACGGCGATTGCCGGTGGCTTCGGCCATTGGCCGAGTATCGATCTTAAAGACTATTTCTGACTAATAAAAGTGTCTAGAAATTGCTCATAAACTATCTGAATGAACATTTCAAAAGGATATTAAAGTTATATGGAGACCGATGAAAATTTATTATCCAGTGCCTGTGTAGCTGAACGTTAGCAAGGCCTAAAACTGGGCTTAAGTTAGAGGCAAGGAATTTCGCCTTCTGAAAGTTGCGCTTCTGGCATATAAAGGTGCGGTTTCCATAAAGGGTTTAATTCTCCTCAAATATCAGAGAAGTACAGTTTCAGTAAGAAATATAGTTAATGCCCAGCATCTATGATATAATAACCAACTCCATATGCTATACTATGAGAAACGTGCACGCTCAACGTGTAGGTGAAAAAAATGCAATATTCATGGATATACTATGCTCTGTATGACTGCATGAGGAAATAATGCATTTTAACTCATAATTCGAACATTCAACGAAATTTTTGATGCATTAATTAAAAGCACATCAATATATGATACAAAGCCATACATGATACCTGCCAAGAAAAACATCTTATGTAGTCCGTATTCATTTTGAAAAAATTCAACGAAAAATCTGATGTGTTGAAAAAATTCAACGAAAAATCTGATGTGTTGAAAAAATTCAACGAAAAATCTGATGTGTTGAAAAAATTCAACGAAAAATCTGATGTGAAAAAAAAATCCGATATGTTAATTTAAAACGTATGTTTGTGTTTGATACAAATTCATATATGAAACCTACTATGAGAAAAATTGCTCTAGAAATTAACATCATGAATATATACAACTATGGAGTGTGGTAATTAAAATATATCTTTTCCGTACCGGTACGATGAGCACAAAATCTGTAGATTTCACTTGCAAGAGATATATGGTGCTTATAATAAAAAAATGTCTTGTGGTTAAAAAGTAGTGTTTTCTTGTTTAAAAAGTGTTCCCTTTGGATTTTATAAAATTTTGCTTTACAGGTGTCACATATGAAGATGGGGTGAGTTAATAATTTTTCCTAATTTTCATTTTATTTGTCTGATTTAAATTATTATTATTGATTGCAATATGAAATATTTGATTTCAGGAAGGGTTAATGATTCGCGGCACTATATACGCACAAGTAATCCACTATTCCTAAATCGATCACGTTCGGCCATTTTTTTCATTTCTCATTTTCTTATCTAACTTTATAAATTTCCAAAATCCAAAAATCAAGTTTATTATTGAATAAACCAAAATATATTATTTAACAAGATGTTAGATCAGATTAGGACCAAGAATACTATGTATTGTTTATAACAATTAGCATGACTAAAGACTACTCTTTTGCTAGCAACATTCAATTGTCAAACTCTTATTTTCTACACTACATGCTAGAAAATTAAATTCCACCCATGATTTTCCATTAGTTAGTCATAATTTTTGTGTTTAATTGGCTAAGCTCTTGGAGTCAGACAATTGTGAAAGGCTCTTAGATATTTATGAATTTAAAGCATTTAATACATATTTATGAATTTACAGTAATTTAAAAATGCTTTATTATTTCCATTGGCTACTTTTAATTTAGATTGTAGATAATTTTGATTTGTGAATTTCACAAAGTTCACTGCAATTCTAATATATAAGTATTCCTTAAAATTTATGAATGTCTTAACTAAAGTTACTAAACAATTCTGACCTATTAAATATTAGTGTTATTTAAAAAAATATAAATATTATTGCAAAAAAAAAAAAGTTTATTTAAATATTTTTTTAAACAAAGTCTTGCTTAAAAATGAACTGTTATTTTCTATGAGTTGTGATATTTCAAACACCTTAAAAAATATATATTCATTTATTTATTTTTTTAGGTAATAGGTGTTTGCCTGGACATCAGTCGACGAAAATTCTATTCTGCTCAAAAATCCCCGAAAAAGTTTGCAATGTTTCGAATGTAATTTTTTCAACACAAAATGAAATAGTTATTTAAAATATTAATGAAAATCTCAAGTACAGTTATAAAAAACAAGAATTGGGGGATAAGAAACAGACAAATAAACATAGTGAACCCCAAAGAAAATTATAAATTAGCAGACAGCTGTTTTGGTAGCATTCATCATACTGTCATCAGTGGTAAGCTGAATGCTACCAAAAGAATTGTCTGCTACATTTATTTAAAAGTAAAGGATCATATTTAATCAACTTTCTTAAAATTACCTCTTATTTAATCTTTTTTTAGCAGCGTGATGTTTATATATTTCGGCATACCAATCGTAGCCTTCTTCAGAAAAACATGCTGCTTACTGACCACTGTTGGTTAGTAAGCAGCATGTCTTTCTGAAGATCAGAGGCGTAGCTTGAGGGGGGGCTGTCCCCCCCCAATGTTTTAAAAAATAAGGTGGCATAATGAGGTTTTTGGGGGCGTTGTTTTGCACCTTAAAGTTCATTTGAAAGTGGATCATAATTTTGTTAATTATCGTTAGTTACCAAAAACACTTAAGATTTTTATGTATCACAAGCTGGCTTTGGCGGCCAACTGACTCACTGAACAGCAAAAAAAGTTTGCATTAAAATGTCTGATTGTAGCAAACTCCTGTTAAGTGTCATCTGCAGTGCCCTCTTAACTAATTAGACGTCTAAAATAGCCTTTTTAAACATGTATAGTATAACAGCCAGTTTTCCTACCATGCAAACGACCCTTGAAAATTTTCATTGTATTCTTAAAAAAATATGGTCATAACAAATTCCTGTTTTGGGGCACCTATGACATGATTTCCCATTTTAGACACTTACAATAGTCTGTTCACTTACTGTACAAAGAGTCTTGAAAATTCTGATTGTATTCAGGAGCCTCTAAGAATAAGTTAGTAGCAGCCTTCCACTGAGCAGCACCCTTTCCCATTCAGGCACCTACAACAGCATGTTCGCTTACCATGCAATGACCCTAGAAAATTTTGATCTTAGCAAATTCACGCTCTGTGGCGAGTGCAGAGCCCTTCTCCCATTTCAGACACCCACAACTGACGTAGTATGCACAATCAATTTCTCACCTACAAAAACTTAAAATTACGATTTTTGAAGGCCTGAGCTCCAATAAAAGGATTTCAGCAAGAAAAATGAATTTAAATAAAATTATCTGGTAATTAATTTGCTTGTCTAAAATTATTATTCTTTTAATTTCATTGGTTCATAAAAAATCAGTCTTTAAGAGACCCGGTCTTTAAATAGAGGTGATGAGGAAAGCAAAATTCTGCGCATATTACATGCTACAAAAAAAAAGCAGTTTATTGTATGTTATGGCTATTGTATAAAGACGAAATAAGATGAGGTTTAATTTGGTTTTAACGATTTTTGATTCTAAGTAATCCTTTAAGCAAATTCTTTATTTTAGTTTCATCGCTAACAGGCTTTGAAATATCTATAAGTCTATAGAATTCAGTTAGTATTTCTCGATATGAAATAGCATGAGGAAGCTGATTTAACGTTGCATTAATAGGTACATATTGAGCAATTGCAAATGGATTGGGATTTACGCCTTGGTAGCAGTTTGAAGACAAGCCATCACAATTTTTATCTTCTGCGGAAGGGATGGATCTGCCGCTTCGGTATCCCCCAGAGGTATTATTTGTATGGAGCAGGGAGAACATTGCAACCACGACAGATTTTACATGCATCAGAGATCCACCATAATGGTCTTCGGCAGGCCCGAGTATCAAATCCATAATCTTTCTATTGTGAGATTGACGTTCTACCAACTAGGCTACTACAACAATATGAAATAGTTTATATAGTTGAAAAGAGGAATGGACTCACAGGGTAGGATATGGGAAATAATAGTTTATTGATGGAAGAAAATTTGTCATTGAGCCTATAGCTAAAAACTAGATTAGAAATATTTGGCTTATGAAAGGTGTTTTTTCAAAAAGGTTGCACTGTAATCAGTAAATTGGATTAAATTTGACATGAGTAATTAGAGAACTAAACTTATTAGTAGCAGACGAATGGATGCCATAATAAGTATGCGCTAGTAAGCATTAAGTAAGCATTTAAATAATAAATGTAGAAATTCAAAATTTCCATGTAAAAAACTTTCTTGGTATCTTTCCTTTGATATACTTCAAAAAAAAAAAAAAAAAAAAATGCTATCAGCAATTTTATTTACAGACGAAGCATATCTCTATGAACTTCTCTATCTTATTTGCCTTTCAATCCGACTGATCAATCTTCTGGGCATTTTGATAGAAAAGAATACTGTGTGTTTCGAAACAATATGTTAACAGATAAAATAAATAAAATTACACCCACTTCTCTTGCTAGACAAATGAAAGAAAATAGAGAAAAATAAATCTAAAAAATAAGCGAAATCACCATCATTGGATTGCATTTTAAAAAATTGCACATGCAGATAACATGTATTAACCGACCAGAGTACCTGTGCCTTCGGTCTCCCAGATGGCAACACCCCTAAAAGTATCATAGATATAGTAATAAAACATAGATTGATCATCGAGGGAGAAAAAATTATTTCTTTTTACTCTGAGAAAGACGGCCATTTTTACCGGTTAATAGCTGTCTTTCTCCAAGTGAATACACACGGATAATTTAGCAAATAAAATGTATGAATAATTTATGTACTAAAGGTGAATGAAAAACTGTAGATAGTTTCACAAATTCATTTTTCATTCTTCTATTTTTTTATTTTTTACTATATCTATTAATTTAGTAAATATTTAAACTCTTTTTATATACTAAAAGTAATGTTCTTTACCTGTGCCGCTGCTAACCATATTTACAAGAATTTTAAAAATTCTATATTACTTACTAATATAAAATCTTAAAAAATATCAAAATTTAAAACAGTGTTCCATTAAATATCAAAACGGTATTTAAACAATAATGATAACAAAGCAGCTGATTATAAAAATTATATTTTTCATAAATTAGACAAATATAACTTACTTATGAAAACCTATTACCTTTTCTTTCATCCATTTATTAGTACAGTCGAAAGCCGCGCAATACATCGGCATTTTAAAAATTCATCAACATTCTACACTATTACAATTGCCGAGTTTCAATACCGGTTAATGGCTGATGCCAAAAAAATTTTTCAGTATCAAAAATCTTTGCATAATAACATGGGGATGATAGATCTATATAAATTACTATATCTATGGAAAGTATACAAGTGGCATTTTTTGATGAGGAATACGAAAGGGTGCCAAACGTTGGGTCCCCCCCCCCCCCAAGCAAATTTTCATGCTACGCCCTGGCTGAAGATAGCTACGATTGGTATGCCAAAATATATAAATAACCATACTGTTGAAAAAGGATTAATCCGATAGCACCCAGCGTCCTCATTTGAGGACAGCTAATAAAATGGCACGTATATTTTTTGTGGTTTCTTGGTGTGATTTCTGCTTTTTAGTGACAGTTTATAGTGTCACTCTAAATGATCCCTGAAAGTTTCATGTGCCTACTATTGATTATTATTTCATAATTTGGATAGTCATTTTATGATTTTTTATTCGTCGCACATATATTTGCTTTTTGTGCAGGTATACTAACTTAAATCTAGTTGAAAAATGATATATATTAAAATACTTTTGAGATCTTTGTCAAACTATAATAGGAAATTAATCTGTTATCTCAAAGTTTTCTCGCTAGAACACTAAACGTCAATAAATCAGGATAGGCTTTAAATTTAAAACTATCAAGAACAATTGTTTAAGTTAATATATTTTACTGTCAGTTGTATATAATAATTTAGAAGTGAAATAATCAGCTAATAATATTTTGCAAAATTAATTTGGGTGTTAACAGGTTAAATTAGAGGTAATTCTAAGATATTTTATTATTTCCTTTGGCATTCTAGACATTGTTTATTTTGCCTGTGTTTACTGATCTAGTGCCTTCTTTTAATATATAAGCAGCAGCGAAATCTTCATTTTTTAAGATTTGTTTCTAATTTAATTAAATCCAATAAATAAGTTGTTTAATATATAAAAAAAACTTTCTTTATTAATATTAGGTACATATATATATGGCATATTAAAGTAATTTTACAAAAATTAGATAAATAAAATCATGAACCAATTTTTAAAAGTTAAAATTAATCTCAAAGTACTTTAAAAAAAAGTTAAATTGAAATTACATATATGTATATATTCTCTACCAAGGGGGGAAAAAAAGAAAAACTATTAAGGTGGTTTATTTTATAATACTGTATTTTCCAGCGTATAATGCACAGGTCACATAAATGAGTCACACAACAGAAAATTTAATTTACAAATAAAGCTATATTTGTAAGAAACGAAAGCTTGTTAAAAGATAGCATTTACTGTAAACTTAAATTTCCGGTGTATAACTGATTTACCAAACCTGCATATTATACGCCGGAAAATACGGTACTTTGAATATAATACCTAGAAATTTTGTTTTGTATTTAATTAATGTATATAAGTAATAATAATAAAAAAAAAAAAAAAAAAACTTTTAATTTTTAAACTTGAAATTATTTCTAGTGCATAATTTTGTAATAACTATGACTTCTATTTGTATAATAATGTTTATGTACATTATAATTTTTTATTAAATTTTGTCAAAAAAATTGCATTTGTCATTATATATAGTGTTAACTTTCGTAACATATATTTTAACATTACAATAAGAAATGAAGAGTTTCAATTAATTGAATTTAAGATAGCTATAGAGTCTCTTTTATTTACCAGGCTTCATTTTTAGATTGATTCTATTGCAGTCACTTAGTTTATCTATCTATATATGTAACGTATCGTTCTTTAATAGATGATTTAGTCACTTCATCTTAAGAGAGTTCACTCAAATAACTAATACTCCAAAATAGTTTATGCAGTCGTTTATTGAAGACACTTAGTCATTTTACACTTTATTAACAGTCAACTCATTCTGAGCACGTTGACGTACAGATCCGTAGCAGAGTCCGGCCGAAATTTCCCGTTAACGGCGGAACCGCGCACCAATCCCCCTCCTGGGACCGTTAAATTAAACTTTTTATGGACGTGAACATTTTAAGCAAATACTTCCATGAAAAAGGCACCGATTTTTGGGTGCTCCAGCTTAAATATGGATATTTGGGGGCGAGGTCTAACTCCTAATATGAATTCTTATTGGATAATTAAGTGAGCTAAAATTCAGCCCACATTCTCTTATTGGTTGACCCGGATATCCAGGATTTCGTATTTCGCAATGCATTGCCGCTTATTTCAACTATTGCATAATTTTGATTATGAAACTTATTCTAACTCCGATTCCCGCGCTACGACGTGTTTTGCTGAAAAACTAACCTTACTGGGGCTCTAAAATAGAATTTCTCACAAAGTTGTTCTTAAAATTAAGATTTATTCTGAGCCAATACCATTAAGATATCACTTAATATTAATTTAAATATTAATTTAGATTCTTAATTATTAATCTTGCTTATTTTATCCTTTCATATATAATGGAAAATTTGTCATGATAACTTCTGAAATAATGAACCAAATCAAGCTGAAGTTGGACATATCTTACAAGTATCGTGGATGGATTTGTTAACCAAGTTGTAGCCACTTCAAAATTTCAAATCCACAAAATCTATTTATTAATTTAAGAGAAGATGTCTGTCTGATACGTTCAGCTCCTACTGAACGTAGAAGTACAAAATTTGACATACGGGTGCTTTGGAGCCTTTCCAAGGGGCTCCTGAAAGCAGAATTTAAAAATTTTAATTAGTTCCAGAGATATTAATTAAAACGCCAACCTATGTTTAGTTATAAAGCCAGCAGATCCTATTTTTCACCCTCCAAGTAGATTTCAGCGCGTTCCTCAAAAGAAGAAGCAGAGAGAGAAAAATGTATGCGTTTTTGTAAAGCGATCCTTGCTCAACGATTCGAGATATTGAAAATACGCCTGCACCACGAGAAAGAGCATTTATTACAGATTTTTACGATGCAATTTTATATATATATATATACGAATTTTTTATATTTGGAAAAAAAAAAAAAAAAAAATTAAAGGCTCAAAAATTTCTCTTTCTTTCGATCGTCTATGAAAGACTAATTGTCCCATTTCTTAACAACCGGTATATTTTGAAAGGTCATTTAATCCTCTTTCGAACCACATAAAATTTTTAACAAAATACGGATTAGCGATCCATATTTTTAGATTTTACGAAACATTTTTTCACAAAACATTTTATAACTCAAAATCTTTTAGAGATAAATCTTTTTTTTTTTTTTTTTTTTTTTTGTATATAGATCTCGATTAAACGAGAGTTTATTTCAAAATCTGAATCGATTATAAATTTTTTAATTTTCTGCATGTACTTTTTCATAAGATTCTGAATTCCGCTTATCGTGTTTGTGAATCAAATCGTATTTACCATGGCAACTCCCATTTACAGAGATAGAAAAATAAATGTTTTTACTTCCTGTGTTACTGATTGAGGTCACATGTTTTTTGACTGGGATTAAAAATTGCAAATTTCAAAATTCTTCAATTTTCCTTTGTCGCACACAAAACTTACTATACAGCCCTCGCATCACAAGACAAACTTGCAGTTCAAATTTCATTGATTTCGGTCAATAAACAAAAAGTTAACATTTTAATTGGCGTGTAATATTTTAAAATTTCAATATTTCAAATTCTAATTATGATTAAATTATTTTTAATACATCATTTTAAAGTACTTTTATATTATCGAAAGTGGGATTCGATATTTCACCTGATTTACACGTTTTAAGGTGTCCTGATTAGGTTTTCTTTTGTATCTCAGCTACTTATTAAAATAATTTCATAAGTAATACATCATTTGAAAGCTTTGTTGATTTGGAATTAAACAGTAGATTACAGAAATTTCTACCGCCAGATGGCACTATAATTTTTTTAATTTCAATATTTCAAATTCTAATGAGTGAGGAAGGTGTTGTAAGTTCTAAAACGAGGATAAGGCGCCACCGAGCGGGACTTTGCTAAAGTCAGAAATTTGAAAGATCATAACATGGTGAGCGAACAGGCTGTTTCAGATATTGAAACTGGAAGAGGGCGCCACAGGTGCTACAGAGCGAGAATTTACTGCGATTAAATTTTTCAATAAAGCTATTTTCACTATATGTCAATAAGCTATTGTAAGACCTGAAGGCGCCACCGAGCAGGAGTTTTGTAAAGTCCGATTTTTCAAGGAATGCGAATCAGCTGGTCACCCAAGTCAGCTAGTAGACCATATAAGGGTATTCACTAAGCTTATTAATAAACTTGATCTACCATGTAGTTTCAAAATGGCAGATACCTTAAATTAAGGGGGCCACTTGAAAATTATTCACCATGGTAGCCTTTGAAATACTGAATTAATTAAAATCAAAGTTGGACAGTGAACTTTCAAATTATCATTGATAAGTTTGTTAGGCAGCTTGCTATGCTATTTTGTTTCTTGGCCACTTGAAAATTTTCATAATGTTAACTTTTGAAATACTGAATTAATTCAAAACAAAATACAGTGGACTTATCTTACAAACGTCTTTGATGAATTCATTGACCAACTTTAGCTGCTGTTTCCAAGTGGCAACCATTTGAAAATTTGAATTAATTCAATATATAGTTACCGTAATAACAAACTAAATTTGTACAATACTTACCTTTGGAAATATATTTGATATGTTCATTGACCAACTTGATCAGTCATCTTTTTTCCAAATGTCAGCCACTTGAAAATATCAAATTCACGTAAAAAAAATATTCATGAACTGATTTGCTTAAAATTCTATATGTACGTAATTCACATTAGTGTCTCCACAGTTTATTAATAAACATTATCTACCATTTTGTTTTAAAATGGCGGCCAATTATAGAGAAGAAAATCAACCTACTGTTCCAAATGAGTTGGAAGGACTTGTTTAACTTTAAAAACTACTATATCTTGCAGGGTTCCCACGAGCTTTGAAAGGTCCTTTAGAAGTATGTAAAGTTCTTGATTATTTTTAATTTGAGAAATCCCAAACTTTCAATTACAAATCTCCTCCCCGTCGTCTTGTGACAAATATGGAATTTAGGTTTCTGCTTAAAATTGGGCCACTGAGTAAGAAAAAATCTGCTTTCTCCTTTCCATGCAATGGGAATGTATCTTACATTCTGCTAACATATCTTTTCATACCTGCATACAAAATCTTGTTCTGTTAAGTCATTGAACACTTACTGCTACTTATCAACATGGGATAATGTTATTACTTCCATTACTCAACTACCATAGTTAATGGAAGTATTGTATTCAGTCCAAAATTCGATGTCAAGTTTTCACCTGATTTACACATTTTAAGGCCTCCCGAGTCCAAAAAAGTAGTTTTCAGCAATTGGTCAGTGTGTGTGTATGTATGGAATATTCTGGCTATCATATCTCCAAAATTAATAAATATAGAACTACGAAACTTCCCAATTGATACAGGTCTGGTGTACAGATGTATTTTCCAAATTTTAGTGAAAATTGGAAAACCGGAAGTGGGTCATCGGAAACCAGGAATAAGTCCATATCACAAAAACGGCTCTAATGACCTTCATCAAAGTTGCAATAAACACTATTAGATGCCTTTTCGAATGACATAGTTGGTTAGTTCAGGAAAATTAACAGGCGTCCTGTTTTAATAGCTCAATTTCAGGTTTTGCAAGTGCGTTCCTTTAAGAACGGCTACGGATATATTTCAAATTCGCCATATTAACCAGTGGCGGCTCGTGCACCGAAAATAGGTGAAGAGGCACACTGTACTTTACACTGTATTAATTTGTAGAATTTAAATAAGCATTTTTAGTTAATTTTAGTTAAGACGCTGTTTAATAAAAATTATGCATTAAAAATACTTCAATATTATTTTTGAACTCTTCACCTATTTTCGGTTCACGAGCCGCCACTGATATTAACTCCCTTTTGTATGTAATTATTGTTTTCTGGTCGATAATTCAGTATACCAAGTTTTAGTAAAAGTTGGTATCTCAAAAATGGCTCAAATGATTTTCTTGAAAATTGTTTCATTAATCCATTTTAGATACCCTTTCTCATGTATTACGTGGTTATTACAGGAATATTATGGGTCATCTTGTTTAGTTAGTTTCGTTTTAGACCTCGAAAATTGGTGTTTCAAAAAATAACTTGTTTTTTTAACTTGCAATATAAACTCTGTTTTATATGTCTTTATGCATATATCAAATTTTTCTTACTGGAAAATTCCAAAAAATACATATAATACATGTAATAGTGGGTAATAGAAGTCGTGTGGTTGTTTCACACCAGACTTTTTTACTTCCATTACCATACTACCGTAGGTAATGGATGTATTGTATTCGGTCTGAAAATTCTATATCGAGATTTCACCTGATTTATATGTTTAAGGTACTCAGAGTCCAAAAAAGTGGTTTTTAGCAATTGGTCAGTGTGTATGTGTGTGTGGAGAATATTCTGGCCATAATATCTCAAACTAATAAAGATAGAACTATGAAACTTTAGAATTGAAACAAGTCCAGTGTACAGATAAATTTTCCAAATCTTGGTAAAAATTGAAAAACCGGAAGTGGAACCAGAAGTCTGTATCTCAAAAATGGCTCTAACGATTTTCTTCAAATTTTCTATATAAACACTCTATTAGATGTTCTTTCGAATGATATAGTTGGTTAGTTCAGGAAAATTGATAGGCGTCCTGTATCAATAGTTCAATTTCAAGAAAAACGGCAGTATGGATTTTTTTCAAACACGCCATATTAACTCAGTTTTAAATATGCTTTTGTATGTAATCATTGTTTTCATGTCAATAATTAAGTTTTGGTGAAAGTTGGTATCTCAAAAATGGCTCTAATGATTTTCTTGAAAATATTTATTTTGGGTCATTGCATAAATTTGTGCATTTTTTTATTGCTTCATTTCATAAAAATACATCAAATCAAATGACAATTTTTAATCAAAATACTCTCCATTACTTTCTACAACCTTTACCCATTTTTCGGGTAACAAATGTATACCATGGTGATAGAAGCTCTCGTCTTTGGAGGCAATAAAATGATCCACTACTTTTCTTACTTCTTCGATGTTTTCAAATTTTTGTCCCGACAAGAAATGTTGCAAGGACCGAAACAAATGGTAATCAGTTGGAGCAATATCTGGGCTATATGCTGGATGTGGGAGGATTTCAGTTGCAGTGTTTTTTTAGGGATTGAAGCGACATGCAGCCGAGCATTATCATGAAGCAATATTACTGGGCGAGTACCATGGCCAGAAAATGGTCGTTTTTCACTGATTTCTTTATTTAATTCTTTTAGTTGTGCACTATAACAATCTGTGGTAATTGTTTCACCAAGTCATAATAAAGTACTCCTCTTTCATCCCACCATATACAGAGTAGAGCTTTTTGGACATGGGTATCGCGCTTTACCGTTGATGGTGCGGGCTGAAATGGATCAAGCCATGCTTTTTCCCGTTTAGGATTTGAGAAGTAGATCCATTTCTCGTCTCGAGTCACTATTTTCAATAAAAAAGACTTTTAATGTTGACGGGAGAGCAAAGACAGACAGATGTTTAATCTCTGATGAACAGATTTCTCGGATAGCTAGTGCGGCACCCACTTTCCTTCTTTTAGGACTTTTCCAAGGGCATATAAATGACGATTTACAGTAGACTTATCAACGCCAAGTTTCTCAGAAAGTTCGATAGTTGTCTGAGCTGGGTTTTCATTCAGCGAAGCTTGCAGTTTGTCTGTTTCTAAGGTTAGAGGCCTACCAGAATGAGATTTGTCGTCTAAATCGTCTCTTTTAAATCGCTGAAACCACTTTCGGCACATACTTTCAGATACAATGGATTCACCATACGTTTCGCAAAGTATTCTTGAAGCTTCGACTGCTGTCTTTTTTTGATTAAACAAAAATAAAATACAGTGACGAATATGTATTTTATCGATATCCATATTTTAATAAATGTTTAATTAAACTAGTAAGACACTGCAATACTAATGAATCATTAAACAATCAGATTACTCAATTACAACGTATTACGCAATTTACAGACGAATAAATTTTTTACTTGACAGTGCTATCGCCATCTATACGTGTCTGCACAAACTTTTGCAACGACCTAATATAAATCCATTTCTTTTTTATGTATCACATAGTTATTAGAGGAAAATTAACAACTACCCTGTTTAGGTAGGTCAGAAGTTTAGGTAGATCTCGAAAATTGGTGTTTCAAAAAATAACTCTAGCATTTTTTTTTTCGTTCTTAATTTTTACCTCACTATATGTAAGCTTTGTTTTATATGTCTTTGCATGTGTATAAAGTTTATCTTACCAGAAAAATGTTATGTTTCTATTTCTTTAGGACACTTTTATATCTTCTGATCACATTATCTCCAAAAAATGCATATAATATGTGTAATGGAAGTCGTGTGGTTGTTTCACACCAGATTTTTTTAAAAACAGATTCTTGTAAATCCTATTGGAAAATTATATAAAATTCAATGTTTACTACCCCTGAAAGATTTTTATTTTCACATAACTAAAATATTAAAAGTTGTGAAAAAATAATTTCAGATGATTGATATCATTAAATGTGTTATTTTTATTATTAGTAAATGTAATTTTTGTAATAATTTTGCTCTCCTAAAGATATTTTTAAGTTTAGGAGAATACTTGCATTTTTAGAGAAAAATATGGTTGGTAAATTTGTAGTTCAAAGTTCAATAATTATATTTTTAAACAATAAATGTGCTAGGATTCAAACCCACAATTTAATGTGCTGATTCTCTACCAATGAGCTACTTGAATTTGACATTTTATTTAAGGTGATTTCATCCTCACATGGTGATGGATGATTCCACATTCCTCATTTTAACATACTTGAGCAAAAAAATGCAGCACATGAAAAGCACTAATCCATAGTTGCCAAATTTTATACCATTTGGTTACTGGAAAATTTTAATATATTTCTATAGCAGATTTCACTGATTAAATTAAATAAAATTTTTTATTAACCTCCTATCTTACCTATTTACTTTCAATAAGCATTTTAAAAATAATTATTTTTTAGTACGGATTTTAGATGTACAGGAAAAGAACTTACTAGAAGTAATAATATTTTTCAAATGAAAAAATGAAAATCTTCAAGTAAGCCTTGAAAAGTTATTGTATGTGTTACAAAGGGCAAATTCGAGACATCCTTTTTAGCGCTAAATTTGTCCTGGAAAATTTATGAGAGCTGCGGTCAAGAAGTTTGGTGCTTGGATTTTTTATATGCAACCGGCACCTAAAAAACGGGATTTATCAAAATACCTCCTTTCCCCCAGCGGGACAGGAAGCAAAATGTTTGTAAGCATAACTCGGCCCCAAATTACATCACGGTGAAGAAATTGCACATGATGCGACTAGACTTGAGTATAAATAAAAGATTATGTACGATTTTAGAATTCTTAAAGGAAGAAGGAAAGTCGTTTTTCGAGGGGGAAATTTAAGAAATTCCGGATTTTTTAGTAGAGCTCTGCTAAAGATATTACAAAGGTATTGAAAATAGCCACGTGTCTTCTTCAGAATATTTTCAAAAACACATTTTCGTTTTTTAGTGATTAGATTTTTTATTTATTTATTTATTTAGAGGAGGGGGGGGTTGCAAATTCAAGACAACACCCCCACCCCACCCCCTTAGCGCTAAATTTGTCTTGAGAAAGTTATGGGGTCTGCGGTCACGAAATTTGGTGCACAAATTGTTTATATGTATCTGACACTTATTGTAACGCAACTTTACGAAATTCACCAACTTAACCTCTTGGGGGCCGAGGGGGAGCAATAAACACGCATAAAAACACGTTATTCTGTTTGAATTCGCTTACATTATCTTAGAATGATGTGTTTTGGTGTGTGGATGTTGATTAGGTGTACGCATTATGTACTTTGGTGAGATTTTGCAAAACTTCTAACTTAGCTGCTGGGGAAGGGGAAGTAAGAAGCGGGTAAGTTGCTGCCGAAGGCAGTGTGGACGCGGAATCCTCACGTTGCGAGTGGGAAAAACCTCTACGGAATACAGAGGAAACTTTAGCTTAGATTATTAATAATGTAATGGAATTTTGACAACTCATTTAAGTATAGTGCTCAGGGAAGCGGGCAAAGCCTGCTAGTTATTTTATATAATGGAGAAAAAAATGCAGCATTCATAAATATTGGGGGGAAAAAAATCATCCAACACCAATGAAAATGTACACAAAAAATTATCAAGAAAAACACATAAAAGTATGAAGGGTAGAGCTTGGTATTTTGGCAGTCGGCAGCATGTGCTGAAAATATCTTGAAACTAATTTTACTACATTGACTAATATTTGTATTCTTATCATTTTCAATAATAAATTGATTCATCCTCATCTCCGTGAAAAGCTTACTTAGTTGGCTAAGAGAAAGAACTTGCTAATCTGTATTTTTCACATATGAGAAAAAGACAACTTTTTATGTTCATGTACCGAAAGTGTAAGAGAAAAAGAATCAGTGCTAGGATGATAAAGCATCATTTGTGTTCAATTCCTTATCCATTTTTGTGTCTCGCTACCACATTCAAACATTATTTAATGCATATTTGCAATCAATCCTAAGTTAATCAAAAATAGTACAGGGTTGCTATGGCACCTAAAAAACAGGGAAAACCTGGAAAACTCAGGGAATTTGAAAATCTGTTAAAAAACAGGAAAAACTCAGTGAATTTTCAAAATTTATTATAAAAACTGGGAAAATTCAGGGAATTTTGAAATTTTGTGGAAAGACACTGGAAAAATTTTTCATAATCAAATACTTTTAAAATTTTTAGTGCTTTATAATGAATCAGTTATGTTTTTTCCCCCAACTATAAGTAAGTTAATAAAATTAATATACCTTAAATATGTGCAATTGACTTGTAAACATGTTAGATTCTAATGCTGCATGATTGTGTGTCATCTATTTTACTTCTACAGGAGACAGGGAAAACTCAGGGAATTTTTTTTTCCTGATTTGTGTAGCAACCCTGTAGTATTATTAGTGTCAAAAAAGCAGGAATTTGTTTTTGAAATAAAATCACTTCATAATACAATGAGTTATTACAGTTATGAGAAAGAAAAAAAAATAGATGAGAAACAATTTTATTTTCTAAAATCAAAGCTGAATTACAGATGCTAAACAAATTTTAATACTCAATGTATTTTTCACTTGATATAAGCTGCAAGAACAAAACTTGCCAGGTTTCATTCTATAATACATCAGAATATTTTCTCAAAATAGTAAAATCTGCAAATAACAGAAGCTATTTTTACAAAAGGCAGTGTTCTTATATACAAGACAGCATAAAGTAATTACAAGTAATTATACAATAGTATACATGTATTAACATTAATATTTTGGCTCTTTAACACATTCGCGACTGCTGACAATGTAAATTCATGTCATTTCAACTTCTATAGCTAGTTGCCGTTGACATAAATTCATGTCCTTTTCAGATTCTGTTCCTGATTACCACTGATGTGAATTCACGTCATTTAAAGAATTTCTATCGAAATAATACTTTAGTATTATTAGCGTATTAATTCTTTGATAGTATTATAGGGTTTGTTTTAATATTATAGACTAATCTTCATTTCAAGCTTCAGATAATTACAAGAGTAACATTTTAAAACATTATATCTAATTTTTATCTATGTTTAAACATCAAAAATTTGCGGCAACTAGCTTGAATTTACTTCAATATTCCCCGGCAATCAGTATTAGAAAAGGGGAAAATATGCCAGTCACGAAAGTGTTAATAAATTGTATGCTAAGAAGGCACCATCCTGTTCTTTCTTGAATTCCACTTTACATTGAAACATTAGTGATTGAAGCAACATTTGAAAGCAACACATGAAATTTTAAAACAAGAAGACTTCTCCAAGTCAATTAAGAATTTTAGGCAAATTGATCAATTTATAAATTTTAAGTGCATTATATAATGATCAAATTTAAAAAGAAAAAAAATTCTTTGAAATATTTTTGAGAAAAATATTTGAAATCTACTTAACAACTTACTACTGAAAAGATATTTATTAAACAGAATTTTTTTTTTTTAAATCTTTGATCTCCCTCCTCAAGTATTTTGAGCAACTTCTTTAAATTATCAGAAACTTATGATTGGACAAAATAACAATATAAATCCTCAACAAAATAAAAATTCTGCATTTAAAATTGCATTTGACAATTTTATTCTTAAATTTACCTTTCTCTATTTAGATCTCCCTCCCCCCTGTCTCCAAATAAATAAAACAAAATTAAACAATCTTTTTTGCATTATATATTTTTAAAAAAACTTCCGGTAGAGGATTATATTAACTTAAAACAATTTAAGCTGTTTTCATTAATAATTCTCTACTCCCTTCAAAATACTTTTTTTTTAAATAAAAAATAACATTATACACTAATCTATTATTTTATTATTGCAAAAATTTAAATCTATGAACCAAGATTTATTTTATAATAAATTCTGAGTTGCATATAAAATATATAAACTATAGACATTATTTGAAATTCAAATAAACTTATTTTTGAATACTTTAAAAGCAAATAGATGACATTTTTATACATTTAGTTTGTACATATATTTATATACTACTGTAAATATATCTTTTATGGCACAAAATATATATTTATACCACAGCCTTATTCACAGATTAACTTTATTTCATATGCCTATGCTCGAAATTCCTTCACAGTTTAAAATGTAAACATAAAAATTCATAAAGAACTACAAAGAACCACATACAAATAAATTGGTTTATAGATATTATGAGCATGTTCATTCCGCGAAGGAAAATAAATAGTTGAGATTAGTTCAGGTTACTTTGTTTCAAAAGCTTTCCAAAACAACATCCAACTGCCTCTTTTTAAGGGGGTACATATACATTGACTCAAGCTCCTATTGCAGTTAAATGCATTAGAACCACAATTACTAAAGACAAAATGATTATAAAGGATTTATTTCTAACAAGAAAATACTAAAAGTTTCATTTGTACCTTATAAATTCATATTGCCTAACAAAATTTTAATTGAAACGACTTACAAAAACATTACACATACTTTGAAGGTAATTAAAGATATGCTAACATTTATATAAGCTCAAGAATTAAGTTTTCTAACAACTACTTATTGTTTTATTACAATTCTAGAGGATTTCCACAATTCATTTTTCTATTTAAATGCTGAAAAATTAGATTGCATCATATTAAACTTCTCAAAATACACACAAAATATTCATATCTGCCTTTGAGCTATTTTTAGTAAGATTAACTTATACAACAGCTTCTATTATGTATGTGACATTCTATTTCAGTTTTGTTTTTATGCTCTCAATATCTAACACAGGAACATTCTGTATGTAGATTTCACACAATAAATAAATAGAATCACTTGTACTTAAATTGCACAGGGTTAAGATTAATAAAATACCAGACATTTTCTCAAAACAACACAACAGCCACAAATATATAACAAGATTACCAATATTTTATTAATAGTAAAATAAAAATTGAAGCCCTTTCTCAAACACTTTATGAAATGATAAAGCATGATTTATAAAATGTGATGACATATATATGTGAAAAGTATGCATCCCCCTCTTCAACGAAAAGGCTTTTGAGGAACCTGTTTTATTTTGCAGCAAATTGCTAACATGTATTATTTTGCTGCTAATCTACAAAATTCATACTTTTTGTTTGGATCTATTGATAAAATGTTTAATTATTACATGATTAATTTTATATAATTTTCATCTCTCTGTCAATTTTTGACCTGCGCATTTTTTTTTTTTTTAATGGACTGACAGTTGAAATACCTTACTACTTTACCAATAATCACCAAAATTTGTGCTTTCTGTCGAAATACTAATTTTTTTTTTTTTTTTTTTTATGCCAAAAATGTTGAAATCATTGATTACTGATATGCAGGCTTTTTTGCAACTGAGTCAAAATAAGCGACTTTCTTATACTATGGTTATTTCCAAAAATATATGATTGATATACAAAAAAATTTATTTTAAGAAATCTAGAAATATGAGTGTAAAATCATAGAAAATTTAAAATTTAAAAAAATAAATAAAACCAGGAATGCAGAAGAATGAGTGAAATTTGGGAGTTTCCCGCCAAAACCTAGAGACTTAGCAACACTAATACTTTTATTTAGTTTGTGTTAAATTATTTCTTTTTTTTTTGAGAGAGTTTTGATGTAGTCCCATACCTGCCAACATTTCAAAATGACAATTAGTAGCACACCAATTTTAAAAATGGATTGGATGGTTGGTTGATTCATTTTTATCATGCAACACATGAATACTAAACAAATAAATATATATTACCGTATTTTCTTGTGTATAATCCACGGGGTACTGTTTTCAGCCCTGATGAAAAAATTTCCATAGATAATACGCACTGCCGGATGTCAAAATGTTTTTTACATCCCCCCCCTCAGATTAAATATTTTTAAAGTTATTATTTTTATTGAAATAATTTGCATTAGTGTTCATTGAAAGACTGTACTATTTAAGAAACAAACACGATTTATGAAATCAGGTGTAAAATAATTTCATTCTAAATTCAGAATTACTCTTTTTACACTATATTCCACCAGTTATTAAAATTCAGCAAAAATGCTAGCCAATCAATATTTTTGTTGTATGTTTAAATATAAATTATTTTAAATATAATCTTAGTATTGGGATAATTATTTTAAAAATATTAAAATATAAATATATTAAAATATAAATATTAAACACATTCAAAGGGTTTGATCATCAATTGTTAGGGGAGGGGGGGGGGAGGTAAAAAAAAAAAAAAAACAGTGAGAAATATTGAACAACTATACTTCTTTAGAGGTACTAGCATCTAATAAAGTAAATTTAAAAAGAACATTGACATTTATGTTGGGGACACTTATACACGAATGATAAATATTTAACAATTCTATCTCTTTATACATTCTAGAATCTAATAAAGCAAGTTTAAAATGAAAATTGACATTTACGGAGTGGATGGAAAAAGATTGAAAATCCCAAAGCAAAATGTAGTCAGAAATGTTGCAGTTTTGGTGCTAGATAAAAATTCGTAATTTTGAGCCGATTTTCGTAGCATCGTAGTTTACGGCTCAAATTCGTAGCAGTTGGCAGGTCTGGTAGTCCACACAAAATTTTTAGTCTGAAAGTCAACATTCAAGTCAGTGTAATCAGAAATGTTATGGTACATGGAATTCAGAGAAAATTTGAAAGTTCAGAGAATTTCAAAATTTATTGCAAAAACAGGGAAAATTCCATTTCAGTTTTTAATTTTAAATTGTTTAGCTTTGTTTATTTATTTATTTATTTATTTTTTTTTTTTTAATGTTCTATAATGAAGAAAAAAAAGCCAAATATATGATTTCCTCCAACTATAGTAAGCTGATAAAATTAATGTAACCTTGATATGTTCAATTGACTCGTAAAGGATAATAATGCATGATTGTGTGTCACCTATTTTACTTTTAAAAACAGAGGGAAAAACACTTTTTTTTTTTTTTGTTGTTGTTTGTTTATATATTTGAACAGCAACCCTGATAGTATAAATGGAATACCTAAGAACAGTTCAAGAAATTAAAAATACAGCTTAAAAGAAAAAGGTCTAAGACTGATAATCCCTTGGCATTGATAGAGCGATAAATGTGTAAATATAAAATTTATTTTAATACACACACACACAAACAAGCAAAAAAAAAAAAAAAAAAAAAACACGAAAAGGAGTAAAATTTCTATATATATGTACTTCAATAATAATAAATAAATAAAGCATTAACCACTTCGCCGGCCATCCCAAAATAACTCGGGGGGAAACGTAGCCTTTCACACACTACAGTAGCCGGTGAAGTGGTTAATTCATTTTGAAGAGAGAGGGAAAGTTGCAACGAACACTTACGCCATAAAATTTGATAGATTGACAAAATGATTATATTAGACACTTTATTTTAAATGTGTGCTGTCATATTTAATATCACAAATTTCTTATGATGAAAACAGTTGTCGATTGTTAAAAATGATATTTCAAATTATTTGACATTAAAATATTAATAAGCAATACATACATGGCTAACCCCTTCTACGGCTAAAAAAAAAAAAAAAAAAAAAAAAGACAGGAAATTTACTGAAATGTAGATACAACATATTTTGTTAAATCTTTACATTTCTCCTTTTACTTACATATAATAAATGTAATATCAGTAAAAAAGTAAGAACACACTCTGAATTGAAATAATATTATTCTTATCAGGCACATAAATATTAGATGCTTCAAGATAGAAACAAATTATCAAAAGGAGAAGAAGAAAAAAAGCAAGGAGTGTATGAAATTGTTGCAAGGGATAAAATATATGAGAGAGATTATAAGTATTCAACAAAATGTCAAAGAGGGAAATTTAAAAAGAAAAGAAAATAATCTGGTGTGTCACTCACACGACTTTCTCTTACCCTGAAATTTAACACTATAATACAGGTTGCAGATTAAAAGGCAAGATAACGAGTACTGTTATGTAAACCTGTGTTAAACAATTCATATTAGGCTTCTGAAGAGTTTTATATAATTAGTTCTGTGTGAGGGGGGGCCCCCGTTTCATTAATGCACCTACATTTACATAGAATTTAATTCGGTTATTAAAAAATAATTCTGTTTTTAAAAAATAATTTATTAAAATTATTATTTAAAAAAATTATCTCTTATGATAATGCAGACGATTTCCATATTACAGAAGTGGTATAACACCAAATATCCAAAAAAAGTCCATTTTATTCTTATCATTAAAAAGAAGGGGGGGAAAAAAAAAAAAAAAAAAAAAACGATTTTTTTTTTTTCTAAGTTTTTTTTTTCCTTAAAAGTAAAAAAAATCGATAACTTTGTTTTAAATTATCGCAGTGTTAAACAATAAATTTTGTTATATCAATAAAAAAACTTGATTTTTTGGATTTTGGAAAATTATAAAGTTAGTAAATAATGAAAATTGATAGATCGATTAAAGGCCGGAAGTAAATTGAATTAGTGATAGTACACTGCGTTATGAGGTGCCGCGGCTAATTGGAACTTTTAAATCAAGACCAATAATAATCATTTAAATTAAATTAATAAAACAATCATAGAAAAATAATAATTAACTTACCCCAATGTAGCACCCTAATACATCTAAAATAAAATAAATTAAGTAATCCATGAGAATGCACTGAAAGAAAAACAAAATTTTCCTTTAAAGGACACATTTATTTATTCTCTGCATATCTAATATTTTGCAAGTATTACACACTATATCCTAGCGTAATTGTACCGGTACAAATCAACCACTTTAAGCAATCTATGATTATTATTATTATCACTAACATATCTTTTTTTTCTTTTAACAGATATTGGATTTTTCCATTATATTACGTTACACCGCATGATGACATTCTAAAAAATAAGTCTTCAGTTATTTTCAGTGAGACATGCAATGTTAATTGTTCGTAAAATTAATCACTTTTAAATTCAGGCCATCATGCTACTGGCGATTACGCATATTTGAAGAAATCGGGGCAGGTTCACACTGTTTAGAGCAAACTCTAGGCACACCTATCATTCTTGTAGCTATGCTGATTATTTCTATAAATATTATCAAACTATAAAATGATATTAGGGAATGCTGACGTGCTATCAAATGATCCATTGCTCAGATGGATTTTATTTTATTTTTCAAGCAACACCATGTTCCTGGTGCGTAAATTTTCACATTCCACGTGATATATTCCTGCTGGACTGAATTGCTTAGGCCTAATGAGACCATGCCATAACATCTTTTTCAGCAGTCTGAAAGTTGTCACATGATGTATGCATCTGTTGGATTTTATTCATCGTTAGTAGATAACCAAATCCTCACAAATCCATCGTACGGAACATTGAGGAATAGTCAGTTCACTCGAATTAATATTTACGGAACTGAAACCTTTGGCCTAATCAGACCACGTTGACACATCCATCTTTTTTAGATAGGACGCTTACTCTTGAATGCCTCTGGTTGATACGCTTAAAGTTGGATACACAAGACATTTTCATATATATTAATCATTAATTTGAAGATTACACATGCTAAAATAGAAACAAGAATATTTTAACGGCGAGCGCCGTTTCCAACGGCAGACCGCCGCGGCAGAGCCGCCCGGCGACCACCTTCTCCAGCTGCTATCCAAGAGAGAGAGTCAGAGATGCCTTCCAATCTCCCGCGCCGCGAAACTACGCACATTCAAATTGCTGCGCGCGATAAATAGTCCGAAAATGAATTATTTTTATCCGGATCGTCTGCTGAATAATAAATAATAAAATGGAAATAAATAAATTTAATTTTATGAACGGAATATTTTATATTGGGTTAATTTTTGGATTCAATATTAATATTAAAAAATACGCATTTTCCTGAAGGAACGCCACTTTTGAATCGGCGCCGTGATATATTCGCTGCGGACCTGACATATTCGCTGCGAACTGAATGGAATCTTCCAGAAAGAGAATTTGAAAAAAGGTAAATGGAAATGCCGTCACTGATTTTAATTAGTGAAAAATGAACGTTAGGAAAATTAATAAAATTATAAATGGAAATGACGTCACTGATTTTAATTAGTGAAAAATGAACGTTAGGAAAATTAATAAAATTATTTTTAAATTATTTGCAGATGATCTAAAAAGATTTTGAACTGATTTGAATCATGATTAAAATTGAATTTCTTTATTGGCTAAGGCGTTTGTTTACAATCAGGAAACATCGGTAGTTTTGTTTACAAACAAAACGCTTCACTGGAAATTCTTAAATTTTTTTGTTTATTGAAGATTACGAATTTTAAGAAATTTTAAATGGAGAAAATAAATAAAATAAAAGTAACTAAAATATTTTCCGGAGGATTTAATAAAAATTAACCGAATTCAAAAGTGTTAGAATTTTTGATTCTAACACGCAGATCGATGGTTCAACCATTCGTTTTAAAGGTATTGGCGAGCTCTTTTGAAAGATACCCATCATGAAAATTTACTCCCCTCGAGGGGGGACTTCCCCCCAGGGGGGAGGCGAGGCTCCTACATACACAAAAAAAAATTTCCCAGTTAATTATCTCTATTACAAAAAATATATATTCGTTTCATTTGGTTTAGTGCAGTCTATAGACGTTAAACTCTACTTTCCTGCAATTTCCCCCATAGACGTAATATATTAGAATTCTCTTGATTGTCCCTCTACACGAAACATTTGCTTGATCTTAACGAAAAGCTTACTGTAGCATCTCTATATGATACACATTTAGAATACCAAGTTTGAACTTTCTGCCATAATTTGTTTTTGAGATATGCTGATAACAGACAGACACACAGACCATTTGCTAAAAACATGATTTTCGTATTCAGGGGACCTCAAAACATGTAAATATAACAAAATATCGCGTTCGAAAATTTGACCCAAAAACAATACTTTCTCTACCTTATGGGTAAGAGAAAGTAAAAAAAAAGGGATACAGCACTTTATCCTTTATTTAACACTAATTGCCGCAAGACCCACATATGGATTGTTATATATATAACGATTTATTAAGTGTAGTAAAAACCAAGCAACAGATACAAGATCACTGAAACCACAAAGACCAATAAGAATGAAAAAATAATAAAAAAAAATTATGTAGGAGAAGCTCAGAAAGGTGAAAAAATTTATCAGGGGATTAAATACACATATTTAAAGAAACCAAATTTATTAATTAACAGCCTGCAAAACAATAAACTAACTCAACAAAATCATAACAGAAAAACTTAAACTGAAACAAAATTTATAAAAAGGCAATTTAAGATACTTAAGAAAGGAAGGAAATATATTTATAATTTTTTTTTTTTTTTTTTGGGGGGGGAGGGGGGGGGTTGTGATCCACCAGTGGGTCATAGCAACATTTACATTTATGGACGCATATACCATTGGTGGTGTTCTTTTCTGCAGTTTTGTGTGGTAATATAAATTTCTTGAGTCTGAATATATGTGGGAATATAAATTTTAACAGTCAGTATGTAAAATAGAAAAGAAAAAAAAATTGAGCAACAGATAAATTATGTAAAAAATCCCCCCACCCCTCCCTTTTTTTTTTTTTTTTTAATGCTTTCAAAAAACTTATATCATAAGAAGGGATAGAAGAAAAATACATTGATTATAGAAACGTTATCCATTTTATCACAACAAAGATTTTATTTTTTTTTATTAGCACTCATGAGAATTTCAGTATTTTTTAAAACTAAGTAAATAAAATTTTTATATTCATTCAAATCTAAAATTATAAGTTAGCAAAAAAAAAAAAAAAAAAAAAGAGAGAGAGAGAGAGGGCAAGAGAGAAAAGATGAAAGAATCTACCATTTGACCTTTTATTAAAAATGTTTTGAACAATATTATGCATGCAATTAAAAAATTAATCTATAATGTTTTTCAAAGCAAGGAAAAATAAATATTTTACCATCATTAATTTGTTAGATTTCCGTCATATTTTAAGTTTTTGACCTTGTTTCTTTTTTCAAAGTTTTTGCATGTTTTGAAGTGTAAGAAATCTGTAAATCATAAAATTGATGTGGTTTCTGTCCATACATTATTCAGTTTGTTAATCTCTGTGAGCAATATCTCAAAAACAAATTATCATAAAAGAGTTCGGACCAACTTTAAAATACCACTTATTATATTAACAAGATCTCTAATGATTTGCAACATTCTAATTTTAAAATTTCTTGAATCACTCAAAATTTACGATTTTTTTTAATGTGAGAAGATGGGTGAAATTTCGCTCAACTCTTTAACACTGATTGGTTTTACACTGAAATTGTTATGCAACGATTTTTCAATACATATTTCCCCCCTTGTTTTAATTGATTTTTAAATTTTTGTTCCTTCTTTGTTTGATAGAAAGCATCACTACTCCAAGATTTAACAAATGTTTCACAGGAAGAAATATACAGAAGTCACTTTAAATTTCTTAGTAGGCAATGAGTGCATCTTTGTGCACTCATGAATGCAGTACTTTGATAATGCACTCATGCCTAGTTTATTCACATGATGAAGGGCTGTGCTAGTTTTTTCACTTCACCTGAAACAACTGTGAGTTTTTTGCAATTTATAGTATTTACTTATAAAGCTATTCATTAAATTATTATTTGAATGCAATCAGATATATAAATATTTCAAATCAAAAGTTTATAAAAAAAATTAAAAATGCTAAATCTTTTACATATATATGATTGGCTGTGTATCTAATAGCCATTTTTGAAATTAGTTTAGCAATTTTCAATGTATATAGTGAACATTAACATGCACCAAAAGGAATATTTTTATCGTAAAGATGTCACATCAGGCCAGTTTTAAAATAATTAATAATAATAATAATGTTATGTTTACCATGTTTCAATAACATACATTAAAATGCCTTAATGATATAATCCTATAATAAATAAAAATTAAGTAAATTTTAAATAAATCTTTGGTAATTACTTAAAACAATGTAATTTTTTTAGTTTTATATCATATTTCACACTGTCAGCCATTGGTGTAGCCACTTTCCTAAACGGAAAGTTCAGTGTCATCCACCAATGGCTGACATGGCACTGAACGTGTTATTCAAAATTTACAATTTCCTTTACATAATAGAAATAGGACAAAATTTTGTACATATGTTATAAAGAATATTTTTTATGTAAAGATGAAAGATAAATTTAATATATCATTTAAGAAAAAATGTGAGTTTCAAATTTGAGATTTTTCTTAACAAATTAGGGCAATATTTCCCATAAATTAGCATTATAGAAATCATTGCACTGGATATAATACAAAATTAATCTCCAAATTAGGATAAGATAAATGTATCGAATCACAGGGAAGATAACCTACTAGGTGGGGACATTTCAGTCTACCAGGTCACGTAAACTTCATTTCTCTTAATTTGACTATAGTATACTCTATAGTAGAAATTATATATATAGGTGTTATTAAATAAATTTAATAACAGATTTTAGCTTAAAAAATACACAACCTTGTGTGCCAATTGTTTAGACTCTGCAATACTTTTTGCCCTCTCATTTCCTTAAATGATTCTTACTTTGAAAAAGGTAATTTTCAATTTCCTTTGATCCCCCTTTTTCAGGAGTCTGGCTGCACCTTTCTCACTAAGAAAAAACCAGCCACTACTATATGGAAAATAATGATATGATAGAAAAATAAAAAATTATTTAAATAAATAAAACTTCATATTAACATTCTTACCTAGCAAAATCAAGAAGTTTTCAGTGTTAAATTAAGTACTGAATTTTTAAATAAAATATATGAAATTATTAAAAAATTAGTAGAAACAAATAATATTTTTTAAAAAAGAGGGGGGGGGGGCTATATTAATGGTTCTGACAATTCATTGCAACTTATGTTTATGTTATTGGAGTTAAATAATATTTAAAAATAAATTAGAACTATATATAATTCCAGCATATTTGTTATACACTAAAACTTTACCATTTAAGCACAATCTTGCAAATTTGCAAGTCAATAAAAATTAAAAATCTCAAACTTATTTAATAGCTTAACAAAAATGAAATATAAAATCATTCATGTCACAATAATGTATATAAATTAAACCTATAGTCATGTAAAAATATAATTCCTCCTCTTCTTTAATGTCTTTACTACATCAAAAATTTTACTTCATTACATAACATAGAATCATCATTACATCAACATAACAGAAAATTTTTGAAATCTCTGATTTTACTTCTACAAAAACTGATTAGGATATACTACATATACTTTTGATGGAAAGGTCATGTGAGTGATAGAATCTTTCTAGATATTTCATTTTTTATATGTGCGATTAGTGCAGGTTGGTAATTGACCAAGTAGCTCAATTAGTAAAGCACTGGTGTATAATACCATAGGATGCAGGTGCAAATCCTAACCTGGTCACTTTTCATTCTCACTAAAATTAATCTGACCATTCTTGTGCTGTACCAAGTAAAATTTCGTCTGAGTACTTATAGGAAAGAATAACTGATTCACACTAAGAATTTTGCAGATCTTGAAATGAAATGAAAAAAAAAAACTTGATGTAACATGTGGTTAAATAACAATTAGCATGTTTGCATGAATTGTTTGAGAATTTTTGCTATAAACTATACATACACAATTAGACTCTTGATTACGTGACTGGATTGACACAATTAGATGTTTGATGCTTCCATAGATGTAAATTTCTTAAACCATATTAATTGGAAATTTTATTTTTAAAATATTTTTAAGATGAGAAATTATCATCCTCAGATAATTTTTAGAGAATATAAAAGTTGCTATACATTCACGCTTAATTTAGATACATGAAATAAACATATAAAATGAGAACATTAAAATAAATATTTTATAATTTCAAACATGATAGGCTTCATCAATCTTCAGATCTTAGAAATGTAAGAAGATTGGTGGTTTGGGCCATAATTTTCAAAACAACAGATTAAATTATTAAAATACTTTTTTAATGTTTTAGTACATTTTATTTTTTATAATTTTACTTATTTATTTTAATCCAAAATAATATTTCATTTCTAGCAATGTATAGCCAAAGTTTATTTGAATTAATTTTCATAAGGGTTGCATTTTATGTATTATTAAAAATATTACATATATAATTAAACTTCTGCTATAAACAGCGCCCCCTCAACTGAAATGGATAAGCATATTGTTTCTTAAGCAGATTTCATTAATCTCTGTTTTGTTCATTTTGACAGAAACAGCTAAACTTTAATAGTCGTTTTCTAACTCCATGGGGGGTTGCTGCAGCAAAACTGCACTCTACCCTATTTCTTCGACCATGCTCTTTAATTTAAGCTTGGTTTGGTTTCAATGGGAATTTTACTGATTCATACTTCCCTTGTTAGTTAAAATTTGGTCGAGTACCAAGTACAATTCTAGGCCATTCCACCAAAATTTGAGTAATAATGCATATGGTTGAAATTAAAACTGAAATTACAAAGAGTAATAAAGAATAAAAAGTTCCTAAACTTATCTAGTGCTATAATAAATTTATAAATAAACAATTATCACATGAGTAAAAATGCATAATAAAATTAAACTTCATTTTATAGTTAATTTTAGTGTCCAAGCAAAAACACCAAAAAGAAAAATTTTTTTTATTACCTATTACAAAAAGTATGATATAAATATTTTGTTACGTGAAAAATTGAAAATGTATTTAAGTTTTCACCAGTATTTTACATAAAAAGGAAAAGGAATACAAATCGAACAGCTACTAAACAAAGAAACATTAGCTGTTAATAGTAAAAATTAAGAAAGAAAAAAAATATTGCAACACAATATAGAAAACAATACAATCAGAGAATATATTATGTTGATTCAAACATATAGAGTTAGAATATAAAAAAATTTACAGGTTCAAAAAACAGTAAGAAGGGAAACCTCAAGATATATAAAAATTAAACTATCAATAAACATAATAATAATTTTTAAAAAGGTAACAAGAAAAACCACAACCAACTTTATAGCTGCTAGATTAAAATTTATCAACATTTTTGTTAAAATAAAAATTTGATAATGACTTAAGAAAACTATTGTAATGCTTATGTAATTGAATTACACGCATTTAGTTTAAATAAAAAATAATTTAAAAGGAAAAGTCTGTTTTAAAGGTGGAGAATATAATAATAAAAAAGGAATTTAAAAAAAAAAAAGAAAGAAAAGAAAAATATCAATATAAACATATATGGCACTACAAATAAAATTAGTATATGAAATTAAAAGCATATAATTCAATTACTATTTTGCAAAGGTGCAATTTTCTTAAACAAGAGAGCAACATACATGCATTTCTCTGCATGTATATAAACACGAAGAAAGAAAAAAAAAAATATTTTTTACATTTTTGGATATATACAATCCTGAAGTAAAATAGGCATCAAATAAAAATAGCAGCTCAATAAATACTTTTTACATTTTCTTTTAAAAAATTGATATAAGATAGCTGCATGTTTTTAAAAATGTGTGGTTTTGAAAAAAAAAAAAAAAAGTGTCACAAAAAAAATGTCACATTTTACTTCTTTCTTGTACTCACAATATAAGTTAATTAAAAATACTCAAAAATAAATCTTTAATTAAAAGCACATATTTGAATAAAATTTTAAAACAATTCAACAACATTCAATTCTCTTAAAAGAAATTTTAACTACACATTCAGTTACAGTTACATTAAAGAGACGACTTAAAAAGACAGGAGGATAAAAAATACATATATAATTTGAAACAACATTAAAAAAAAAAAATATTTCAAAAACAAAAAAGAAAAATATTTTGATATTAAATACAGCTTTTTAACTAATTTAGTTTTGAAATAAGTTTTATTATCTTCAGCTTTTTTTTTTCTTTTTTTCCATAATACCAGTAAAACTTTTATTTAATTTCTATTCCCCTTTATAAATGAGTGGACACAAATACACAAGTAGAAAAATTCAAAATCTTACATTTAAATTAATGTCTTAATAAAAATCTCCAACATTCAATAAAATATTCTAAAAATGTATGAAATATTAAATAATGACATTCAAAGGAAAATTTTCCATTGCATGTCAAGATTTTGTCAAAAATCACAAATTATACATGCTACAATAAATATAATAAACGAAAAATTGATACCACATTTTTAAAAACTGAAACATTTCCATTAGATGATGGCCATGCTATTGGCATATTTAGATATTTATACATACAGCAAGACTCAATGATGGTGCTATTTAATGACCAAACCATTTGAGATTAAAAAATAAATGTATAAGATATTTACAAAATAATTTTCCCCATTTAGATTTCCTGTTAATTTCAACTTATATTTTGTTTGTAAAATAAATAAAATATTTGTAAATTTATTCAGTCTCAATTTTTAATTTATATTAGTAAATTATTTAAAATTATTATAATCAATTTAATTTTTTAGGTTTGCCTCTAATTCCATTAAATGTTTTGAACATAATTTGGTGGTTTATCATATGGGTGTGGGAAAAAAAAAACTGCCAAATAGCCAAATGGTAGTAGTCATCTAATGGAAAAGTACCAAAAAAGTATTTGCAGAGAAATGTGTATAATACAAAATATAATATATTAAAAAGAAAAGAAAATCCATTTCAGAAAGCAAATTAGAATACCTGAGTAACGACCTTTTTTCTTATACAATGGGGAAAAAAAAAAGTTCTTTGTGAATCATAAATAGCTGTGCCTGATTTTTAAAATTTTCGGGCAATTTTTTTTTATTATTTATTTACATAAATTTGCTTACGCACATATATAATATATATATGTATTTTCATTTGTGCAGTTTTTATCTAGCTTTTTATATTCAGTTGATATCTTTATACACTATAAGTACACTTTATGCTATAGTAATTTCACTATTTTCTCGCAGAGAGTTATCTATCTGAACCAAACCTATTTGTGCACTAGGTGGATTTTCTGTAGATACTGTAGTTTGTCTATTTGTTGAAGCAGTGGAATCTCGTGTGGCTGGGCCACACTGATAAATGTCCTGCAAGGGTCTTGTGTCTTCTAAGCAATCATCATCAACATCAGACGCAGAAGATTCTGACATTTCAGACATTATTACATTATCATCTGTGGTAGAAGTAAATACACGCGAACACTTATTGGCTAATTCTTCATATGTATCACCCTGAAGGAAACACACTAAAACAACTGTCATGTTATCACAACCAAGACCACCCATTTGACAATCAGGAGCAAGGCAACGTGTCATTAACTCTTCACATATCTATAAAAAAAAAATACAGAAAATTACTCTAAGAATTAAATAATCAAGTAAAAAGATCGTTATAAGTTTTTTTTTTTTTTTTTTTTTAAAGATATAAAACACATTTTGATATTTAAATATATCTATTTTTAAATTTAGTTATAGTAATATTGCTTTCTTAATTTACTTTTTTTTATATTATTATATGTATTGCACATTTAAAAGAATAAATCCGATATTTGATGGAGAAAATACTGTATTGACAAAATTTCTTTGAATTGATTTTAATAGTACAAACAAATTATTGAGTCGTGCTGATTAATATATGTGTGTATATGTACACATTATCTAATCTAAACTAATTGAATATTGTTATCAAGGGTATTGGTATCAATGAACTCAATACCCTTCATAACAATATTAAATTCACCATGGAAAATGAAACAAATCATGCTTTAAATTTTCTGGACGTAAAAATTATAAAAAACCCAAATAATTCTTTTGATACCACTATCTACCGGAAACCAACCGCTAATACCGAAATCACAAATAAAAACTGTAACACCCCTCTCTCCTATAAATACTCCGCTCTCCGATCGTATATTAACCGTACAATCCTCGTTTGTTCCAAGAAAAACTTACTCAATACCGAACTCAATTACATTTAAAAAAATCACTGTTAAAGCTAATTACTCTAAAAACCTCATCGACAACCTCTACAAAAAACGCATAAAATCCTTAAATAAAATTAACAATGCCCAAAAATCCAAATCCAACTTTACTACCTCCATCCCCTTCTGTAACGACGCTAGCATAAAAATAAAAAAAATGAAGCTAAAAATCTAAACATAAATATACCAATCAAACCAAATAAAAATATTTTTCAACATATTCGTAATGAAAAAGATACTATCCACCAAAAATCCACTGCAGGAAAATATAAAATAGATTTCGAACACATCAATGGGAAAAAAGCTTGTTACATAGGTATGATGAAATGCAGGATTAATGAACATGAAAAAGAACACTGCACCGATCTAAAATATGGGAAAACTTCTACTGCCTTCTTTTCCACCCACAACAATAACCCGATTAACATTATCTCCATTAATATTAATAAAATAGCCCCATATAACAATCACAACTATGCTACTATGCACTAAAACGGGAGACCATCGAAATAATAACTAACAATCAAGCCATCAACGACCGAGAGCACTACATCATTTCAGCTGGATGGAAACAGTTCCTACAAGAAACTAAACCGAACTTGAAAGTGAAGCGAAGCGAAGGCATGGAAACTACAACACTAAAAATATGAAGATCTACTGAAGAATGACGTTTTTCGTACTTAGCACTAAGGATGGGTACGGCTGTATCCGAAATTAATATGCTAAGTCATTTAAAAAGATGTTTTTTAGGGTATTTTATATTGTAAATATAAAATTTAATCATTTCTTAATAAATTTTAATTGAATTAATATACAGTGGAACCTGTAAAAGTGACCACCTTGGTAAAGTTACCACCTGACTAAAGTGACCATTTTCCTGACTAAAGTGACCATTTTCCAATTTTAAAGAGACTTTATAAAGTGACCACCTGCATATAGTGACCATTTTAGCTGGTCCCTAGGGTGGTCACTTTAGACAGGTTCCACTGTATTTTTAAAAATTAAAAAATAACTTCTAATAGGAGAAAATCATGCTCCGGGTCCTCACTGCCTTCGGCAGTGCAGATCCGTGATTATTTAGCATATACAGATAAGTGTTGCACACTTTCGGAAGTATAGGTAATCCGATTCATCACACCCCAAACGTATATATACCAATTTCAACGCTCTAAATCTATCTAGAGCGTTGAGAGCGTAGAGATCCTACCCACCCCTTCCCGCACCTCCTAACATATTTGCACTTCTAATAGTATTCTAATAATTTTCTTACCCTACAGAATCACATAATACCAATTTTTAAGACTCCAACTTAATCTACATTTCTGCCGTTGAATCCCCACAACTTTCTGCCAATCCTAATAATTTTACACAGCACCATCTCATTAAGAACATGAGGATATTCGAAAATATGAAAGTACTTAAAAATAGCTTTTGAATGATGTATTATAAGTAATTTAATTGCATTTAGTACTGGAGATATTGAAATTTTAAAATATTAAAGCAACATCTGGCGGTAAAGATTTCTGTTATCCACAGATAAATTCCAAAAATGATATACGAGTATTACTTATATTATTTTAATTGGTAGCTGAGATACAAAAGAATACGTAATTCAAAATTGCTATGTAAAAAATAGCGCCATCTATTGCAAGAAATTTAAAGTCTGAAAGGTTTTTTTTGTACATACGTGTAATTCAATGTTTAATATAAGAAAAAAGATTTTAAGAATTAAAATTAACTTGTTAAGCTCAAAAGACTTTCCTTTTGTTAGTAAATTTACTAAGCAGCAGCGTCATCTATTGAGAAAATTTTAAAAGGATAAAAATTTAAAAAAGGAAGTTGAACAGAGTTGAACATTAAAAGAATCATGAGTATGTGACATTTATTTCAAAAGATATTGTGGTTTTAGTGTTAATTGTGATTAGCATCCTGTGTGGGATAAATTTTATTTAGGTTATTTGATAATATAAAGGTACTTTAAAATATCTTTCGAATGATGTATTGTAAAGTAATTAAATCATAATTAGAATTGGAGATATTGAAATCTTAAATTATTAAAGATTAAAATAGATATTCGCAGCATTTATACTTAAATCCAAATATATTCTAAAATTATATATTACGTATGAAATTATAATAATTAGAAACTGTGATACAAAAGTTAAAAGTAATAGAAACACTGTTATAAAAAAAGTTGCATCTGAGTTTTCCATGTTTTTCTCCAAAATGTGTGTCATTCCAGTGTGAATAGCATTAAAAATCCTCGGTACAAAATGTGAATTCAGTATCAGAATTTTGCAAAATATAAAAGAATAAAACGTTCTGGGTTTTCCGTGTGTTTCACAGGTTTCAATAGGAAAGAAAAGCTTTCAGTTCAAATGAAATCATTATTATAGAAACCAATATCTGAAGTATTGAAATACAAATCAGAACACTTGGGCGAATTAACCCTCAGCATTAAGTTCTATGGGGTCTAGAGGCACTAAATTTTTCAATTCCCAAAACTTAATAATACCAATTCAAAATAAATCTTACATCCTCTTTTGATCATGTGTGTTAGAATAAAATTTAATTTGCAATAAAAATGTAACTTTTTTGTTTATTAACTTAAGTTGATGAAATCTGAACTGGAAACTGGTCTTGTGATATCCAGGCTGTATATTAATTTCTGTGTTTGTGAGTGAAAATCTGAAAAAATTTGAAAACTGCAATTTTTAATCCCACTACAAAAACAGTCGACTTAATGAGTTGCAACTATTTCCTTTTTTCCCAGACAATCGTCTGCTATCAGTTTAGATTGAAATGAAGCATTGCCACCTAAATTTCATACTTTAGTTAATTTTAAAAAATCTAATTGTCTGATCGATAAGTGGTTTAATTCCCTGGATTCAGAAAAAAGTCCCCTTTCATTTGGTCCCTAATTTATAACGATAGGACTGATAGTTCTAATTTATTTTCTTTTTCTGCCTATAGTTTCGTTAAAACGTCTATTTTTAAGGAATGACGGTAGATCCTCAGTCCTTTTTCGATCGACATGAGTCAACATTTTAATTATTATCTCCGTTAATTAGGGTTGCATCATTTAACAAATTAGATAACGAACATCTGAGATAAATTCTCCGTCCGACGCTATCGGACCAAAGTCCGTGTGATGATTAGGGCCAGAGTTTATCATGTTTCAGTGGCAGTGTGACAGTAGAGGTCAAGATTTAAAATCTTTAGAATGGCCAGTGGTCACTGGACATTATCAACTCAGTGGCCACTCATGAGTTGTCGTTGTACATGAGATTCACACATATAATTAAAATATATATACATAAAGGCCATAAAAACACAAATAATATGGTCGGAAAATTAAATTAAGGAATGATGCCCTTTATTGTATTTATTTTAATAATATTTTTAAAAAAATATGTATACCAATATACCAATTTAAAAAAAAAAAAAAAACTTTAGATATTGTTCGAAAATAAATATTTTTTTAAAAAACTTACATACTTCTTTAGTTTCAATTTTCAATATCTGAAATAAAAAGGGGTGGCAGGAAGACAAAATAGGCTGAGAAATCGAATTATTGAAAAATAATTCGACTTTTGAGGGAAGATATCTCATTTGAACTTATGTTGTATGTCTCTGTTGTATTGTTATGTTTATATTGCAATTTTCTGGTTTTAAACCTGTGTAATCAAGACATTTTTAAAAAGTTCTATTTTAATTTCTTAATGGCAATTATTAATTTTCTCTCAATAGTGAGTTGGTTAATATGATATAAAAGTATCCTGAAATCAAAGCAAGAATAAACATTAAAAATTAAATAATTCCATAGAGGAAAGATTGAATTATGTGGTAGAACAGAAAATACAATTAAAAAAGACTTACTTGTTCAGGTTCCATTCGAGAAGCTATTCTGGTTCTAACAAAGTCAACTACCTCATCATTTGTCATTACATCCCATATGCCATCACAAGCCAGAACTAAAAATTCATGATCTGAAGTAAGATCTTTAACAATCACATCTGGATATGCTATTTAAAAGAGAAAATATATTTTAACAATTTTATTCATTTAAGAATATGACTATGATATTTAAAGATACTAATTTGTAAATTGTGTGTTTGCGTGTAAGAAAGAAAGTGAATATGCTTTCATGTGCAGCAGAACTCTTTATAATAATACTAGAAAAGCCCTGGTTCGGAAACAAACCGAATTCCGAATGCGGGAAAAATTTCAAAATCAAACTTGAAATGCACAAAACTCGGCCTGATGCTGCTTGCATGCCAATAGATCAAAGTTTGTTAACAAAACCATTTTTAAATTCATGAAATCAAGGAAGGTAGTGAATCAACAAAGGCTTTGCCCACTTCGCTGGTCACTATGTTTTAAAGGAAACTCTTTTCTATATCGCTTTATAAACAAATAATAATAATAAAATCATGAAATTGCTCTAAAGCCCACTTTGGTTCCCCGCTGCCTTTGGCAGCGACCCACTCATTCGCAGGCTCTCAGATGCCTGTGGGCTTTACCAGTGGGCTTTCATTTGGGTGCTTATCAGATGACAGTTTCGAAATGTACAGTATCTAAAAAATTGAAGTAGCAATTTTATATTTGAATCTCAGTTACATATGAACAACACTATACGTGGCGTACATAATATTTTATTTCATGTTATTTTCTATATTTAATTGATTTATTCGATCAACCATAAAATGGCAATTTCACGCCAAATATAATATTACAATATGCTATGATCGGCTACATCAATCGTATGAGACATTTTTTGTGGTTATAATAGTAGTTGAGTTAGTTATTAGTCCAGTGGCAGAAACACTGCAACACGGTAACAATATCACGAACGAGTGACTATGTGAGTGAGTGAGGGGGTGATTCATCATCGCCCAGACCAAACCCTTAGACCTAGAAGCATGAAATTTTGTGTCAATGTTCTTTCTATGACGGAGGCATCCACTAAGAAGCGATTTTACAAAATTCGCTCCCCAAGGAGGGGGGGGGGGGGCAAAATGGGATTTCACAAAATCCTTCACATCTCAAACAAAAAAACAGATATCCGTAAAATTTTTGCTTTAAAATATAGCTAACACAAATGTCTAAAAACCAATTTCTGCAATTTTCAAAATTCGGTCCCCAAGGAGGAGGAGGAGGGGGGGGGGGGCAAAAAGTGATTTCACATGCGTAAAATGTGATTTCGCATAATCCTATATATCTCAAACAAAAAAATAAATATACGTGAAATTTTTGCTCTAAAATATAGCTAATGCAAATATCTAAACTAATTTCTGTAATTTTAGAAATTCAGCCCCCAGTTGGGGCAGCAAGAGGGGGGAGGGGCTATGGAGCAAAAACAAATAGAAATACCGTTAGGCCGTTCTAAATTGGTACAGATAGGTTTTAAAGGCCTGCAAGTCGAATGGGGATATTTTCGAAAATATAAAGTTATTAGCATGCCTGCCAACATCGTGAACAACTCTTCAGGAGAAATATTTGTAAATTTCAGGAGTTTTGAGACGCATATCAGGAGTAAAATGTAAAATAAAGAAAATGAAGAAAAAAATGTACTAAATTATGTTTAAAATTGAATTATTTATAAATCCCAATTACACAATCATAACTAACAGTTAATATTACACAATAAAGTAATTTTCAACTACAATTAATTAAAATAAAAAATTAAATATTCTCACCAGTTCCATCATTCTCAAATTTGCTTAAAGAAAGAAGTGCAGAAGAAATTTCAGAAGAGGATTCATCAAAAAATGTTATAACAATAGGAAATAATTTATCATCTACCACAGAATTACTTCCATCTGTGGCCAGAGTAAACTTTTTTTCCCTGATAAGAGAAAACTTCTTCTGGGTTGATTTAGCAAAAGATTTTACAATTTCAGTCGTTTTGGTACAGCCAGAACGATATTTTTTTGCTATACTTGAATCCGGAAGCATTCGCTGAAATAGGAGACTAGCATGGTCAGCAGAAGCCATAGGTAAGTTATGCTCTACTAAAAATTTAGCAAAATGTGCTTCTGCTTTTGTAACCTTCAAGTTATCTTTTGGAATTAGCATTTTATTGATATTTTGATTTGATGCTCTAATTGTGGCGTTTTCCCGATGACGTGGTCCTTCAACATGGTGCCAACAATCCGCACGGCCACCATGTGCTACAGAGAAATCACAATTACACACCTGACAGAAAATATGATGGGCCGATTTCGTTGATCTTGTTAAAACAGGCCACTCTTGAGAATATTCCTTTTAATAAACTTGCACATGTTTTTTACTAGACATCACTGTAAGTGTAATATTTACAGCAAATCGCAACACAAACTAATAACACATCGCCAGTAAAAATGAAAGCACAAAACAAATTAATATTACGTTGCGGGCGAAAACGAAAGTACAAACAACACAAACAATAGCAATAGGAAAGAACCGAAAACCGATACACTATGCAGTCAATTATTACACAGAATCAGTCAACACCGATTGGATTCTTCCCAATAGTCTCGATAACAGAGCGGAAACCACGCCTACGGAAAAACGCCGATTGGTTTCTTCTTACTAGCCTCGTAAACAGAGCAAATGCCACGCCCTTAAGGAACCACTGATTGGTTTTTTTCTTCTAGTCTCGTACGCAGGGTAAGGGCTACGCCTACAGCTGAGTCTAAATCGCTGGTTTTGAGATTAGTTAAGGAGATTCTGAAAAATATCCGGAGTAAAAAGGCACTTTTGCGGAACACGCGGAGTTAAGCGATATTTCAGGAGAAACTCCGGAAGAAACGGAGTACTTGGCAGCTATGTTATTAGGAGGGCGAGAAGGGGGTGTGGGGAGAGAGGGGGGGCAAAAAAAAAAAAAACCAGTGTTAGATTGTTCAAAATTGGTACATAGAGGTTTTCGATACTTACAAATCGATTGCGGATATTTATGAATTTGTAAAATTATTAGGAGAGGCAGGAAGGGGGGGCTATGGGGCAAAAACAAATAGAAATACAGTTAGGGCGTTCAAAATTGGTAGAGATAGGTTTTAGAGGCCTGCAAGTTGAATGGGGATATTTTCGAAAGTGTAAAGTTATTAGGAGGGCTGGGAAGGGGGAGGCGGAGGTGCAAAAAAAAAAAAAAAAAAAAAAAATAGAGTTAGATCATTCAAAATTGGTACATAGAGGTTCTTGATACCTACAAATCGATTGCAGATATTTTCGAATTCTTAAAATTTTTGGGATTGGGGGGGTGAAATAAAAATAGAGATAGATCGTTCAAAACTGGTGCATAGAGGTTTTTGATACTTACAAATCGATTGCGGATATTTTCGAATTTGTAAAATTATTAGGATAGACGGGAGGGGGGGGGGCGAAGGGGGAAAAATAATAGAAATAAGAGTTAGAGCATTTTGGGAATTTTGAGAATTTTTTCGGAAGGCAGTGAGAACCCGGTGCGACATTTTTCCTAATCAGATTTTTTTTTTTTTTTTTTTTTTTTTTTTCACGATAAAAATTAATGCAATTTTGAGAATTCAGTAATTATAGTGATGATTCATTTAAAAATAGGGACCAGCGAAGCGGGCATTGCCTGCTAGTAAAATAATAATAATAATAATAAAATCTCTTCCAGACTAATTTAGCCATAAATTATCGTAGAAACATGTGGCTAATGCCTGTCGATTGGTAATAGCATCTAGTTTTTAATGCAATAGTCAAATTTTGTTTAGGTTGTCATCTACATATTAAAATTTGCACAAACTTTTTTTTTTTTTTTTTTTTTTTAATAATAGCACCCATTTTTGACTCCATACTTGAATTTCTGAGGTCAAGGCGGTTCGTAAAAAGGTATAGTTTACATTCTTTATATCAAGTCTTCATAGAGTTACAAGCAAAAATGTGTTAAGGGTAAATCCCTATATTTAAAAAAAATAATTAATTTATGATATATATCCCACAGAAAAATATTATATCCATTCAGATAATAACCAGAAAAGTATAATAATTTTAAATATAAAATAAAGTAATGCTAATTAAGAAACAATGTGTACGTCTAAACTTACTTGAATAACTATTTTAAATCATGCATATGTAAAGTAATATATGACAAAAATGATAACAACTGACAGCCCCCTAAGAGCAATAAAAATTCAAATACCACTATAATAATTAAAGAAATGATAAGAATGAATTGTAAATTTGGAAACCCATATTTTTGATGATGCTTGTTCTATTCGCGAAAAATTAATGTAGGTCATAACCTCATAAATTTTTGAAATATGAATTTATTAATTTTCATAATTCAAAAAATGTTTTTTAATCAAAAATATGCATGAAATATGTTTGAGTTACTTCATTCAAACGTGTAAAAAAATAAAATTTGAATATATTAATTTTTTGGGACGATATGAATTAATGTTTGTAACACCATTTAATATTAACATCCTCATATTTTAACAAATTATAACTCTGTAAAAATTGAAAGAAATATATAAACTATACCATTTTCTAGGCTGATTTGTTCCAAATAATTCAAAAAGCTTGTTGAAAATAAGGGGAGGGGGGGGGGGGGGGGAGGGGTTGCCTTTGAAAAAAAATGAAGTTGTTGCCAGTTTTAATATGTAGCCACCCCTAAACAAAATAAACTAAACCGTTCTAAACTAGGTTTGATCGGCAGCAGCCGCATATTTCTACACTAATTTATGGCAAAATTAGTCTGAATAACAGGAAGGGGGAGAGGGGGTTATGACTGTACATACGGTGCTGCCCGAATGATTAAAATAGATTTCCAATGCAGCCCACCAAGTGTTTTGGATTGAACAGGCCTCGTCTATCATGTACAATTGCAGTTACAGTCATTTCTCAGGCATGCTGAGTGAACTGGCTTGATCACTTGCTTTTCCTCTCTTTTAGCACGACACACCACCTTTCATCTATTACATGCATCAGAACTGTCATTGAGATTTTGGAAAATTGTGATGTGTGTAATACTTCAGAACCTATAAAAATAGATGAAAAGTGGCACTCCATGCTAAATGAGAGGAAGAAGCAAGCAACAAAGCCAATTCACTCAAGGTGTCTATGGTAGCAGTCGAAAACATTAATTATTTTAATGTTTTTTAATGTAAATTTTAATATATCAGTTGTTTCTACTCTATTATTAGGGGGACCGGAAAGTAATGTCGTTTCTGTGCATGTCGATATTTGATTGTCATTTGGTAGCTCATTACGTACTTGGAAGGTGTGTCAAAGAGATTTTGAGGTTATTGTATCATATTTGCTTCTGAATAATTAAGTATTAGACTTTTTTTTTTTTTTTTTGCAATTTGGGGTGAAATGGCCAGACAAATACCAGAAGAGCATATCTGTCACTGTATGCTTTTTGAGTTTCGCAAGGGCATACCCGCCAACCTGCAAGAATTCCAAGGAGTAAAACAGCACACAAACAAACAAATTTGCAGACCCCCCCCCCCCCCCCCTAGTTTTTTTTTTTCGTTAAAAGTAAAAAATCAATAACTTTGTTTTAAATTATCACAGATTTATAGTTCAACCATTCGTTTTAAAGGTATTGACGAGACCTTTCGAAAGATACCCATCTTGAAATGATGCCCCCACATGCACAAAATTTTTTTCCTAGTTAACTACTACTATTATCAATGAAACCTTTTGAAAGATACCCATCTTGAAAATTTACTCACCCCCCCAGGGGGGCAACCAATGCCCCCACATGCACAAAATATTTTCCTAGTTAACTACTACTATTATCAATAATTCATATTAATTTTACAATCACAAGTTTAAAATAACTCTCATTATTATGCACATTTATACGAAATTTTGTCCTATACTGCCATGTTAAAAGTTTGCATAAAATGCGATCAGAGTGCCACCTGTTGAGCGATTGATCCTCAAAACTATTCAGCACCAGTTTATATCAGGGTGCAACTAAATACCAAGTTTGGTTAAATTTCCTTCATTGGTTCGTGAGATACAGCGTCCACAAAAAAGTGATACAGACAGACAGACATTTTCTAAAAACTATCAATTCATGTTCTGGACATCCCAAAACGTGTAAATCCATCAAAAAACGGAGGTCGAAAATTTTCATGAATCCAATACTTTCTGTATATTATTATATATAGAAGAAAGTAAAAATCGGTAGAAAAATGTTGAAATAGTAGAAAAAGAGTAAAAATAATGATCTAGGAGTAAAAGTGTAAAAAATGTCAAAAAAGAGTAAATTTTACTCCCGGGGAGTAAAACTTGGCAGCTATGCAAGGGTAATACCGCAACTGCTGCGACTAAAAACATTTGCGATGTTTATTCAAACGCATTGGACATTCGAAAATGCCAAAGATGGTTCTCCAAGTTCAGATCAGGCAATTTTGATCTCTCGGACGCCCATCGATCAGGAAGACCAACAACATTAGATAACGACGTGCTAAGGGCAGAAGTGGAAGCAAATCCATGTCAAACAATTGAGGAACTCTCAAACAGCCTTAACCAAACATGGTCAACCATCCAAGAATATTTGCCGCAGATTGGAAAAATAAGCAGAGCTGGTGTTTGGGTCCCCCATAATCTGTCCGAACAGAATAAAGCCAACCGGTCCATCACACGCAACGTATTGCTTCAACGGCACCGTACAGATCAGTTTTTTGATCGCTTGATCACTGGAGACGAAAAATGGGTCCTGTAGGCAGTGGCTCAGCCGAAATGAATTACCACGAACAACTGCAAAGCCAGGTTTACACCCCAAAAAGGCACTTCTGTGTGTTTGGTGGAATACATGCGGAGTTGTTCACTTTGAAGTGTTAAAACCTGGACAAACTGTTAATGCAGATGTCTATTGTGAACAATTGGAACGAGTAAACCAGTCTTTGATTGAAAAGTATCCGGCAATTGTCAACAGAAAAGGAGTTATTCTGAAACATGACAATGCAAGACCGCACTGTGCAAAACGGACCTTAGAAAAAATTAACGAATTGGGATGGGAGGTACTGCCTCACCCACCATACTCGCCCGATATTGCACCCTTGGATTACCATTTATTCCGATCACTGCAACATTGTCTTAGTGGCAAAAAATAATAAAATTTTGATGAAGTCCAAAATGCTATCTCGACATATTTTACAGAAAAACCGATTGATTTTTACCGCTCCGGCATTGAAAATTTGTATACTAGATGGCAAAAGGTTGTTGATAACGAAGGTGAATATATTGTTGATTAGAAATAAAAACTTGTTAAAAATGTAGTTGTGTGAATTTAACTTAAGAAAACGACATTACTTTCCGGTCCCTCTAATATATAAAATTAATACATATATTTGTTTCAATAAAACATCCTTGATATTAATCCTAAAATATAGTGACTGTTAAAATAAAAATTTTAGATGAAAAATTGCCTTATTTTCAAGAAAGTATTTTTACTTTTACAAATATAGGTCCCAAACAATAAAATATGTATTGACCCCTGATAATTTCAAATAAATTTTTTCCTGCATAATGAACGATATTTTCCCACCTTAAAAAAACATTTTATAATTATTACTACAAATGAACAAAGAAATATACCAGTTACTATCTGTTCTTCAGGTGGTTTCTTTTCATTTTTCTTGAATACAAAGTCTCCTAATGCTCTTGACAATGCTAAATTACCTATAAATATAGATATTTCTTTATTAATTCAATTAGAATTAGTTTTCAAAAAGATGGCTATAACAAATTTGTGAGAAAAAGAAGGGAGGGAAAATTTAGGAATTATTTTGTGTTTTTCTAGTATCATCTTTATCTAGATTTCTGTGAAATCGACATCTTCATTTTTTATTAATCATATCATATATTATCTGGTATATTATTCACTATTATACCAGACCATGTGCATTTGAATAACAGACATGCTAGCATTTTTAACTTATTCTGCAGCATTGTTAGTACTCGCCATTTATCACACCACTTTCTTATGAAAAGTATTTTTCTTTATTTATTATTACACATTCAAAAAAAAAAAAAAAAAAAAGTGATGCTGATATAGATTGTAGAATTTACTGTTGCATATTTTCTTTTATAATTGATGCGCAGTAATACGAGGGGCAGTACTTAAGAATCTGGCAACAAAAACACAGCTACTTCCAGCGCAGACGATTTTTTATCAAAATTCAAATATTTACGTGATCATCTGCATTTATAGAACATCAAAAGCTGTGAAATTCTATTTACTGAGATTTCTCAAAAATCATAAGTGTTAAGTAATTATGGAGTTATGTTGAAGGGATTTCAGAGCCATGATTTTTTGACTTTCAGTTTCAACAAGGTTTGACACAGAAACAGTGTATCGGTAAAACGAAATCGATGTTTGGTAGTGAAGCACCAACAAAGGCAACGATTTACAACTGGTTTACAGTGGCAAAGCTGAGAAAGTTTTCAAGGGTAGGCTAAAAAAATATGAATTATGAAATTTAAAAAAAAAAAAAAAAAAAAAAATGCTTTTATGCTTTTTTTTTTTTTTTTTTTTTACTTTCTGAAGATACATATGTAAGGGTAATATTGTAATCAAGAAAAAAAATTCAATTTTGAGATTTCGGTGTATTTAGTGTCTAAATGCTGTATTTGATTAAACTTTAATTTTATATGCATATTATAGATCACCGTGGGCATGAACTGTATAGAGTTTGGTAAATCTATATAGTTAATAGGCTAAAAAAATATGAATTATGAAAAAAAAAAAAAAAAAAAAAAAATGCTTCTATGCTTTTTTTTTTTAACTTTCTGAAGGTACATATGTAAGAAAAATATTGTAATCAAGAAAAAAATTCAATTTTGAGATTTTGGTGTATTTATACGTTTTGAGACCCCTAAGTTTATTTTTGCTATTTTTACAGTATTGTGTGCATGTGTGTCAGTGAACACGTCAGTGTCTAAACACTTTGTTCGAATAAGCTGGAAGTTGGTGCGTGTGTCACCGTAGCAGAGACACAAAGAAAAATTATTTTCCGTTATGGCCTATGGGCTGAAATTATTTAAAGTGTGATAGCATCTGAGTGCCACATTTGAATGAATTGAAAATTTATACATACCTGTTATAGGTCACCAACACACAAATTGTATAAATTTTGGTGTATACGAATATTTTTTAAAGGACACAAAGAAATTTTTTTTTAGCAGTGTGGCCTATGGGATGAAATTACTTAAAATGTGATAGTGTCTAAATGCCGTATTCGATTAAGCTTTAATTTTATATACATATTATAGATCACAGTGGGCATGAACTGTATAGATTTTGGTAAATCTAACACTTTTAGTTTTTTTTTTTTTTTTTTTTAGAGGGACACAAAGAAAAATTCTTTACCACTATGGGCTAAGGGCTGAAATTATTTAAGGTGCCTGCCTACTATCGGAGCTGATTTTTTTTAATAATTGAAAAATTGCCTACTTATGTGCATTATATGATAGAATATAGTAAAAAACAGTGAATAACCTGAAAAAAATATGCAAATTTTAAAATATTTTCATATTTAGGCTCAAAATATGCATAAAATTTGCAATAAAAAAAGCACTTTTACAAAACATAAGTCAATTTTAAATAAAGATATTTTTATTCTGTAAATTTTATTTAGATTATTGAAAGGTCCTTAAGGGATTGAACTACTCTCAAAACTATAACCATGTTATTTAATATTTTAGAGAAGATAACATTTTTACATGCTGAAAAAATCATGAACATACATGACAGTTCATAACTTCTATCGACAAAAAAACAAAAAATAATTTAGCTAGATTCATTGTTGTAGTTCAATTCCTAAAACAACTCCTCTAGAGTAATTTGCCAAAGTTTCATAACATTTCAATTATAACTTTTGGAGTTACAATGTTTTGGGATTAAAGCAAAATGTTAAAAACCTCATTTTGAGAAAAAGCAGAAAACATTTAAAAACCAGAGTTCACAAAGTTAATAATATCAATGTATAATAGAATGAATTTTAAATTTTTCTCACATTGATATTATAAACTTAAATATGTAAAGGAAATAACTAAAAACTCACCATTAACTCTGTTAAATTCAACCCATCCACCAGCAGAAACAATACGCTTGGTTTCAGTTTCATTGCTGGGCTTGTGATCAAAAGACAGTTGCTGAACTTGACCCGCAACACTAGCTACAGCCCTTGAATCTCCAACATTACCCTAAACAAAAAATATTACTACTTCAATATATTAAGTGCTGTTAATTTAAAACAGCAAAATCTGGTTAAACATTATTTTAAAAACAATCTAAACAACAATACATTAAAATTATTTTATTATATTTTAGAAAAGAAATTCATCCCTACAGAATAGCAGTAGTTATTTTTCATTCTAATATATATATATAGTCATATTAAACAGATTATATACATCAGAAATGACTCAGTTAATGTAATGCAGTCATTGGATTCGCAGTCCTTTAATAAATTCAAGAGCTTACATCACATCGAGCGAAGATAAGCCCTTTCTAAATTCAAATCAAAATTAAGTCATCTTTATCAGCTGCTAGTTAACATAAAATTCTCTTTTTAAAACAGTATTAAAAGTTCTTTTACATTCCAAGCAGCCACAGTCACATCATCGTGACTGCCCCCATTGGCTTAGGGGGAGTCATATGATACAAAGGAGGAGAGGGCAGATTATTCTAGATTAAAATTTTTTGAATTGCACAATATAATAAAAAACAGTTTTGTTCCATCGAAAAATAACATAGGTTTAAGAATTGAGAACAAGTTAATGAATTTAAAATAACTGAAATATTTAGAAAATTAATTATTAAAAAAATAATTAGGGTGCGATCAGTGGATTAGTGGAAGGCCAGAATCATTTAAGTTTAAGAAATGGAACCCCTTCGGATACAATTTTTCAGGCAACACAAAAACTAATAAATTAAAAAATAACTAAACTTAAAACCTAATTATTGTTTGCTTAGATGTATTACTAGATACTAGGAAAATATGTAGACATATCTAGGAAGAGATATACTATTTTTATGTTAAATTCAAAGAAAAATCACTAACTCAAGATTTTAAACTTCGTAGAAAACACAGTTTGAATGTTTACATATATATATATATATATACAGGGCTGGTGACAGGAATTACGGGCCCCTGGGCAAACAAAAGTCAGCCCCCCCCCCCCCCCCCCCACACACACACACACATAATCACTTATTAAATTTTAATCGAAATATAGTTTAAATTTTTGGGTACTGCGGTATTTCAAATAGCTCCAATAAAATAAAGTGATACAGTAAGTAGTGCATTATCGTACTATACATTTATACGATGAAATTTGATTAAATAAGAAGTCTGATTCATTCATTCATGACAAAAGCATACAATTACTTTGCATTTCATTCTCAATATATTAATTTACAAAAGATTTATCAATCAGTGATTGATATATGCATTACCTATTGTACTTTAAAGCTAAATATAAAATTTTAAAATAAAGATATCATGATTGAAATATAAATGTAATACATTTGAAAAATGATATTTTAGCTAAAAATTTCTTTTAGAAATTCTGGATTTCTTTTTGACAACCTTGAGCCTTATTTAATAAGCTATCCCCTGAAAATTTGTTTGGTCTATAATTAAATATTTTAAAAATTAACTTTTGAATGAAGTGAACATTAATAAATACCGAGTGGGCTGAGTAGATTCATAAAAGTATATACTATTGGCAGCAAAATTATTCGAGCGCTAGCAATAATTCTTATATGAAAAAAGTACATTTAATACTGTTTTATTAAATAAATCGTTGTGGAATTATATTCTTAGACTGACTAAAAACATGACTTGACAAGGATTTCTTTAACAAAGCAGTATTAAGTGTACTTTTTTACACAGGAATTATTGCTAGCGCTCAAATAATTTTGCTGCCGACAGTAAGGCTGAAAGTTTTCTGATAATTTCTTTTCAGTCTCTTTTTTTTTCTGTGTTTAATAAGATTTAAAATATTAATTTTTTAAACAAGCAAAAGTAAAGGCGTAATCAGTCTTTTATTAATTTAAAGGCTTTTATTATTATTATTATTAAATATGCATATTTAAAATTAGAAAAAGAAAAAAAAAAGGAAAGAAGAAAAGCAGTAAAAGAAAATAATAATAAATGATTTTTGTATTTTTTAAGCAGTAAGTAGTTCTTTTAAGTTTATTTTTTTAGAAATTGATCTTTCTTGCTTTTTTAATTGCAAAATCATTTATAATGTCATTAAAATTCAATTTTCTTAAATGAACTTACTTTAAAATCACAGAGGAAATTCTCTCAAGCCAGATCTTGACAAGGCATTAGAAAAAGGCCACAACAGGAATATATATATGATTTTCTCTACTGTATACTGTATTAGTAAACATATACTGTAATTGATAAATTTTCTTCTTTTCACTAAAATCTACAAACTGAATCTGAATGTAAAAACTTAAAAGCAATGTTTAGCGTTTGCGTTCCTAAATGAGGTTTTTAGTAATTACATAGTTTTTACCACCATTCCCACTGATAACAGCCAATGGACATTGCACAGATGAGATTGCACTGCTTGGGAAAAAAGCAAAGCACCAAATGAGATGCAGACAGCCCCCCCCCCCCTCATCTGTTCCTTTTTCAGATGAATACTGACTAGGTGGCTACGATGAGCAGTGATTACTTTTTCAAGTTCGATGTGTGAAAATGTTTCCCATGTCAGTTAAACAAGACAGATTCTTCCTTTCACTTTACCAAACATTTTTAGCAGGAACACAACTCACGACACCTTTGATCTGCGTAAAAGATAAGAGTTAAATGATTCTAAACCCCGTTTTTGCTCCGGAGTTACAGTAATGAATAACTGACATGAACCTTCAGTCATTGTATTTGATTTATCTGATTTTAGGAATGAACTGATTGAATTTTTAAATAGATACAGCACAGTATATAAAAACTTTCTTTAATTAAAACATTTGAAAAAAAAAAAAAAAAAGGAAAACGTTAAAGAATAATTTAAAATGTACTATATCAATAATATTTTAATTAGATCATTTTCTGAAATTTAAACGTTTAAAGAAATGGTATTCATGCGAATTTAGAAAAAGAAAAACAGGAAAACCTGAATGTCTAGTCCGATGAACCAAATCTAGGTTTGAACCCGACATATCCTCTCTACCAGCTTCTAGAGGAGAACATCTCAGCTACTGACAGGAGCCATGTATATATTTTTTATTAATTTATTGTGCAAGTTTTACATATGATTTACTTTTAATCTCAAAGTATAGATACATGAAAATTTATTTAAAAAAAGAAAGAAAAGAAAAGAGAGATTTTTTATTATTTTCTACACAACTCCGAGAATAGTGATTGTTAAACTAAACTAAACATGTATTTAATTTCTTGTGCTTGCAAAAAATTAATACTAGAACTAGATAATGATACACTATTTAGAAGTATGAATAATTATAAACATGTACCTTATCACTTTTTTTTTTTTTTTAAATCTGATTGAAAGAATTAAATGAAGGTGTATATACATTTTTCAAACACGACAATACCACATTGTTACGGGTGTATCTTTCATGCAACTCTACAAATTGGAATATTTGTTATTAAACTAATATATAGTGAAAAAAAAAAAAAAAAAAAAAAAAAAAGAAGTTGCTGAACTATATAGAAATTCTAGTTTTTTCTGTGATTTTTAAGATATGTTAATATTTGTGTACTTAGCTATTTTTATTGCGATTGATGAATATTTAAAAGAAAAAATAAAAATAAATAAATAAAAAAAATCCTTCGTTTTGTTTTTATAAGGTTCTTAATTTGTTAGAAAAATATATTTTATACAATCATATATCAACATTCGAATATAACGGGAAAAAAATAAAAATAAAAAGCTGAGAGGAGGGATATTCAAAATATATTTTATAACAAACATTTTTTTTTTTCTTTTCTTTTTCAAATAAACATTATATATATATATATATAAATGATAGGTGTCGTAATAATCTCTAAAAAAAAAAAAAAAAAAAAAAAAAAAAAAAGATATATATACTTTTCAGAAAACTTATGAAAAATCCTCCCGTCCTGTGCAATATTCCCTCCTATTGCTCCAGATTATATATATATTTATCAGTTTATTTTATTTCTCAATTAAATTAAAAATTTCAAGTTAAGTTTTGTCTAAAAATAAAATCCTATTTGTATACATTCTAGGCATATTTTTAATTAAACTAGTGAATTTCTATCATTATTATTATTATAATTATTATTAATGTCTTGTCATCTTGCATATGTGTAAAAAGAAAAAGTGGTCACTGTACAATTCCCGCTCCTTTACATTTTCCTCTAAAATTTTGTAAATGAAATTCAGTGTTTTATTTTTATTTTTTATTTGTGTTTTTTACTTCATACTTTCTCAACAATTTTGCATTTTTAGTATATCTTTATCTTGCATTGCTTCTATTTAACTTTTTATCAATATCCGGGCCAGTTATAGTTCTTTTGCACTGATTTGGTCGCTCTCATCCCAATTAGAAGCCCACCGGCGGCCGAGCGGTTCTGCACTCACAGGTGGTAAGCATGAGGTGCTGGGTAGAGGTCTGCACGGGCCGAATTTTTCAATCTGCTCTCGGGCCGGGCCGGCTCGGGTTCAATTATTTTGTGTATACTCAAGCCGGGCCGGGCCTGGATGAATTTTTTTACGGGCCGTGTCGGCCCGAATCTTCTTTTAATTCCCTCGTTAATCAATGAAAAAGGAAAGTGATAAAATATTATTTTACATAATCTTACAGGCTGGTATGTCACATAAAATTTTATTTTGTAAACAATTAAATTGAAGTTAGATATTTTTTATCAGTCTGTCTGTTCGCAATTTGATTTTCCGCAAATATTTTTAGCATGTCTCGAAATTAATATATTTTATATTTTATTTAAAGTAATATTATATGGTTTTCTTATCAAAATAGTATGCATGTCACTACTAATTTTCGCACATGTACAAACAAAAAAAATTAGGTATGTTACTGTGCATAAGGTTTGCGTCTTATATGTCTGTAGAGTTTAGGTGGTATGAAGACAATAAAAATCCTTCCACTGTAACTTTCTCGCGAAAGCTCCTTTTTCTTTACTCCAGTGCACTGGATGAAAGTAGCATTATTTTTAGCATGTGCAAAAGCAACTTTTCTATTGAATATGGTTGGATTAGAATGCTAATATTTTCGATTTGGCTTTCTGTCTGTCTTTGTGCCTTCTTTACGTCTGTAATAAAGAATTTCTGTTTATATATAATTACCTTGTAAAAGTTCAGCAGTTTTGTTAAAGAACATTCTATTACTTGGCATATAAAACCGCTGCAAAACACATATTAAAAATCTTTTTCACAGAAAAGCAGGCTTTTTTTTTTTTTTTTTTTTGTTATTTTACATATTTTTGAATCGGGCCGGGCCGGGTCGGGACTGATATTATCGTTTTTTGTCCGGGCCATGCACTGGGAAAAAAAAACGGGCCGGGCTTTTCGATTTCATGCCGGGCCGGGTAAGCAAAGTTTTCGAACGGGCCTGGACCTAAAAATTTCGGCCCGTGCAGACCTCTAGTGCTGGGTTCGATCCTAGGTCGCACTCGTCGACCTATCCGTTCGGAGTTTTCATAGTTTTCTACGCAACTTGCATAAATACAGGCTAAGACTTCTTAGAAAAAACTCCACAGAAGGCATTTCCCTTCAGGCCTTGGACTCTAGTGCAGTCAATCGGCCTTATTCCCAAACACCAAAAATACCATCCCAATTACACATTTCTTTGAATATATCAGGTTGGACATGTGAAGTGTAACATGTTGTTTTGAAACTTTCGAAGGAAGTCGGGCACATACGAAATATTTTTCTTATTCCACTCGGAATGCTTTGGCTTTGTTCCTTCCCATAATGATTTCTTTAAAAGTTTTTTTTTTTTTTTTTTTTTGATTGTGAAATTTTACTAGCAACAGTTTACCCCCTCAATTCTGAGTAGTTGATACTAATGGTTTTTCCAAATGCGAAATGCGTTAAAGAAACGATTAAAGAAAAGGAAATGAGGCTTCCTTATTATTCGACATCTACTAGTCTATTTGTCCCTTCCTGCATCTACTTTTAGTGGCAGTACTTAGCCCCCCCCCCCCATAAAGTGTTTGAAAGGACTTTTCTAAAAAAAAGAAATTATAATGCATCAGATAAAAATATAGCTTCCCTGTTGAGCTCCCCTTAGCCCTAGGTCCTAATCCTAAATCCCGCCGCATCGCGTCGCGGGCCCATTATCACCGCTAGTATTTAGGACTGCTAAGCGGTTTTTATCTAAATTTGTTATTCCTTTTCTCATGTTTTTAGAATTGTGGAAAATATCAAGGAAAAAAAAATGTGAAACTTCATATTTTAAAATTTAAATTTTTGTCACTTCTGTTCCGTTTGTTCCGGGCCCCCCCAACACCCGGGCCCCTGGGCAGTTGTCCCCTGTGCCCCCCCCCTGTCACCGGCCCTGTATATATATACATACCAGGGGTCGATCCAGGCAAAAATTAGGACCCTTTTGCTCCCCCTTCACAAAATTCCAACCTCTAAAATGGGTCCCCTCACAAAATTCAGATTTATAAAACCAGCCCTTTCACAAAATTTTGTTTTATAAAAATAATACTTTTGTAAAATTTTTCCATGTTTACAGTATGAGAAGTGTAATACTTGTTTAATGAAATGCTATTAACTTGATATTAAACATTAGATAGAGTAATTGCTAAAATGAAAGGTTTCTAGTGACAATTCTTTTTTTCACAAAAATATTTAGATTTTTACAAAAATAAATAAAAATTTCACAAAAATAATTTGTTTTTCACAAAAATGGGCCCCAAAAATTAAAGCATGGATCAATCCCTGCATACATCTTATATAAAACATAGTTTTAGAATTTTAAATTCTGACATTCATTTATGCAATTTATTATATGTTCAACAAGATAATACAATGAAAATATTCATTATATCACTTGGTATATTATACACAAATACAATATCAAATGCCATACATTGTATACATACAGCAATCACCATAAATATTTAAAATTAACTGAGTATTTTCTTGTGCATATTGCAATTTTTTATTACCATTGTAGATTAACAGCTAAATCATTTTATCCACATTCTATATTTTAATAATATAACTAATCTGAACTCTTTAATGGAATTCTTTTCTGAAGAAAATGTGAAAGTTACTGCTTTTAAATATCTATTATTTTTTAAAGCTTTTTTTTTCTGCAAAAGATTAATACCAATATCAATTTTTATTAAACTTTACTTATTGACAAATATCTTGCCCCACTCCCAGTTTTCTTGAATTATTCAGTAATCAAATCATTACTTAAGATTTTAAAATTTGAGCACTGTGTGAAAAAAATCTGATTTGGACACCACATGCCTTCCTTATACACATATTGAAATATACACATACTTGCCAACCAATTTTAATAAAAAAAGGGAAGATTGCTGTTGAAAAACCAGAAGATTTCATAAAAAAAGGGAAGATTTTTTTTTTTTTTACTTTTTTCTTTTTCTCTTTGATGTAATAAACAATACAGTTTTACAATTTTAATATTTAGAAGCAATCTATAAAAACGTTTTACTATAGATTGATTATACTAAATATATAAAAGTTTTAAATAAAGTTATTCCTCTTCAACATATAAATATCTACAAAACAGAATCTGTAAGAAATTTATTTAACAATAGACGAAAAACTTAGTTAAGTTAAAGTATAACTAATTTTTTAAATAAATAGAATATGATTTTTGTGTATGTACATTAATCATATATATTTAAAAAAAAAAAAAACAGTAGCAGTAGCTAATTATCAGTTTCAAACGTGGATAAAACCAACTGAGTATTAATTTTCTTAAATTAATTTGGAAAAAAATTTCCGACCTGAAAAAATTATTCTTCATTTTTTTCCCCATGTTTACACATTTGGTATAAATATGACATACAAATATTTAATTTAATTGAGGAAAAATAAACAGATTCATTAAATTCATCAATAAAGATCTAAAAATAATTACATACGTGAGAAATATTGAGCACTTCCATTGCTTTATTGTTTCTAGAATTGATCATTGATTACAATCCGGGGAAAGGGGGGGGGGGGGGGGAGATACAAAAATAATTAAAGAGTAAGAAATATTAAACTCTTTCAACTCTACTTCTAGAATCTAATGAAAAAAGTTTAAAATTAATATTATCATTTATGTTGCAGATGGATAAAGATTAGGAAACAAAAGACTTCTGCAGAACATTTGACTGCTGATCACTAGTTGGAGATAAATGAAAGAGGGGGGGGGGGAAATAATTACATCAGCAAGAAATATTTAACAATTCTATTTCTTTACATGCTCTAGAATCTCATAAAGCAAGTTTGAAATGAATATTGACATTTATGTTATGGATGGAGAAAGATTGGGATTCAGGAGTTTTCGTAGAACATTTGGGTTTTCTTTTTAAAACGAACGATATCCGCGACTTTTTTAAAAACGGAAGATTTCATCATCTGTCCGGAAGACCGGAAGATACGTTAAAAAAACGGAAGTCTTCCGGGAAAACCGGAAAAGTTGGCAAGTATGTATACATATTGCTATGAAAATATTAACAATGTTTTCTGGGATAACTGGTTCGTAAATATACAGGTAGGTTCCAGCCCATGAACATTCCTGAAAATAAACCATGAAAACTATTACTCCAACCACAAGTCACGATAGTAAGTTTATATACACCGCAAAGAGCAAATATCACTTGCTCTGAAATAGTATTCCACAGATCAGGGTTGGCCAATTTTTGCCGAAGTGGAAAAAAACATGGTAAAAACCGCGGAAAAAACCACCTTGGCAAAAATAGTTTTTGCCACAATTTTTGCCAGTGGCAAAAATTACCAGTATTTCAAACAGGGTTTTAAGGATTTTAATTACACAATTTTAATGTTTAAATCATAATTTTAACAAATTAAAACCAGAGATTTAATTACACTCTTGATCAACCGATTCTTATGTAAATCATTAAAATAATGCATTCTAAAATTTCTTTAAAATGAAATTTTTAACATCACCAATTAACATATTTTTTTTCATTTTTAAAAATATTTAAATTACCTATCTAAAAAATATTCTTCAATAATTAATTACTAGAATATTTGTGTTTTTCAATGTATTACATAATTTTGTTTACAGTGGGGAAAAGTCAAATATTGACTCAACTGTTCTAAAATTTGCCAGTCAGTCACTGATCATGCATTTTTTGGAATTGAAATGTAAATTGCAAGTAAACTCTCTCTCTCTCTCTCTCTCTCTGAATATGTCTTACTTAAGATTTTTTTACTTCAATAAAATAAAAATGTAATTTTGTAGTTTTATTTTTATGGTTATGTTCAGGGACTGACAAAGTCTTAGGAGCCAGAAACAGCGAATTATTTCTATGACAATACTCAATATAAATTTTAATTCATCAAAACCCAAATTATTGATAGTTTTTTTTTTTTTTTTTTTTTTTTTGGGGGGGGGGGGGGGGTAAGCACTAATGATAGCTAACCCAAAATCGTTCAAAGAAAAATTAAAAAATAAAATTTGTGTTTGACGATCCAGTTTTCATACTTCCCCAGGCTTTAGTATAGGACCCCTATGGAGACTTTTAAATTTTTGTCTAATTTTTTGTTAAAAAAAAAAAAAAAAAAAAAAAAAAAAACTAAGTACCTAAATTGATTTGCATTTTTCAGTCAATTTATGACACAAAAGTTTATATTTTGTTTATATCTTTAGAGTATTGCTAGGTTCAAAATGACGCTTGCAAAGATTGTAAAGATGCAAATTGTAAAAATAAATTTTTCTATAAAATTATCTCATCAGGCAAATGTCTTTTTTTTTTTTTTTTTTTTAAATCAGATCACTGAACTGAGTCCATGTGCTTAAATATTACTTATGTTTATTTATTTATTATTTTTTTTTTATCCTCACGTATTTTATTATCAGTATTGTATCGTTCCTATAAAATATAAATGTAACTGGTCCACGTTAGGGAAATATTATATAGATTAGCCACTTTTTATTCCAATAATGATGATCTGGGGCAAAATAATTCCTTTTATACTTACACAATATAATTTACCATTTTTTATAAGAACAATAACAGCTGTAGTACCAGCAAGTTCATCTCTCATATTTTCATCTAAAGAAAAATGTAAATTATAAATATATTAAAAATGATAAAAATAAATATTTATAAACTAAAAATGATATAAATATGTACCTTTCAACATATCAGAATCAACTTCAAGAAAACTTGCCTTAATAGCTTCAACAATGTCACCTTTTTCTAAAAAATAAATAAATAATACAAATTAACCAAAAAAAAAAAAAAAACTTATATAATTAGCTAATATCTTCATTAAAAATTGTTTATTTGGAAATAAAATTATTAATTATCTTAATTATACATATTCATTTAATATGTTTAAAATTATCTAAAATATATAGTAGTAGTCTGTAAAGTCAATTTTAAATATAAAATCATACTTCACAAGGCATATACAGTAAGAACCCGCTTAACGCTGTTTCATTTAGCGCTCTTTTATTTCAACCCGGGGATTCCCCGAAATTGTACGCGCCTCGTTTAGCGCTGTTTCGCATTACGCTCTACTTTGATGGAACGTATCCCCCGTGTTAAGCGGGGTCTTACTGTACTTATAATTTTTTTTTTCCCTCATTGGCATTATAAAGTCTTTCTCTGAGTATATACATAGAGAGAGAATAAAACCTCTAAAAGCAAAACAGAAATTTTTCCTCAGATATAGTATTAAATAACAATCTTGAATTTTTTATTCTCTTTCTGTATTTAATTTGATACAAGTTAACTGACAATGAAAATCAATGACAAAACAGTAGTTTGAGAGAATATAGTAAACTTTTAATTATCACTAAAAAGCAAGGATGCAGAATATGTCCAATTCTGCAATCTAGGATTGCGAAAAATTTTAGCCATCTGGGGAAATTTGACAGAAAAATGCACAATTGATTTTGATTTTAATAATGCATTACATAATTCATTGTTAAAATCGTTCCCCCAATTTTGGGGAAATTTTCATATGGATTGGGGGAAGTGTTGGGAGTAAAAACATTTTCTGCACCTCTGCTAAGTAGTAATCAAGATCATAACTACTTCAAACTAGGTTTCCTGAAATCATTATCATGCATAATAGGTAAGTATAATTTAGAACATAATTTTCATTATGTACATAAGGATAAATTAAAATACAAAATACGTTTTACCCAGACATAGCCATTAAACTGGTTAACAAAGTTTCTGTTCCTCATTAAGCGATGATGTTTATATTTTAGGGAGTATTGAAAAAGAAGATGGCATTAAAAACATTCTACCACCTATAGGTTTTTAAAGAATCTCAATTTCATAACATATACTGAATACATTTACCATATATATTTTGGCATTTGACATTTTAGTATAAATAAAGGTGTTAAATAATAAACACTTATAAAGTTTAAAATTAATATTTCAAAATACTAAAAACTTGCATTATTTATAAAGTTTTAGAAAAATCAAACAAAATTTTCATTAAAAATGAATTAAATTTATAATAAATTTTCCAAATCTAATAATTTTATATAGCAGTATATGCCTAAATTGTGGATGTTCTTATGCACACAAACAGTAGCTTCTCTAATAAGATTCAAACAGTCATCAATTACTACTTTAACTTATTAGAATGCTATTACTACTTCATCTTATTATAAACTTATCTTCATTAATTACTTATTGCACATTAGGGGCCCACGGCATTGATGTTGAAATTTCACTACAGATATATTTTGATGGAAGTACTTCCCATGCTACTTGAACAGATGGAACAACTGTCTTTGTTCCCAGTTTTATTGACAATTTAAAACAGACTTTAACGGGCTTATATTATTACAATTGCATAAATCACATATTATGACAAAAGAAAAAATAAATAAATAAATATTTCTTATGTAGATTTCGGGAAATGGATATGTTGAGTCCCCCCCCCCCCCCCGGTTAGAATAAGGATTTAATATATATATATATATATATATATATATATATATTTTACAACTTAGGAAAAACATATATTTAACAGAAAACTTACTGTAGGCTGGATGTGAAGCAATCTTTTTGTGTAAATTATTTCCAGCATATTCAGCAACCTTTGCTCCACCATGACCATCATAAACTGCAAAAAAGGAGGCTTCTTTGTCCTCAGCTAAAGATAGCAGATGAGTATGTGCATCTTCCATATGTAATTTTCAGTTAAGTTACAAATAAAATTATTTTAAAAAATCCATTAAAGTTCTTTTGCAAAATATTAAGTTAAATATCCTGATGAACAAACTAAATAAAATGTGGAAAACCTTCCAATAGCATTCATATTCATATGTACATAGATATAGGTATGTGTGAGTGTTCTCACACATATGTCCTTTAAAAGCTTACTTATTTATCAAAATTTAATATATAACAAAAAGGAGGGATTAATATAGATTATATAAAATAAATCTTTTTAAATTTATCTAACTCAATTAATTAATTATAGAGAATTTCCCGTTTTATTTTCAAATCAAAATTTTCATTTCTTTGTTCTTCTATCGTTACAAACACATTGATCTACGAATAAAATAAGCAATTTTTATATCAGGGTTTTTGAAAAATAGTATGTTTATACATTTTCCCCGGATGGATTAAATCAATTTAGCCATAATTATTTATTTTCAGAGGGTAATTTAAAAAGCCGTTATCAACATATTTCTACTATATACAGCTATTAATAAAATAAAATAATCATTTGATTTCATGTTTATTACCCTTGTATGTTTATGTTAAAAACCTATTATTATTTCAAGAGGGTCATTATAATTCTAAAAATAGATTTATAGGGTTGTTTGATAGTCTAAGCGTCGCCGTCTTTGTTCATTGAGAGTTGAAGGTCATTTGGCATGGCTTCTCAATGTCAAATCGATTTAATATTTGTAACGAACTTTTTATATTCAAAATTTAGTATGAATATCTTAGAAGAACAAAGAAACAGTTTAGCATTCTTTTGGCTGCATTTCAACGATGCCAATCTCGGGGGTTGCGATTTTAAGCTATCTGTGGCTAGCAGATTTAGTGTATCTTTTTGCTTTTGATCAAGTCCTAAGTAGACGTTAATTTTTGGTCTCCTCCTCCCTCTCTGTCTAGTTGACGGGGATAGAATATTAGTATCTTCTTACTAATAGAAGAATGAAATGTAAAGTTATTTGTGACTGAAACCTTATTATTATATTGCTGCATTAATAAATCACAGTACCAAAATGATATGTATCCTGATTATTTTGAGGTGAAGACTTCTACTTTATTTTTTCAACGATTCTACGATCCGGCATTTGTGTGAACCGAACCTGACAGTGCTAGGCAATTTTTTATATTATTTGGTGCCCGTCCAGCTTCCCCGATCTTCAAAAATGGAGGGGGAGGAGGAACCCGACGGCAGCATAATGGATTTTCTATAAATGAAATTCTGGTTTTTCTTTGGAGAGGAAGGAAAGGAATGCATCGAACATTTTATTAAGATTTGCATGCCCAAAAGGACCTTTTTAAGAGTCATGGACAGGGAAAATATTGACTCTAAATTTTGGTGGATGAATCTCCTTTTTACGCGCATTGAACTTGCTTGTGGTTACGAACAAATGCTTGCTTGAATCAGTGGCTGTAAGCGTAGCCCGAAAATATCACTACTCAGGAAATTTTTTTCGTGCGTGTGGCTTCAAGAAAAGAAAAAAAAAAGGAAAAGAAAAGGGATTTCTTGGAGTGTCATTGTGTTGATAGATTTCTTTTGATGCAACTAAGCGGCCGAGAGTGGGGCCTGAATATTTCGCTGGTCATCTGTGCTCAACTAAGCGGCCGAGAGTGAGGCCTGAAATTGGACTGGTCAAGGGTTTTTCTTCATCTATATTGCCAAGGACGCATGAGAATCATCTACACAGTTTGCCCAGAAAATTTTTTTTCCGTTCGACACCTGCACTTCTACAGAATCGACAACTTCGTGCTTCCGAATCATGTGTTTTTGTTCAAAGGTCATGATCAGTTTTTGATCAGAAATAGTCGTTTTCCAATTCACGGTCGAAAATTCAGTGATGTGCAGTGATTACAAAGTTTTTTTTTTTATATTCAAGCAAATTGGAAGAGAGAAGAAAGAAAATGGAAAAAAAATAAACCTTTGTTTTGGAACAAAGTAATAAAATTAATTGAAAAATATTAATAAAGTAAACGATAATTTTTTTGTTTACAGAATATTTTTTTTTTTAACCAAGTTATGTCCAAGAATTGGTAAGTTAAGTTTATCTTATATTTTGGATATTTCATATAAATATATACTGTTGGTTATACAATATATAATTTTCAGGTGTTAGTGAAATTTTTTCTGCTTTCTTTCTCACCAAGGATTCTTGTTATTTGGTATAAGATTAAGATTTATTTTTAAGAAGAAATAATAATAATAATGATAATTATAAGAGAAGCAGGGAAGAGAATTTTTAATATGATATATAGATTTATATTTGGAACATAATTGATTTAAGAATTCTATTTTGACATTTTATTGAAATTTTAAGCAAAAAAAAAAAAAAGAAAAAAAGAAAAAGAAAAAATCTTCCTTATTCTTTTGAAATTTTTGAAATATATATATTTTTCCTAATTTTTAATAAAGTATTTCATGTGATATAAGTATATGTGTATATATGTTTTGGTGTTTTTCATGATAATTGGTATTTTTCTTTGCTTATAAAGCTTAATGTGATTTATTTTTTTATTATTTTGAAATTTTTTTGAAATATATATATTTTTCGTAATTTTTTAATTAAGTATTTCATTTGATATAAGTATATATATATATGAGGAGCAAACATTCAAACCGTGTTTTCTCCAAAAATAAAAAAAAATGAGTTAGTGATTTTTCTGTGAACTCAACATTAAATAGCACAAAATTATACTATTCTTTTAAACCAAAAAAATTTTTATCACATTATAAACGCTCTTAGAAAGTTGGGGTTTCAATCAAAAAGTGTTTCCTCCAGAGCCTGTTTTCAGTCAAACTGTGATTTCTCCAGCCGACCAGTCAGAACTGTTCTTTCTGGTCGCGTGACTCGTACATGTACCAGCTTTTTATGTTTGTTTATTTCGTTAGTTCTATCTTGTTTTCTTCATTTTAGAGGAGTGTGTTTTTTTAAATTTCAAATGGAAGAATTAATAGGTGGTGCATTAGTGAGTACTTCTAATTATGGAACTAGAAAAAGACAGAGAATTGGTGGGAAAAGAAAAGGAGCGAAAAAAAAAAAAACGATATTCAGCATCTTCAGATAACGTTTATGCTCCATGCAAACATTCTAGTAATACTTTTTAATGCACTGATGTTAGACCTAATGACGTTAAGAAGTTTCGGGATAGACTTTACGAAATTGCGGACAAACGGCGACAAGATTCTATTATAGCCTCATTGGTTGTTACAAAAAAAGCAACTCAACGTAGACCTAAGATCCTCAGAAAAACTGTAACAATAGCATCAAAAGAACAATACTATAAACTGTATAAGAAAGTTGGGGATGTAAAAATATTGGGGATTGATTGGAAACTTTATAATACGAAATCACTTAATGCTTATTTCAAAAATTTACCATACATATCAGAACTGAAAAGAATAGTTTTAGAAAAAAATAGAGAAAATGTGACGGTCAAAGGATTCAAAAACTATAAATTCGGAGATATAAAAGAAAATTCTGGAGCAAAACTTTTTAGGAAAAGGATTAATACTGCTATTATACGAAACGTTGTCTTACAATGTCTTCCACTGATGAGTCATGGAATATCACTTGAAAAGAAAAATGACGTAGACAAACTTTTAAAATTGATGTATGGTGAAGAGTGGAAAAATCAGCCTAATTTTAAATGGTATGAAGATATCATTACTAATTACGTTCATGTAGAATATGAAGAAACAGAGGAATCATACAATTGCTTATGTAAAGATATTGGTTTAAAAATTTAAATTTCAAATTGGCTTAAAAATTTTAGTTCTTCCTTACAATTTGCAGGATGATTTTTCACGTGTAAATATTTAATTTAATTTTATATTTACAAAACAAAATCTGTTCTGTTAATTAGTTTCATTTCATTAAGAATGTTAATTCATCAATATGCGAGTTACATACTTTTTCATTCAAAAAATGTTTTGTCCACATTGGAAACATTCAAAACATGTTTTCTCCCCTGTGTTTCGGTCAAAACATGCTTTCTCCAAATTTCAAATGCATTTTTCTAATTAACTCTAAGTTTATTAGGTAAAGTATGCCTACAGATCTTCCTAGTAACCAGTAATACAACTAAACAAACGATAATTAGGGTCTAAGAAGGGTTATTTTTTAATTTATCAGTTTTTTGTGTTTTCTGAAAAATTGTATTCGAAGGAGAAAACACGGTTTGAATGTTTGCTCCTCAGTTAAGTATTTCATTTGATATAAGTATATATATATATATACATTTTGTTGTTTTTCATGATAGTTGGTATTTTTCTATGCTTATAAAATGCATAATATTTTGTGCTCATAGATCTTAACGCAATTTATTTTTTTTTGCTCGGACAATTTTGAAATATATATTTTTAATGGGTTTCACAGTATTTCGTTGGGATTTTATTTTTTTCTTTCATGATGATTAATACTTTTATTTGCATATTGTGATTTATTTTTTAAGTGATTTATTACAATTACTGTTGCAAATTTATACAATTCCTTATGATTTATTTTATTTTTCGAATATTTTAAGATATATATATATATACTTTTTGACATTTTTAATAAGGTATTTTATCTTATGCAGTTGCCGTAAGCATCAAAAGGAAAGATGCGTAATTTTTGTGCTCATTTAATTTGAATACATTAGATTTTTTTTTTACTCGAGTATTTCTGAGATATATTAGTATGTATTTGACCCAACATAAATAATTAAGATGGCCACTAAAAAGAACATCAATATTAATATTCTAAATTTTAACGGGGACTCATCCTTACTTGAATTTTTTTTTGACCAGATTGAGTCATATGCAAAATTAAATAGATTAAATTCAGAAGAGGCAGTGGCAATTTTAAAAGGGAAATTAACCGGCCCTGCATTAAAGTTCATGACTCAATCTCCTTTATTATATAAATCCACAGATTTAAAATTTATCAAGGATGAATTCAAAAATTTTTTTGCTCCAATGAGCAGTACTCAGGCTCTTGTGGAATTTAACAATTTAATACTCTTACCACAAGAGTCTATTAGAAATTTTTCTCACAGGCTAAATATTTTAGCCGATGTAGTATATTCTCAGATTAATGATGCTAATGCTTTAAATTCCATTAAGTTTACTAAATTTATTTCAACCATTCCCTCAAATATCAGAGTTAAGATTCAAGAAGAGGGAATCTCTGAGTATCAACAGGCGGTCAACCGAGCACAGAAATTACAAGATATTAATGCTAATGAAACATTATTACAATTGAGTTTAAATAACCCAGTCATAAATACACTATCTGAAAAGTTAGTCGAACTGACAGATAGAATGAATAATCTGTCATTCGCTAGTAAATCTGATGAGGTTAATCATACACACGAATCCCCAGTGCAAGATAGGCAAAGAAACAATAATAGGCAAAGTGAATTAAGACATAATTATAAAAGTAGAAATCAAAATTTCAGGGGTAAACAAAATTTCAGGGGTAATCAAAATAAGAACAGATATCATTCTTCTCCTATTTGCCAGTTGTGCAGTAAAAGAGGACATGTTGCTACTAGGTGCTTTAGATGGCAAAGAAATCAGACTAGGGGTAAAAATTATGACAGAAATAATTATAGTAAAAATTCAAATAATTTAAACGAGCGCAGAGATGTAGTTTAGCTGATGCAAGTACATCTCAGAAATTGAATAGAGCATCAGCACAAAATTTTTCTCTGGACATTGATAATAACTTTAATCTACCCAAATTATCTAGTGTTAGATTGGTCAATTCTACTGCGTCTCAGACACAAAAAATCTTGAAAATTTCTTATTCTAAATGTACTCAAACAAATAACGATAAAAGGGAGAACATTTTTAATGTCCATGTAAATTCTCCAAAGTTACCTCTTATTAAAATTTTGCTAGATAAACAAAAGGTAAACACACTTCTTGACACTGGTAGTTCTGTTAGTCTGTTAGCTGAAAGTACATTTAATAAATTAAAACATAGTTTGAAATATAAGCATTTATCTTCCCATGTGACAATCAAAACCGTTAACTCGAATGTACAGTTTTCATCTTGTATACAAACCACTTTCAAAATTCAAAATCAATTTTTTTTCACAAAAATTTTTCATAGTAGACATTCCTGAAGGTTCTGCATTTAGGGTTATTTTGGGTTATGATTTTATTCAACAATATCATGTAATATTAGATATGCAGAGGTCCTTGTTAAAAATAAAAGATCTGAGTATTCCTATAACAAACACATATAGCGACCATGAAGAAAATCTTAATATGCATACTCAATGTAAGAAACTTTCAGTAAAAACGGGACAAAAACTTATTTTACAACCCAAAGAAGAATCTTCTATTACGGTTTATTGTCCCAAAGTTTCTTCGGGTGATTATTTATTTCAGAGTAAAAAGAGTTCTTCCAAATTAATTTTTTTGGATTCAATAGTTAATATTGATCATTCCCAGAAACAAAATTGCAATAGTAAATATGATAGAGTAAAATTTCAGTTATATATTAAGAATAACACTAATAGAAGTATGCATGTAAACAAACATTCAAATATTGGTACAATTAAAGAAATCGAACAAATTATAGACTATGGTTCAAGACAAAATGATAATGTTGAAATTTCAGAGGATTCACAATTTATTAATTATATTCAACCTTCTAGTGATGTATTAAAAATGAGAAAACAAGATTTAACACCCACGGACTTTGATGTTAAACATCTCAATGGGGCTCATGCAACAAAATTAAAACAAATTTTATTAAGTAATTTCGCAGCATTTTCTAAAAATATGAAAACCCTTGGACATACTGACAAGGTAGTACCAGATTTAAAATTTTTAAGTGACTATCCAATTAAGACTTTGCCCTTTCCCATTCCTCAGGCTTTACAACAGGAAGCTAGAGATCAAATTAACCAATTGGTAGAGGCTGGGATTATTGAGCGAAACTGCTCAGAATGGGCTTGCCCAATTTTATTAGTAAAGAAAAAACAAGATGGATCTGGTAAACAGAAATTTCGCCTCGCGTTAGATTTAAGAATGTTAAATTCTATTATTCAAGGTTCTTCTTATCCGTTACCTAAAATTCAAAATATAATAGCTGATTTATCTGCGTATAAATTTTTCACTTGTCTTGATTTCCAACAGGCGTATCATCAAATTGATTTACCGGAACATTTACAAGATAAAATTACTTTCACATCAATGTTTGGCAGTTTCAAATTTAAAAGACTATGTTTTGGTCTTAAAAACGCGGCTTCTCAGTATCAAGCACTCATGGATTCTTTAATTGATGAAATTAATATAGATGGAATTTACGCGTATCAGGATGATTTAATATTTGGTGCAAATAGTTTTGAAGAGACATGTGTCAAACTTGAAAGAATTCTTAAGATTTTAATTAAATATAATTTAACCTTAGCTCCTAGTAAATGTACATTTCATAAGAGTGCTGTAAATTATTTGGGATTTCACATAGAGAATAATTCAATTTCTCCAATTGAGTCAAATATCATTAAAATAAACTCTTTCCCTACACCTACAACAAAAAGACAGTTAAAACGCTTTATAGGAGTTGTAACCTTTTACAAGTCTCTTATTCATAATTTTTCTAAATTAATTCAACCACTTATTGAATTGACTAAACCGAAAACAAAATTTGTTTGGAATAAACATCATCAGGCTATTTTAAAGAAATTTCAAGATATATTTTTAAATTCACCTATGGTAAGATTACCGGATTGGAACAAGACTTTCTTTCTCAACACTGATGCATCAAATATTTCTATTGCAGGAGTTTTGATGCAGAAATATGACAATCAATTATTACCTGTCGCCTTTTTCTCTAAATCACTTAAACCGTCTGAAAAAAGATATCCGGCTATCAAACTTGAATTAATGGCCATTTATAAATCTGTAATTGCTTTCAAATATTATTTATACAATAGAAAGTTTATCATTTTGTCTGACAGTGCTCCTTTAAAAACATATAGAAAATCAAATAGTCCTGCTGATTTAACTACTAAATGGCTGTTAGAGTTGTCAGAATACTCATTTGAATTTGAACAAATTCCTGGCACTACAAATGTTTTAGCGGATTATTTATCAAGATCAGACTTCTCAAATAATCAACAAAATTTAAAAACAAACCCAGAATTAATATTCAGTTCTCAACCTCTTCCTATCGTACAAGATGACACACATTCAATTAATCAAATTTCCACTTCTACTCAGTCTGTACTACAAAATCAATTCAACAATTTTCTAGTTTCTGGTAATACTCAAAATAAAGATCCCCTTTTGGAAATTTCAAATAATACATTTATATCTGAGCAAAAGAATGATCCAAAATTGTCAATTATTTACAGGCAAATTTTGAGAAAAGGTTTTTCAAAAAATAATAATTTTTTTATTCATCCAGATTCTAAAGTTTTAATGTACAAGAAACAAAATTTGCATAATAATACTTTTTCATATCTCATTGTTGTACCACATTCTTTAAAATCTAAAGTTTTAACCATTTCACACCTTTCTCACTTTGGGTTAACAAAAACATACGAATTTTTATCAAATAGATATTATTGGAAAGGTATGTACACAGACACTTTAAATTTTGTTGCTTCGTGTACTTTATGTTTACAAAATAAAAATCATAACACACCACCAGCTCCTTTACAACCCACCTATACTCCAACACATCCAGGGCATACTATTAGTGTCGACTTGGTTGGTCCTTTTATAGATGGACATTCAGTTTTGACTGTGATTGACCATTTTTCGCGACACATTGAATTATTTCAATTAAAAGACACTTCTTCTTCAAAAATAGTTAAATGTTTATTTAATTACATTACAACATTTGGTAGACCATCAGTAATATTATCAGATTTAGGCAAACAGTTTACATCAACTATTTATAATATTTTTAATGATAAACTTGGCATAAAAATTTTACATTCATCTGTTGCTCATCCTCAAAGTAACTCTATTTCTGAGAGGATAAATAAATCTATAAAGTACTCAATTAACACTTTAATTTCTGAGGGGTATTCTTTTGAAAATTCACTAGCTATACATAAATCACTTTACAATGGTTCAACACATTCATCCACATTGTTTTCACCGAACCTACTGCATTTTGGTAGGGAACTGTCTTTAGTATTTGATACATTTGACCAATTTATAAATCAGCCATTTTTGGATAAAAATGTAGACATATATAAATTATTACCAGACTTAGATAACATCTATAGCAAAGCATATTCTAACATTAAAGAAAATCAAGACAAAAGATATCAAAATTTTCAAAAACGTGCAAAACTGAGGCCTGTTGCTGTTCATGATGTTGTATACTTGAAATCAATAGATAAATTTAAACCCAAGTATTCTGGGCCATTTATTGTTGTACAAAAACATTCGCCAGTTTCCTTTTCCATTAAGAGATTACATGCACCTGATAATAAAGCTTTCAGAGTCCATATTGATAGGCTCCTTATTGCTCCTCCTCGACGTAATTATTTGTTTGCTGAACCCAACTCCAATGTAACACATAATATTGGCAAGAATTCTACACATCCTTATAACTTAAGAAATCGCAATTAATTTTTCTCACAAAAAAAAAAAAAAGTTTGAAGATATTTTGCTTCACAAATGCATTTTCCAGTGGCCAATGGAGTGTATTTGTTTGCTGTGCAGGAACTCGTCTTTATTTATTTTATTATTTTTTTTAGATGGCTGGTCCACTGTTTTTTATTTTTTTCTTTTGATGTAAAGACTATTTCTTGCATTGCAGTGTTGTTGAATATATATAATATTTATAAATAAGATGCATCTAAAAAAAAAAAAAAAAAAGGGGGACTCTAATGATAAGATAAATGCTTGTAGATCATATTTTGAATTTCTAAATTAGTAATCAAGGTGTTATTTTTTTATTTAATGTTTACTATATCTATTTTTATTGGGTGAAGGTTAAACAAAAGTAAGATAATTGAAATATATTTAATAGAGATATTTCATTGGAATACAGATTAAGTTCATAGGAAATTAATTATTAATGATAATAGTGCTAACAATATACATACAGCTAAATTTTATAAGTTTCCAATTGATTTTTGGTGTACAACATGTGTTTGGTTTGTTCAATATCCAATCTAAATTTTTATTATTTTGGCACTCCCTCTCATCACTCAAAATTTTGTCAATTTGTTTTCTTTTACTTATTTATTACCCGATCCTAGATATATGTTGTCTCGTTCAAAATTTTCTCCCGGGAGAGCAACATTGGATATGTGATGAGAATCTATATTTTGTTGACATTAATTTTTCAACATTTATGACACTTAATTAATCGGTTTCGTGAAGTGTCCCTACAGGGGTCTGTGGACTCTGCTGGGGGACGGAGGCCTGTGCCTAACAGTACAGGTCTTTCAACACGTCCTGTCCCGCTAGGATGTTAGCCTTAAGTTAACATCATTACACTTATCTTTTTGTAAGGATTAAGGGGAGATTATTTTTTTTGACTGCCAATGGCGTCCTTTTTAAAATCTTTCCTGTGTGGTATACACGAAAAACTTTTCTGTTTCTTTACTTTTATTTATTTTTTTTTTGTACATAATTTTGTTTAACGTTGACCAATATGTGTAACCAAGGTGTTAGACAAATAAATATTACAATAATATGCATATGTGTAATTTATATTATTTTTCTCTATTTCACTATACATATTAGTGTGAAAATTTAGTATTTTGAATGTAAAAATCTAACGTTAGTGACTGTTACTGTTGCATTGTTTGCTAAGTATATAAAAAAAGAGACTCTTTCATAGAAAAACATTTCAGCTGAAATTTTTGGTGGCATATAAAAAAAAGACTATGAACTATATTGAACTGCAGTTGAACTTATTTATAGAAGCCACATTTTTGCGCCTGTCATGACAAGGTGTTTCTCTTAAAGTTTTTGGTTATACTGATATTTTTGAAATATGTGTATTTTGTATTTTTGAATTAGTGTTTATATTTCATATATATTTGGTTTGTTCAATATTAAGCATTCATATAATTTTTACTTATGATGTAATATCATTTTTAAGTGTGCGTCTTTGGTAAGTGCTTTTAAATATTATTGTTTGTATATGCATTTCTATACAGGAGGCGAGGAGGACTTATTGTTATTTTTTTTACTAGTCAAAGGGGAGATATATGTGTGAGTGTTCTCACACATATGTCCTTTAAAAGCTTATTTATTTATCCAAATTTAATATATAACAAAAAGGAGGGATTAATATAGATTATATAAAATAAATCTTTTTAAATTTATCTAACTCAATTAATTAATTATAGAGAATTTCCCGTTTTATTTTCAAATCAAAATTTTCATTTCTTTGTTCTTCTATCGTTACAAACACATTGATCTACGAATAAAATAAGCAATTTTTATATCAGGGTTTTTGAAAAATAGTATGTTTATACATTTTCCCCGGATGGATTAAATCAATTTAGCCATAATTATTTATTTTCAGAGGGTAATTTAAAAAGCCGTTATCAACATATTTCTACTATATACAGCTATTAATAAAATAAAATAATCATTTGATTTCATGTTTATTACCCTTGTATGTTTATGTTAAAAACCTATTATTATTTCAAGAGGGTCATTATAATTCTAAAAATAGATTTATAGGGTTGTTTGATAGTCTAAGCGTCGCCGTCTTTGTTCATTGAGAGTTGAAGGTCATTTGGCATGGCTTCTCAATGTCAAATCGATTTAATATTTGTAACGAACTTTTTATATTCAAAATTTAGTATGAATATCTTAGAAGAACAAAGAAACAGTTTAGCATTCTTTTAGCTGCATTTCAACGATGCCAATCTCGGGGGTTGCGATTTTAAGCTATCTGTGGCTAGCAGATTTAGTGTATCTTTTTGCTTTTGATCAAGTCCTAAGTAGACGTTAATTTTTGGTCTCCTCCTCCCTCTCTGTCTAGTTGACGGGGATAGAATATTAGTATCTTCTTACTAATAGAAGAATGAAATGTAAAGTTATTTGTGACTGAAACCTTATTATTATATTGCTGCATTAATAAATCACAGTACCAAAATGATATGTATCCTGATTATTTTGAGGTGAAGACTTCTACTTTATTTTTTCAACGATTCTACGATCCGGCATTTGTGTGAACCGAACCTGACTGTGCTAGGCAATAGCATAAGGTAACTTTTATATGTTTTCAGATTCTGCTATATTCAAGGACATTTCGTAAGTACAAAATATAACTCATAAGATACACTGAACTTTTGTTCTTTTGGAATTCATATTAATAAAGTTTACTAGATATAATGTAATGTATTTATTACAGTGCCTAATTTGGAGTCTATATTCATGCCTAATTTGTATTAAAAAATATTTGATTAATTAAAATTTTCTAAGCTATTGGGTAATAGGTATTATGAATGCTGGGAACATTATTTCACCAATTCATTCATTTCCTATTCTTTTAGAATAGTTTAGCATACTGCTAACAAATCAAAAGTATTACTTGAAAATACTAATTAAGTAATATAAAATCATCAAAACTATTTTGTATTATGAATACTGGTAAGATTAATGCACTGATTCATTCATTTCCCGTCAAAAAAATAGGTTGAAGATGTGCAAAGAGATAAAAGCCAGAAGCATTATTTATTTAATAGGGACTTGTCAGTCACACAACACACTGTTAATAGGCTGTATCACAATAACAGTATTATTTACACCTATATTTAAATGCGAAATCCAATGAATCCTATTATGCCTACTGTCATGCGAAATCAATATTTCGTCTGACATCTTTCTCTAATAAATAGTTTTATCTAATAAGAAACCCAAATTTTCTATTTAAAAAATAAATTAATAAAATAATAATGATAATAAATATGAAAGGGGGTGAGGAGAAATTGAAATAAATAAGAAGAAAAACATTTAATTTTTTTCTTTCTGCATATTACATCGTTTTTATGAAATAATTATAGTATAAAAACATAATTTAATTAATAGCCATTTTGTTCTCATTTTAAAACATTATTCCGTTTTCAGAAAATAAATAAGTATTTTATTATACACTATTTGTATGTGGTATGTTCTAGAACTTTAGTTTTTTTTTCAAAATTCGGTGAGCACCTTGTCAATCAATCTTATTCAACGCCTTCCCGAATTTATTTCTAATTTTTCCATTCGCCAGTTTGAGTTTTGAGTTCGCCTATGAAAAACGTAAATAGTTATTTAAATTTGATTAGTAGAACTCTTTATACGTCATTTGGCTTGTTTTCCTAATTGGCATTAGTCAGGGTAACAATATATTTCTAAATTTCTCAATTTTGGCGATTATATAATCATTCTCTTCTTTTGTTTATAACATGTCCGTTAGCCTGTCAACTAGCTTTTTCGATCGTCTGCGTTTATCTCGCACCTGGCGATGGTCGGTGATTAGGATAACCTTTTCCCCCACATAAATAGCGGACACGCGCCGCGATCGGCGGTTCGCTCTTTCTCTCCGGCTCTCTTCTTCTTTTTCTCCCTGCGCAAGTTAACGGAAGATGCCGGGAAATAATTTTAACGATGTCTAATAAATGGGATGGAAGATTTTGGGTCTCGGATTTATATTTATAGTGGACGTCTGATGCCCCGAAAATAAATTGATATAAATTTATTTATAAAGAAGAAATATAAATAAAGGAAATGTAGATGTTCAGTGGAGTCTTCTTGCTTACTATTAGTTTCAATTCCTTTTTATATAGCAAAGAACACATGTGGTAAGTCTCATCAATATATTATTTTGATGATTAAAAAATATAGATTTCCAACAGAATGTGCTATTCAACCCCTGGGTTGATTTATTTCTTGGTGGATCACGGCGATTTATTTCTTTTAGTTTATTGCCAAGATTTGGCACGACAACATGGTGCCTAATATCCGGGATATTTTTTTTTATGATGTAGATTTGAAACGTTTTGTTGGAAATGACTAATATTATATAGTATTTTATATGTCTATAATAAAATAATAATGACTTAATAAAAAAAAAAAATAAAAAAACGATAGTTTTGTTCAAAACAGGAAATGACTTTATAAAATGTATTATACTTGACCGTTATTATAAATGTCTACCTGGATCTAAAAAAAAAAATAATAATAATAATAATAATAATAAAATAATAATAATTAGGTATTCATTAAAACTAAGTGTATTCCGATTGTAATGAAGACAAGGTGAAATAAAATAAAGACTAATGGTCTCACTTCCTGATGTTTATATATGTATATATATTTTATTTTGGTCATATATAAGGTGATTATCTATTTATTTTATAATTGTATAATTTATTGGTACTTTTAGTTGATATACCTAATTTGTGAATAAAAGAGAAAACTAGATATTTAATATCTTGAATATTTTAAGTAATTCAACAAAGAAGAATGATATACATTTATAGGTGTTTTCTAAAAGCAAAATAATAATAATTAAAAAAAAAAAAAAAAAAAAAGAAAATATATTATAGATACACAATAACCATTGTATGTAATATAATAAAATATGGCTAAGGTAAATTTACCGTCTTCGAACATTGTTCCCTTTGATGGGGATCCTGAATATTTACCTTTTTTTAAACAACAAATTACAGACCTAGCAAAAATAAACAAATGGTCAACGGAAGCAACGTCAATTTTTCTTAAAAATAACTTGAAAGGTCCAGCATTAAAATATATTATACAATTATCTCATACACAGAATTTCACAACTCCACAGGAGATTTTCTTGGCATTGGAGAAATTCTTTAAACCGTCTTCACTGCCACAAGCACTTGTAGATTTAGCAAACTTTAGGCTACTCCCAGGCGAATCCATGAATAATTTAGCACATTGCCTGAACTGCACGGTGGCAAGAGCCTATACAGATATATCGGATCAAAATGTACTTGCTTCTATAAAGTATCGTAAACTCCTTGAAATTCTCCCACCTGATATAAGATCACACATACTAAAAAATAATGTCAATAATTATGATCAGGCAATTGAACAAGCTCAATTGGTACAAGAATGTTCTGTTTCCAATGAAGTGCTAAATCAGATTTGCTAATAAAGATAATGATATCGACAAACTAAAACAAGAAATTCACTGCATCAAAGAAAGTTTACAAAAGCCGAATGAAGATGTTAGAGTACACCAAACAAAAACACATCCTAAAAATATGTTTCCAAAAGCTAGATACAGAAACAATGCAAATAGAAACCACTACGGTATAAAAACGTCTCCCAGCAAGTTTAACTATAAAAAACATACACATTTCCAGAACAAACGCAAAATGTTATTCCCAGAATGCATGTGTTGTGGCCTTAATAACCACCTGTTAAAGAACTGTCGCAAACTCCAGAACATGTGTGATGCAGCTGGTTTTGCTCGGGCTTCCCCTTACCAAAATGTTTACAACAATACACCCCAATGCTTCCCTGCTACTCAACATCATTTTATGCCAGCTCCTCAATCAGCGCTTCCACCAAATTATCCTCATGCAGTTAACAATAGAGACATTAATTATGTTCAGACTGTAGCCGATTCAAGTAACGCCTGCCCACAGTCCTGGTCTCAGCAAACCACAAGTACAGCAAACTCTAACAATCTTCCTATGATGTCTTACTCTGCACAGGAAAACCAGTGGTGAGGACTTTGTCTTCAGATGCCCTTTGTCCTCCTAACATTTTCAATAACTGTGCATCTGACAACTCTCATTTTAACCGAAATAAATTACATGACAAGGACTCACAGACACAACAAATTATTGTCCTGGACAAGGAAACTCAAATGGAGAATTATCTCCAAGATCAGACTTATAATAATTGTCCTGAAATAATAGCTAATGTCACCCAGACTCAGTCTTCATACATTCCAATTATTTTAATCAAAATTAAGGAGTTAAAAGTTCCATTTTTAATCGACACAGGTTCTTAAATTTCAATAATCAATAGAAAATATTTTCAAAAAATAAAATTCTTACTTACCCCAAAATATTTATCAAGAAGAGTCCAAATCTCAACTGTTAATTCAAGTGTACAATTCCATGCTTGTGTACAATTTTCTTTTAAAATAGGCCCACATTTCTTAAATCATCAATTCTATGTTATTGATTTACATACAGATTCAAAATTCGTAGGAATTTTGGGATATGATGCCATTAATAAGTTCAATATTCTAATCAATCCTGCAGAAAATTGTTGCAGTGTTAAAGATACTATTATTCCTTTCCATGTAAACAAAAATACAAACATTGAACATTTATACGACATCCAGGAAACACGAATGCCTTTTCATAACAACAATGAAATATGTAGTTCGCAAGATAATTTTCCCTGTGCTAAAGAAGAAATTCATACCATTGTGCCATCCGAAGATATTATTGCCTTAAGAAAAGATGAATTTAATATACAAGACTTTCAATTACAACATTTAACACAAGATGAAAAACATAAATTAGAAGAATTACTCAAACAAAATTTTAAAGTCTTTTCAAAATCTCTTAAAGCAATTGGGCATACTGATTTAATAATTCCTGAAATTAAATTTACTAGTACATTTCCAATACGATTTGCCATTTCCTATACCCCAAGCCCTTCAGAAAGAGGCCAAAGCACAAATCCAAGAACTATTAGATGCAGGAATTATCGAAAAACATCTCTCCAGCTGGGCATGTCCCATGCTGCTTGTAAAGAAGAAATCGGACAATACAAATACCCAAAAATACCGCCTTGCACTTGATCTAAGATTACTTAATTCTATCATTGAACATGCTACGTATCCACTTCCCAAAATAAGTAATTTAATTAATCAATTGTCACAATATACATTTTTTACTTCATTGGATATGCCAAGTGCTTATCATCAAATCAGTTTACCAGAACAATATCAAGACAAATTAAGTTTTATTACTCCATGGGCTACTTATAGATATCGACGAATGGTATTTGGTCTTAAGACAGCCAGCAGCACATTTCAAGCCCTTATGGATGCAATTATTGAAGAATGTAATATTGATGGAATTTTTGCTTATCAGGATGATCTGATAATAGCAAGCAACTCATTCCAAGAAACTTATTCTAAACTTCAAACATTATTCAAAACTTTGGAAAAACACAACATTACCTTATTTGCTGCTAAATGCTCCTTCCATCAAAGGAAAATTAATTATCTTGGTTTTGAAATTGCATATAATAAAATATTTCCCATTCAGTCTAATATTATAAAAATTACCTCTTTTCCTAAACCTACCAGTAAACGGCAATTAAAACGATTCATTGGAACAGCTGGATTTTACCGTCATTTAATTCCACACTATGCTGATATCTCTAGTCCATTAATTGCTCTTACATCTCCTAAGGTGCCATTTAAGTGGACTCCTGTTCATGACCAGGCTTTCAAAAATCTACAAGACATATTTCTATCCAAACCCTTTATTAAACAACCTCAATTCGACAAGTTGTTTTACTTAAACACCGATGCATCACAAATAGCAATTTCAGCAATTCTTATGCAAGACCACGGGGGAACTCTCTTTCCTGTATCATATTTTAGTAAAACTCTAAAAAATTCAGAATCTAAATATTCCGCACTGAAACGTGAATTGATGGCAATTGTATATGGTGTACAGGCATTTCATTATTATCTTTATGCACGGAAATTCATTATTTTATCCGATAGTAGTCCACTCAAATTTTATTCTAAATCATCATCTCCTTCAGATATTACAACGAGATGGTTAATGAAGTTGAGCGAGTATTCATATAATTTTCAACACTTACCTGGTAAACAAAATGTCTTAGCAGATCTTCTGTCACGAACTGTCCTATCCAAGCAAAACATCTCAGATCTAAATAACAATCCACAAATTATAGAATCTAATGAAGTATTGCCTATTACTACTCAACAGGAAAAAGATGAGGCCATAAATTGTATTGAGTCCCAAAACATACATAATATTCATCCACAATCAGAAAAAGAAGATCCTTTACTTGAGATTTATATCACGACAATTTTAAAAGAACAAAATAAAGACTCGAAAATATCACAAATATATAAAAACATTCTACATAAGAGAAATAAACAACATAATGAAACTTATATTATTGATCCTGCCACAAACTTATTGATGTACATTAAGGATTATGATAGTGACAAAACAGTGTACCCTAGAATTCTTCTGCCAAAATCTCTACATATAAAAGCTCTCAGAATTGCTCATCTAGGCCACTGTGGCATAAAGAGAACTTTACAAAACTTAAAATTAAGATACTTTTGGTACGGCATGACTGCCGATACCATAAATTACGTTAAATCTTGTCATCTTTGCAATTTACTCAAACATCACAATATTCCTCAGGCGCCATATCAAAATAACCCAATTCCAATTCACCCAGGAGATTTTGTATCGATGGATTTTGTGGGACCATTTCAGAATGGAGATCACATTTTAACTATCATCGACCACTTCTCAAGACATTTAGCAATGTACCCCTTAAAAATCATATCTGCAGAAAATGTTGTTCAGGCTTTATTTAAGTACATTACTGTACATGGAAGACCGTCACTAATTATGACAGATCTCGGTCGTCAATTTACTTCACACATTTTCCAGATGTTTACTGAAAAGTTTGGTATTCGTCTTACTCATTCTAGCATTGCTCATCCACAGAGCAACTCTTTGAGTGAAAGGATCAACACAGCTATTAAATCGACCATCACTGCCCTTATTGCTGAAGGATATAATTTTCATAATAGTATTTTCATCCATCAAATGCTTAACAATTCGTCAACTCATTCTACTACCAAGTATTCACCCAACTTTATACATTTTGGGCGTCATCTATCTAATCTATATGATACATATATCATTACTCATGAAGACCTAATCCTTAATGCTAATCGCACATATTTACAGTTGTCACAAGATTTGAATGAAATATATAAAAAAGTTCATCAAAACTTATTGAATGCACAACTTCTACAAAATCAACATCAACAAAAACAAAAGTTACGTAGAATTCAATTGAATGATATCGCATACTTAAAAAGTCATAATACCATAAAAAAATCCTACACTGGTCCATTCAAGATTGTAAAAATAATATCGCCTGTAGTAGTTAAAATTCAAAGAGAAGATGAAATAAATGCACCACAACTTACCGTTCATATAGACAGATTATGGATTTCACCACCTCGTCGAACTTACCTTATATCAGAAACTGCACAAGCTGATACCAATCAACAGCAAAAGAATTCAAACAATTCATCATCTTGCACTTATCCAAAACAATGTGTACCTCAAAGTGTTCACACGAACAGTGGTAATGCAAAATTCTCCATCTCTGACTCATGCAATATGGAGAATAATCAACAACTTTTTAAGTACTCTTCAAATTCTCAAATTCCAGTTCAAAACAATAACTCAACTATTGACATTTCTTCATCAGATAATAGTTCTGATACTGAACTGGACATTCCTCAACTGTCTCAACATAATCCTCTTGATAGCAGGCAAATAGACAATTCTAGGAATAATTCCTCGAAACACTATAAACAAACTATTCCTACATTATCTGGCCCATTTGTAAATTGATTTTTTTTCCCAAAGAAAAGCACGTAAAATTATTATTTATGTTTTAGAACTTACTAATTATAAATTGTATACTATAAATAATCGTTTTTTTTTATTAGTATTCTTTTGCAGATGCTGCTGATACCTGATGCAATGCATAATGACAGTTCCATAAAATTTAAAGTAGTCATATTGTTTTTTTTTTTTTCTTTCCCTTATTTTTCTGTGTTTTGGTATAACTTTTGTTAATAAATGTAGTAGGTTCTAATAAAATCTTAATTATTTAACTTTTAAGCATTTGGATTTGTGAGACTTGATCACCCTCACATCGTCCAAGTGCATATTTACTGCTATTACTATTTCTTAACGTTGTGCTTAAAAGGAAAAGAAGAGAGAGAGGAAAAAAGATATGCAATAAAACTTTTAACTATTTGTAACTACATAATAATTCTTACTTTAGTATAAGATAAATATTTAAATATGTATCTGTGCATTTGTTCAGTATTGTTTTAAGCAGCATTTAAGTTAATACAGGTGGCCACTTGAAAATAACATTATTATAAAATAAAATTCAGCTGTATATGTAATTATACATAAGTGACATAATTTTGCCAGCGCTGGTCAATTAAAAAAAAAAAGGAAAAATAAATAAAATAAAATTATGTGTATACTATGATGTAATAAATGAGGTATTATAAAATACTATATATATAAAACTTATTATTCAATATATTGTATCCAAGTGTCTGTTGATATACATGGTTATATATATGTACCTCAGTATTATATTAGGTAATTAAGTGTCTGGTTACATGTATAACAGTATTTATGTATATATATCTATATATATTTTTTTTTTCTCTCAAGGATCCTTGAACTATATTTTACTTATTTAGTAGTTATATTCGGGTAGATTGCATTCTTATGTTCAGTATTTGTTTATATATATTTCCACATGTCACATGTATTAATTAGTATTACTATACGTCTTATGTAACCAACTATGCCAACTATTTTATAGAATATTGTACTACTGTATTACGGTATATGGTACAATAGGTGGTTATCTATATATTTCTGATTTATGTACTCTTATATTGTATTATTTCTCATATATTCTTCAAATGTAACTGTGCTACTTCAAATATTTTCTTTTATGTTATTAAATAGTGTTGATGCATATTACGAATCATTGGGTGTATCCAACGTCTGCGTCTTCCCATTATCTTCCTCCAGACTAATTTATTAATAAAAAAAAAAAAAAAAAAGAAGGGGGAAACTAGGCCAAAAATTAATTATTTTTTTTTTTGCACATTTTGCGGGTGTATGTCATGCGAAATCAATATTTCGTCTGACATCTTTCTCTAATAAATAGTTTTATCTAATAAGAAACCCAAATTTTCTATTTAAAAAATAAATTAATAAAATAATAATGATAATAAATATGAAAGGGGGTGAGGAGAAATTGAAATAAATAAGAAGAAAAACATTTAATTTTTTTCTTTCTGCATATTACATCGTTTTTATGAAATAATTATAGTATAAAAACATAATTTAATTAATAGCCATTTTGTTCTCATTTTAAAACATTATTCCGTTTTCAGAAAATAAATAAGTATTTTATTATACACTATTTGTATGTGGTATGTTCTAGAACTTTAGTTTTTTTTTCAAAATTCGGTGAGCACCTTGTCAATCAATCTTATTCAACGCCTTCCCGAATTTATTTCTAATTTTTCCATTCGCCAGTTTGAGTTTTGAGTTCGCCTATGAAAAACGTAAATAGTTATTTAAATTTGATTAGTAGAACTCTTTATACGTCATTTGGCTTGTTTTCCTAATTGGCATTAGTCAGGGTAACAATATATTTCTAAATTTCTCAATTTTGGCGATTATATAATCATTCTCTTCTTTTGTTTATAACATGTCCGTTAGCCTGTCAACTAGCTTTTTCGATCGTCTGCGTTTATCTCGCACCTGGCGATGGTCGGTGATTAGGATAACCTTTTCCCCCACATAAATAGCGGACACGCGCCGCGATCGGCGGTTCGCTCTTTCTCTCCGGCTCTCTTCTTCTTTTTCTCCCTGCGCAAGTTAACGGAAGATGCCGGGAAATAATTTTAACGATGTCTAATAAATGGGATGGAAGATTTTGGGTCTCGGATTTATATTTATAGTGGACGTCTGATGCCCCGAAAATAAATTGATATAAATTTATTTATAAAGAAGAAATATAAATAAAGGAAATGTAGATGTTCAGTGGAGTCTTCTTGCTTACTATTAGTTTCAATTCCTTTTTATATAGCAAAGAACACATGTGGTAAGTCTCATCAATATATTATTTTGATGATTAAAAAATATAGATTTCCAACAGAATGTGCTATTCAACCCCTGGGTTGATTTATTTCTTGGTGGATCACGGCGATTTATTTCTTTTAGTTTATTGCCAAGATTTGGCACGACACCTACCTTTACTCTTACAGCCCTGGTAAAAAGGGAAAAAAAACATTTCTAGATAAAACACCACATAAAAAAAAAATTAAAATTTTCTATATCTATTATATTTATATTTGACACTGCCAATATATATATTCTAAATATTTAACTCTTATTTAAAAACCTGAAGTGACCCCACTCGACTTTCCGAACATTGAGTAATTAATGGTTTTGTAGATAAAGTAAGGTAAGAGGAGTTGTTAAATAAACAAAAGAGAGAAAATTATAATAGGATGTTTGAGTATTTTTCTCCATATAGCACATGATGTTTAATTTAACGTTACTGAACTTTGAGCCCATAGATCATTATGATAAAAGATTTTTCGTCGTGTCCCAATCATCATTTTGGTAAATCACCAAAATGCTTATAGTTAGTGCAACAGTGACTTATAATATTTATATAAATTTTCAGCTTCATCGGATAAGTCATTTAGACGCTATGACACTTTAAAGTTTACACTCATATGCCACACCACAATGATAAAGAAATTTGCATTTTGTCCCTGAAAAAAGAATCATTAAGTGCTAGATTCTCTAAAGTTCATAATGTTCATGTGACGGTGATGTATAACATGTACATAAATTTTCAGTTCATTTGAATAAGGTGTTTACTCGCTGTCACACTTTAAATAATTTGAGCCTATAGACCCTAATGATAAACAATTTTTTTGTTGTGTCCCTGTAAAACTCTGTAAATGCTACAGTCACCAAAATCTATACAGTTTGTATGGTAGTGACCTAAAACATGTATATAAATTTTTAACTGAAACAGGTGAGGCATTTAGATGCTATCGCGCTTTAAATGTTTTCACCCCATAGACCATAATGATATAGAATTATTTGTTGTGTCCCTGTAAAAAAACCTATGAGTGCTATATTCACCAAAACCTATACAGATCGTGAAACTGTGACTTATAATATGTGTATAATTTTTTTGTTGAACTGAATAAAGCGTTTAGACACTATCGCACTTTTTTAAATTTGGTCCCATAGGCCATAATGATAAAAATATTTTCTTTGTGTCCCTGTTAAAAAACTATTATGCTAGATTCACTAAAATCTATACAGTTCGTGTGTTCGTGACACTGTGACTTATAACATGTGTATAATTTTTTTGCTCAGTTTATAAGGTGTTTAGAGCCTACCACACTTTTAAGATTTTGGTCCCATAGGCCATAATGACAAAGAATTTTTCTTGATGTCCCTGTAAAAAAACTGTAAGTGCTAGATTCACCAAAATCAATAGGGTTCATGCTACGGTGACTTAAAACATACATACGAACTTTCAGCTCATTCGAGCAAAGCGTTCAGATGGTAGCGTATTCACTCACACACATACATACATCATCGTAAAATTTGTGAAAACGGACTCAGGGGAACTCAAAATGTATAGAAACAGCAAAATCTGAAATTCAGATTTTTGACATGATTGCAATACTTTCCTTACATATGTATGTTTGGAAAGTAAAAATATAAAATAATGATATGATGAAGCACCAAACTTATTATTTTACATTAAATGTTATACAGCTACTTTACTTTAATGGCATAAAATCATACTTTGCACACATTTAATAAACTTTAAAGCAAGGTAATTGAATATATACAGATATTTCATAAAATCATAATTTTATAAAAGTTTCAAGTTTCTTATATGCAAACAAAATTTTATCAAGAACACTGTCATTTTAACAAGCTGCTATTACACAAATTTAAAATTTTATTGAGATAAAAATATATGTATAAATAATGCATATTAAAATATCTTGCTACATTTTAATCTATTGTGTTGTAATACATAACCACGCCAAATAAGGATATTGATTCTCCATCCTTGCATACAGGAGGCTCCAACTTTTAAAAATTCATTAGCACAACTTGAAGTTTCCTTTGCAGTCACAGGTTCTGATAATGTTTGTCCCATTATAAAACTAACAAATGAAAAATAAAATTTAGTTAATCTAAAAAACATGCTTTGAAATGAAAGTTATATATTTTTAATGCATAGAACTGCACTTTAATTGAAATTTGAAGACAAATGTTATTTAGGATAGTGTATACTCATGAGTATTATAATAATGAATACTACGGATTTCCTCTCCAAACTAAAACAAAATAAAAATAAGTATTTGTTAAATGACTAATTGAACAAAACAGAGATTAGCATAAATGGAAAATTGATACATAAAAAAGCATCGACTTGTAAGTAAATTATGTAAAATATAATGAAATTTAACTATGCATATTGTATAAGGGTGGAGCAAAATGGATTCTGAATTGAATTTCAAAAGAATATGAAGCATGCATTAAAAAAAATATTAATAATAAATCACTGGATGCATCTAATCAATAAATTTCCTATATCCAGTGACTTTTTTTTTTTTTTCTTTTGGCTCCCTACACAAAGTGTGCACGGCAGTGATTGTTGCATACAGATTTTCACACATTTTCAGATTTTGCGCTCAACGAATTAGCTGCATCTGATGATTTTTTTCTTTTACCGCTAACGCACAAGAAGCGTGCATCATATGTGGTGGTGAATTGTTACTTTAGACATCTTCATGCACTTTGAAATTCAGCACAACAAATCAGATGCATTCAGTAATGATCTTTATTTTTTTTTATGTATGTGAAGCATACCTATTTATATGGTAGTGAAATTCCTACTGTATAGATTTTCATGCACAGATTCATGCAAGGTCATAATTTTGCTTATTTGTGAAAATTTTTCAAGTTACACATTAGAGATGCAACGAACAATGGTTTGGCCGAATAACCGAATACCAATTAATCGGCCAAATTATAGCCGAATATTCGGCCTATTCGGCCGCCGAATAATGAACTCATTTTTTTCTAAAAACATAGTATAGTATGCACTATATGCACAATTCTTGTACATTTCATAACTAAAATGTATTATTTTCTTTTTAAAAAGTTATTTTTATACAAATTTTTAATTTTTAAAGCCATTATTTGATTCTGAAAAAAATATTCGGCTATGTTCGGCTTAAAAATTGCCTCAATAATAATAATTCTTTGCAAGTTTCTTATGAGGTATTGTCTAGTCATATTTTAATAGATACTAGTGATCTTCGCCAGCTAGCGGGTCACTATTTTTAAACGAATCACTATAATGAATGAATTCTCAAATTTCCATATAAAAGAAAAAAAAAAAAAAAAAAACTTGATTGAGTAAAAACTTACACCGGGTCCCCACTGCCGTCGGCAGCGTAGACCCGTGCGCACTGTGCATGCAGGTTAAGGGATAGGCATATTTATTCCCCAACTTTCCTGCCCCTCCTAATTAACCTACATATACCAATTTTGAACAGTCTAACTCAATTTCTATTTTTTTTATTCCCTAGTCCCTCTTTCCGCCTCCCCTTAATAATGTAGCACTTCCGAAAATATCCTCATTCAACTTGTAGGCTCCAAAACCTATATATACCAGTTTTGAATGGTCTAACTCAATTTCTATGTTTTTGCCCCCCTCCTGCTCCCTAATAATTTTACACTTTCTAAAATATCCTCATTCGACTCTTAGGCCCCCAAAACCTTGGTGGGGGGGGGGGGGGGGGGGAGGATATTAGTTAATTTCAAATAAAATTTTCACAATACATGACAAATATAAATTCTAAAATTAAAAAAATTTATTGTGTAATATGTTTTTATTTATAGTGTAAATATAAATAAAAACATTTCTTACAAAATTATTCGGCCTGGGCCGAATAATGGACTTGGATATTCGGCCGACAGGCCGAATAGGCCGAACATTCGGCTTCGGCCGAATAATCGTTGCATCTCTATTACACATCATTTAGAACAATTTAACGTACTGAAGCTTTACACCCTTCAAAAAAGTTCTTCTGTCTGTGGACTTAAATTCACGAAGGGTGAAGTAGCTCAATTTTTTATTACAATTTTAAAGGTTTACTTTATTAATCTTAAAAATTGACTTAATTTATTTCACTGAGACTGAGACTCAACAAGTGAATTTTAAATCAATCCAAAACCCATCCCCCCCCCCTCACACACACACCAAAGTAAAAATTACCTGAACCCACAACAAAGAATTCAGACGACCCGCACCAGATTTCTTTATACCCAACCAAAACCTGAATCTAAATGAAAATTAGTAAATCATACAAAAATCTAATTACGTTGCTTGTTACCATGTCAATCTGAGTTACTGCAACACTTATTACGAACAAGATTATTGCATGCTTTGCACATAATCCAAACAGCATTGATATGTCACCAACAGATTACGGATAGACAGATGTAAAATGAAAATTAGAAATGACTTGGTTTGTAGGAAATCAGTTACCAGAAGCATATAAAGATGCCCAGTAGCAGAAATTTTTCTGCCAATCTGCGACAACTATTTGAGCATTAGAAAATAATCTGCAGCATACTTTCACAATAAGTTACAGAAAAAAAAAAATTACTAGATTCAGTATATTTTTATCACAAGTTTGCATTTATCTAATGTTATTAATCTGTTAGATATGTCAAAGCATTGTAGTTATAAAATTTCGATTACATAGAGCTAGGTAAAGAATTGGCATTAGGGTCATTCCATGTCAAATCAACGAAAAAAATATACTTTTTGGACCTTCACATTTCAGATTTACATAATTTTTGGTTTATAGTTTGTATACATGGAATATATGAAAAATTCAGTTTTTAAAAATTTTTTGGCTCAGCATTTATTTTTTTACAGAATTTTAAAAATGGCCCAAAATGCCAAAATTGGCAATGTTGTCATTCACATAATCTTTTATAATTCTGTAGTAAATTAAGCTAGAGAGTTTATTTATATCTCATTTTAAAGCTCTTTTTATGGCCTTTCATATGATATGCAACAATAACTATTTTATTTCATAAAAAATTTTGAATTTTTTTTCAAAAATTTAAAATTTAAATTTTTCAAAAACACCCCTTTTAATTTTTTTCGAAAAAATATATGTTTATTAAAGGGCAAAATTAACGGTCGCCACCGGCCACGTGGCGACTAAATAAAAAAAGATGGCGATTAAAAATTATGCATCGATCGCCACTAAAGTCGCCACTTTTTGTGATCATTAAAAGATTCTAAAAATCGAGCGACGATAGGGAATCTAAGCTTTGTGATTTCCAATCTTTTTCCATCCATGGCATAAATGTCAATGTTCATTTTAAACTTGCTTTATTATATTCTACAACCTATAAAGAAGTAGAATTGTTTAATATATCTCACTCATATAATTTTTTGGACTCCCCCCCCCCCCTAACGATCTGCGATCACACAGCTTATAGAAAACTTTATAATTTCTAACCATTTTCCATTTGCTGCAAAAATATAAATATCTATTTTAAACTTACTTTATTAGATTCTAGAATCTGTAAAGGAGTAGAATTGTTTAATATCTCTTACTCATACTTCTTGTAATCCCCCCCCCCCTCCAATGATTAGCAATCACATGCTCCACTGAAGCCTTGTGATTTACAATCTTTCTCCATCCATAACATAAATGTAAATATTCATTTTAAACTTTCTTGATTAGATTCTAGAACCTATAAAGAAGTATATGGATGTATCTCCCCCCCCCACACACACACATGTGCGCTCCAGTTCAACCAGCAGTTAAATATCAAATGTCCTGCAAAGCAGTGTCTTTTTCCATTATTATCTCTATAGTATTTAGTGTATATTTTACCCATTTAAGATATTTGACAAATGTATCAAAATTTGGTTTGACTTAAATGTGTATTTTTCAAAAAAATTTTGTAGAAATCTTCCTTTTTCCTTCCCATTTTAAAGTAGAAATCTCCCTATTTTTAAAGCTACAAATTTGGCAGCTAAGTAAATTATTTTTAATGAAGCAGCTAAGTTTCCATATCACCATATCTATACTTTTTAAGAGGAAATATTTTAACTCTATTGAAAAAATCATTTAAAAAAGTGTGTCTTTAGAAATAAGAAAAAAATAATAAAACTGCTAACTGTATTTAAACATGACCATGTAAAAGGTTGTGATGATGATGAATCATTCATTTACTTAGGAAATATCAATGTGAACTGTGAATGATAACAGGTTATTTCACTTAAATAAATTGAAAAAAAAAGTACTACTAAATTATCTGAAATATAAAAACTTTTGCTGTTTTTATTATTACAGCCCTAAGCAGATTTCAATTTAGGATGTGCAATTTAGGATTTTTAAAAAGAGCGTAATTACAATTTCAGTGTCCCTGTGTTAATTTATTATATGTACTTCTTATTTTCATATTTTTCTTGTGGTAATTATACCGCAAAATGGTGACAATGCTTTTTGCAGTCTGAAAGAAAGTCTTATGTGAAAAGTGGCCACTAACTTAAAAAAGTGGCTACTAATGAAACTGACAGTACCGGCCACTAATGAATTTTCCCAGTTTTGCCCTTTAATGTTTATCATTCACTTATGGGCTACATGTATGCAAAGTTTCAAGATGGAGAAATGACGGGATTTTTAGAAATAAATTTTTGAACAAAAATGGTTTATTCAAACTTTTTTATAATTCATTACTTATGCGTCTGGATTAGAAGAATTATATATTTCTACTCAATTTATTTTTATATTAACTGAATATTCAAATGTATTTTAATCTCATATTTAAATATATTTTAACCGCTTAGTTTAGTTGCAACTGACTACACAGCTATTAAGATACAGATATCTTGATTTAGTTTTGGTTTAAGTTTCAGTTGAGCAATAATTTTGGTTTAAGTTTAAGTTGTGCAATGGTTTTAGTTTAAGTTTCAGTTGAGCAATTGTTTTGGTTTAGGTTTGTTTCTCTTTCAAGATATTGGGTAGCCAATCATTGAGATTGAGGATTTCTACTTTTAAGTTTAAGTTTGTGTTAAAATTACTCTGAAGCATTTTGATTAGTGCATCCAGTGGTAAAAAATTTACATTTTAACTAGTAAATATGTAAACATGATGTGCTGTATTTTAATTTTCTTTTTATAAGAAGACTTGCATACTACTGTTAGAAATGGAAGAAAATAAAAGCTGGGCATTGTTTTCAGTTAAGTGCTGCAATCCTTATAAAAAGACCAATCATTCAAAATCAGTAAAACTTAGGAATGTAACACCAGGGTTCCCCTTTGAGCCTTTGAGAAGGGCGTCGCGCCCTGCCTGCCCTTTAAATTTTTATGAGCGCCCTAACTGCCCTTTAAAGTACAAAAATGCGCCCTCCTTGCCCAAAAAACGCACCCTTTATGCCCGAAAATCGCGCCCTTCTTGCTCCCAAATTTAACCACCACGACCCAAAATAGCGCATTTTTTCTTCTCCTTTTTAAATATTCTTAGTGCTTTATTAATACAAATTTTCTTTCTAGAAGCTTTTTCACTTTTCTGTGTGTTCTACTTATTGCAAAAGCGAGTTGACACTTAGCAGGTGTATAAACTATGGTTGAGTTCACGATACACAGCCCGGGCTTGGGCTTGGGTATGCACATCCCCCGAAAATGACGTCATAATTTTAACCTGGGTAATCGTTTTCGTGAACGCTTTTACCCACTCTCCATTTCCCCATTGTTGTTGTTGACGCTAACAAATCAACCAGAGAATTACAAACATGCCGGATTTCGTCGATGTTTTGTGTATATTTTAAGATACCAAAAAGAGGAGTCACAAAAAATAAATAGCTTAATAAAAAGAAATTATCTTCCAAGAATAAGATATATGAAAATTATAAAAGAAATGGATGATTAAGCAAATTTCAGGAGATATTTCATACTAAATCGTGAAACAGAAGCTGTTGTTGGAAGCATGGTATGTTTTTTAAATCGTATTTTCAGACGAATTCTTTTCTTTAGTTTAAATTATTTTATACTGAGAAGTATTTGAGCGGTTAAATCACATTTTCCGGTTTATGTTGGTATTATTTATACAGGTTTCTTTTTTGTATTTTACATTAGATTAAATAGCACTTGTTAATTGTGCAGTTGTACTAGTGTGACTTCGTAATGCATATCAGATTTAACAGATTCATGCTTCGCGTGTTAATTTGGTTTTATGTATTACTATCGTTTGAGAAAAATGTAATTTCCTATAAAATGTACATGCTAATGTTTTTATGTTGAAATTTAAAGAAGTACTAAATTTTATGGATGATCAAGTTTACATTGAAAAGATTGAATTAAAACCGGATACCTTTCATCACGTATATGTTTTATTGAGTCTTATTTAAAAAATAAAATTGTGTTCAATTTTTTAGAATGTTATCTATTTTATAATGTAGTCAACATTCTTTGTTTTATGTAAGTAATTACTTTGGTTTATGAAATATAATAAATGGTATCCTGATTAATATATATATTACATTCTTATTAAGTGATGCTGTGTATGTAGTGGAGTTACTATTAATTATAAATTATCATTTAAAAATTTTTGTGTGTGGAGAGAATTTTTCAATCATTGAATAAAACCAAAAATAAAAGAAAAATTTAAAAGTCCCAGAGAACGTAGTGATTTATGCTTTATGCATTTATACTTTGTTTTTAGCATAGACATAGATTTGATATGTTGGTCCTTGGGAATGGAAAACATACATGACATGTGTATATTTTCATGATATATATTGGGCAAAATATTGTTTCATATTACTGATTGCTCCCTTAATATACATTATCAAGATAATCAGGATTCTTCAGAGGAATTAAATATGTTTGTTAAATAAATTGGTGATCTCTTCTTTTTCACTAAGGACAACAGATATTATATCTTTTTCTTAGCATATTTATCACATTATAAAATTTTGTAATTTAAACTTTAAATGTAGTTATATAATGTAAACTTTATCAGGCCTGGGATCCTCGAGTACTCAGTTGCCTTTAATCTTAAAACACCAAATACCAATGAAAACTTGATCATCCATAAAAAAAAAATAATAAATACTACTTTAAACTGTAAAAAAAAAAAAAAAAAAAATCCAAATTGCATTTTTTTTAAAACAACAGAATCTATAAAATCTGAAATGTATTGTGAAGTCTGGCTAATACAACTGCAATTAACAAGTTTACTTTAATGTAAAAAAGGAAGAAATGTATATAAATACCAATGTGAACCGAAAAATGTGACTTTTCGTTCATCTGCTTAAGCACTTCCAGTATAAAGTACTAATAGAAACTAAAGAAATGTGTTCAACTGTAAATACAATTAAAAAATAAAAAAAAAAACTAATATTTTCACAAGAGCTTCTATTTCCTGAGCCTAAAGTGTCTTCTGAAATATGATAAATCTTTCACTTGTTTTATAATATTGGCTGCAAGCATGCATTCAAATAGTGCAATTCACATTTATAAGGGAAAAATTAGTCTGTTGGTCCACTTGGTGCTTTTTTTTATAGTTATTAATATTTTACCATTCTGCATCCTGTCCGCAGTTATAATAGCCCATTGGCGGCATAAGATAGTGAGCTTTTCAGTGATCTAACTAATCAACAAAACATGTTGGGAAAAAAAGCAGTTTGATCAGAAACAAACATAGAAAACAAGAAAAATCATCTTCAATACAGTTTTTAATAATTTTATTAAAAATTATGAAACTATAACAGCCAATTAGAAAGAATTGATATAAATCTATCGACTACTAGCAAAGCCCCGGTTCAGAAACGTACCGATTTCCGAATGCGGGAAAAAACCATTTTTTAATTAATGAAATCAATGAAGGTAGTGAATCAACAAAGGCTTTTCTTGCTTCGCTGGTCACTATATTTAACACATTCACGCCGGCACATTTTGTTTGCATAGTCTACTCAAAAGTTTCAGAGTGCTAGCCAATAATTCTGATATCGAAAAAGTACACTTAAAACTGTTTTGTTCAATAAATCCTTATCGAATCATGTTCTTAGACTGACTAAGAACATGATTCGTCAAGGATTTATTTAACAAAGCAGTATTAAATGTACTTTTTTTGGACAGAGATCATTGCTAGCGCTCTGATATTTTTCTGCTGACTGTAGCTGTGACCCACCGGTGGTTCACGCCGGCGTGAATGTGTGAAAGAAAACTCTTTTCTATATCGTTTTACAAACAAAAATAAAATTTAAAGACATCATGAAATTACTTTAAAGCCCGCTTTGGTTTCCCGCTGCCTTTGGCAGCGACCCACTCATTCTCGGGTGTCTGTCCCTATTGCCTGTGACAATAGCTTACCAGTGGGCTTCCATTTGGGTGCTTATCAGATGACAGTTTCGAAAAAATTGAAGTAAAATATCCATTTTTAAAGCTTTTACTAGGTTATTATTTTCACATTTTAATTAATTTAAAAAAAATCTAATCAAAGTTTCGTTACAAATAAGGTACCAAATGAAAGGGGCATTTTTTCTGAATCCGTCGGTTTATTTAACTTATCGATTGGACTATTAGATTTTTTAAAATTAACTAAAGTATGAAAATCTGGTGGCAACTTGCCTCAACACACAGACAGAGTCAAAAATCTCTTAGCCATTTATTTATATAGAGACTAGCAAGCTTTGCCCGCTTCGCTGGACACAATATTTAAATGAGTTGTCACAATCCCTTATCGTTATTAATTAACCTGAGTTAAAGTTCCCATTGTGTTCGGTAGAGATTTTTCTCACTCGCAAAGTGAGGAGTCCATGTTCCCACTGCTTTCGGCAGCAACGTACCCGATTCTTACTTCCCCTTCCCTAGTGGCTAAGTTCGAAGTTTTGCGAAATCTCGACAAAGTACATACTGCGTATACCTAATAAACATCCACACACCAAAGTTTGCCATTCTAAGATAATTTAAGGCAAATTGAAATGTAAAAATGTGTTTTTACACGTGTTTATAGCCCCCTCGTCCTCAAGGGGGGGGGGGATTTTGTAAAATCCCATTACAATAAATGTAAGATACATATAAACAATTTACACACCAAATTTCGTTACTGTAGATACCATAGATTTCCAAAGACAAATTTACCGCTAAAAGAGGGGGGGGGGGGGTCTTGAATTTGCTACTTTGAAAACCCCCCTTCCCAAAAAATAAATAAATAAATTGAATTTTACAAGAGAGAAAATATCTTTGGAAATACCTTTGTAACATCTTTAATAAAGCTACTAAAAAATCCGGAATTTCTGAAATTTCCCCCCAAAAAACGATTTTCCCCTCTCTTTTTTTAAGAATCAATAATTAAAAATGGTATTTGTTTTATATATACTCAATTCTAATCTCACCATGTACAATTTCTTCACCATGAAGCAATTCGTTTTTTTCTTCCTGCCCTCCAGGGGGAAAGTGGGGGTATTTCGATGAATCCCATTTCTTTAGTTGTCAGATACATATAAAAAATCCAAGCACCAAACTTCATGACTGCAGCTCTCATAAATTTCCCAGGACAAATTTAGCACTAAAAAGGGTGTCTCAAATTTGCCCTTTGTAACACATACAATACCCCCCCCCCCCCCAACCAAAAGAAAAAAACAATGGCAGGTCCAAAAAATTAAAAACGTGTTTTGGAAATATCCTAAAGAAGTTGCATGGCTGTTTTTTACATCTTTGTTCCATTTTTTGCAGAGTTTTATTCAAAAATCCAAAATTTCATGCCAAAAACGGATTTCTCCTATCCCTCCTCTTAAAATTAAGGCAAATGATTTTATAAATAAGATGTGTTTGGGAATAAAGCCTACTAGCTGAAACCCGTCAAATTCGACGATCACTTTATTGACTGTAATGTTTCAAAAATCATCGCATCATTATAAATGTATTTCAAGTTAAAATATGTAATATATTTTACGACATTTCACTTAAAAAAAAGAAATTCGGAAAAATACTTATAAATAGAAATATTATATATGACATCACCTTCTACAAAGTACTGTCAATGTGACGTCAAACTGACCCAGATAAACAGTTGCTATCTTTTATTTTCTATTCCGTTAACTACTACATGTTAGCTGACCCGACCGGCGTTGCTCGGGCCTATGGTAATAACCTTAAATTTGTATGGTTTTACATCTTTAACTTGATTTTGTTTGAATTTCTATTTTTAAATAAAAGCATCGCAAAAAAAATAATCAGCTGTTACAAAAAAAATTACCTTGAACCAAACGTAACTCTGCCTTGTGACCCCGGTGCCTTCGGCAGCGCATACGCCGGTCGCTAATAACATAAAAATATTCCCAAAAATTAATCTGGAACCAAACGAAAACGCTCGCTGTTGCCTGGGCCCATGATACCTTAAATTTGTATGATTTTATACCTTTAACTCGATTTTGTTTGAATTTCTGTTTTAAATATTAGCATCACGAAAAAAATGATTAGCTGTAACAAAAAAAAATTACCTTGAACCGAACAAAACTCTGCCTTGTGACCGCGGTTCCTGTGGCAGCGCATACACGGGCTGCTAATAACATAAAAGAATTCCAAAAAAATAACCTGGAACCGAACGAACCCGCCCGGCAATGCCCGAACCCATGATAATAACCTTAAATGAATCTTAAATGTGTATGGTTTTATATCTTTAACTCGATTTTGTTTGAATTTCTATTTTTAAAAGAAAGCATCATAAAAAAAAATAATCATCTGTAACAAAAAAAAATTACCTCAAACAGAATGGAACTCGGGCTCGTGACCCGTTGCCTGCGGCAGCGTATATGCAGCCCGCTAATAACATGAAAAAATTCTCAAAAATTAATCTTGAATCGAACGAACCTCTAGACTCGTGTTACCGCTGCCTGTGGCTGCAGCACTGTATAGCAGGCATGCTACGCACACGCTGCAAAATCCACTTTCCTCCACCAGAGGGCGCACTATGTTGTATACGAACATCACCAATTGCCTTGAATTTCCTAGACCTTTCATATAAGGTGCCACATGGTGGTATCAATTGCAAAATCCTTTAGTTGCTCTTTCCACCACCAGGGGGCACAGTGTGTTCTGTACGAACATCACCAACGGTCAGAAAATATCAAGACCTTTAAAATAAGGTGTAACATGATAGGGCTTACTGCAAAATCACCTAGTTCCACTTTTCACCACCAGGGGGCGCCCTATATTGTATACAAACATCTCCAATCAACATGAATTTTCAAAACCTTTAAAATGAGGTGCTACATGTGTGGGTCTAGAACGGATTTCCCTCTCAAACTAATTTCCCCCCTTCCTCCAAATCTACTTTCCCCCTTTAAAATCGAAAATTCCAAATTCGCAGAAAGTTTTTTTTTTTAGTATTCGACTCTTGTCCCAAAAGGTACAATTTCTTCACCGTGAAGTAATTTGGAGCTTAGTTAAGCTCATAAACGTGTTTTTAACCCGTTCCCCCCCCCCCTCCCGAAACCATTCGGCTTTTTTTTATTGTTCTCTTTTCATAGCACATCTACAGACCAAGACGTTTTTTTAGACACCTCAACCAAATTTTTACACCAAGTAGTTCTCTCAATATAGTGGAGACAGACAAAAACATGTTTCAAATTAATATATAGATTCTTTCCTGTTGCCACACTGTAAAAAAAGGCACAATAATTAAAAAATAAAATGATAACACGTGAACTTTACTTTTATAAGGCAATAAAAATTCTAAAAATTCAGATTAACTCGCTGTATTTTGCATTTCCAAAAATGAAATAAAGAAATAAGAGAAAAACGGCGAAATAAATAAATATTTTTTCCTGTTGCCACACTGTAGAAAAGGAACAATAATTAAAAAATAAAATGATAACATGTGAACTTTTTTTTTTTTATAAGGCAATAAAAATTCAGATTAACTCGCTGTATTGTTGCATTTCTGAAAATGACGTCATTGTAAAAAAGAAATGTGCATTTTTCGTATATTAATTGGGACGTTCGACTTTTTTTTATTTTTCTCTTTTCATAGCATATCTACAGACCAAGACCTTTTTTTAGACACCTCAACCGAATTTTTACACCTAGCCGTTCTCTCAATATAGTGGAGACAGACAAAAACATGTTTCAAATTAATATATAGATTGACTGCACAAGCGTCCTAGGCGTGAGAGGGAAGGCATTACATGGAGGTCTTTTTAAGGGATCCTAGTCCGTATTTATGCAAGTTTTGGAGAAAACCATGAAAAACTTAGAACGACTAGGCCGACCTGGGTTCGAACCCGGTACCTCATGTCAACCAGCTTTGAGTGCAGGATAATTTTAACTATTCATATTTACATTATTCATCTATATACATAAATATATATTTTATAATTATTGCCTATTATTAGTTTATTCGAATTTTAAAAGCATTTTAGCAATGATTTTGTTTTTCTTATTATATTAACATACTTGAACTAATTCTTCTACAAAAACATTTCTAAGTGGAGAGATTCTTCTCTCTGGTAGACAAGAAGTGCCACGTTCAATTCCAGGTTACACTCATTGACCTTGCCGAGCTCATACATATATCTTAACCGAGTTCATTAATCAAGTTTAATCACCACCTTCTTTAAAAATAGTGACCAATTCCAAAAAAAGAAAACTATTCTTCCAATTGAACCAGAAGGACTTGTTTTTTAATGTATTTTCTAATTCAAGGAGGAAAAAAAAAATCAAATTTTGATGTGTAAATTGTTTATAATTGTTGTAATTATTAATTGTTGTATATTAATTGTAATTGTTCTTAAGAATAGATTAGAGTATAATTTAGTTATTTTTAACGAATTTTAAAAGTATTTATCAGTTTGTACATGTTTTCATATCCATATATAATATATGTATTTTTAGAATTCCATTAAATATATATGTTAGTCAGTTTTCAGAGAAATCGTAAGATGATTTCTGTTAAAACTAATATGTAGCATAAATTAAATTAGTTTGTATAGAAGGACTCAAAGCCAGACCGCCTTTATTACAATACAGTAAGACCCCGCTTAACGCTGTTTCGGTTTAGTGCTCTTTTATTTCAACCCGGGGATTCCCCGAAATTGTGCGTGTGCAGCGCTAGGTTTCCAAATAACATATCCGAAACAATGTAGTTGTGTTTCTTGTTTAGTGCGGTGCTGTACGGATGCATTTATATTTTTATACGGACGTCTTGTTTAGCGTTGTTTCGCATTACGCTCTGCTTTGATGGAACATATCTCCCGCGTTAAGCGGGGTCTTACTGTATCTCTAATTATAATTATGATGCAGGCTTTCGAATTCCAATACTCCACTCACATTTCGTATTGAAGATTTTTAACACTATTTAGCCCGCAGATGCAAGTTTCAGAGAAAAATCAGATACAACTTTTTTTATATTACCTTTGTATCTCAGCTTCTAATTAAGATAATTTCATAGGTAAAATATCATTTTAAAAGTCATTTAAATTGAAATTGAAGAGTAATATATTTCAAATCTTTGTCGCCAGAGGACAGTTTGACATTTTAATAATTCAATATCTCCAATTCTGATTATGAGTGAATTACTTACAGGGAAAAGATTGGGAGACCATAGGCCCAACCAGGTTGCAGATTTGCCACAATCACAATTTTCAAAGGTCCTTTACATAGTGAGCGAACAGGCAGTTTCAAATCATGAAACGTAAAGCGGCGCCTCAGTTGCCACAGAGCAGAAATTTGCTACAGCTAAAATTTTCAAAGCTATTTGCAGTATGAGCAAGGAAGCTGTTGTAAGTTCTAAAATGGAGATAAGGCACCTTCAAGTGGGACATTGCTAAAGTCAGAAATTTCATAGATCAGAACACGACGAGCGAACAGGCTGTTTCAGATATTGAAACGGGAAGAGGGTGCTACCAAGCAGGAATTTACTGAGATTAAATTTTTTAATAAAGCTACTTTCACTATATATCAATAAGCTGTTGTTGGACCTGAAATGGGGAAAAGGTGCCACTGAGCGAGAGTTGGAAAGTCGGATGATTTTTCAAGGATCGTGAACCAGCTGGTCGCCGTAGGCGGCTAGTTCATAATAAGATAATTACAAAAAATTAAACATTAATTATACATTAAAATAAAAATTTCTAAAGTCTTATTATGATTAAGTTATAAAGTAAATTTTTTTTTAATTATATAATTGTTATTCTAAAATTCTGTTTATCTGCCCTTTACAACAAAAAACTGGATTTTAATAATTATTTAGTGTTGCTTTATTAAATTTTTCATAGTCAATAATTTCTCATAAAATATTTTTAATTATTTCCCCTCTACGTTACTTAACAGTGTTGCACAACAGTTTTCAAGACGTTTTTTTTTCTTTATATTCCTCGAGTCTCACAATTTTCTTTATATTAATAAACAACTTTTTACTTTCTTCTATATTCAATAGAAGAAAGTGTTGGATTCGTAAAAATGTTCAACTTCGGATTTTTGATGGATTTACATGTTTTGAGAGCTGTAGAACATGATTTGACCCTTTTTAGAAAATGTCTGTCTGTGTGTGTGACAGAATTTTGTGGTGACTGTATCTCAGGTACTACTGCTCAGAATTTCATACAAATTGGTATGTAGTTACACATTGACATAAATTGGTGCCTATTAACTTTCGGTAAAAATTGGAAAAAAAAATTGTGTATGTAGGAGCCTCGCTTCCCCTCCTGTGGGTAAAGTTCCCCTCGAGGGGAGTAAATTTTCATGATGGGTATCTTTCAAAAGAGCTCGCCAATACCTTTAAAACGAATGGTTGAACCATCGATCTGCGATAATTTAAAATAAAGTTTAAATTTTTTTTAATGTAATATTGAGAATAAATTCCACATTTTGTGGATATTTTATGTTATACTTCTTCTCTAATATGGAAATCGTCTGCATTATCATGGAAGATAATTTTTTTAAATAATAATTTTAATAAATTATTTTTATTGAGTGAATTTGTTTATGAAAATATAGAAGAAAGTCATGTGGTGGCCACAACATACTAGTTTTTCTTGCTTTTGTGTTGGTAATTTTTTATTATGTTTTAATAAGATAATTATAATTTTTTTCCATGGGAGATTTTTTTTCCTACAGAGCAGTTTGAGAACCTCCAATATTTCTGAAAATTCTTTGTTCATGTTCTATTAATGTACATAATATTTGTTTTATATTTATATGTTTATTATAAGTTAGATAAAAGTGGAATTTTAAATAAGGACTTTGAAAAAAACACTTGGGTTTTTTCAGGTGGGTTTTATTGGGTCGGATAAAATCAAGCCAACCCTGCCTTCTTTCTACTAAAGTGAAAATAACTTTCTTTATTGAGAGGTTATCATACAATTAAGCATAAATACATTAGCACAACACACTATACATCAGGCCTATGGTTATGGCAACCATTCACTTGTATCTCCCAAATATGACTGTTTACTAGCTGGCAAATTGTATCATATAGTCAGTAACTAAACACATCCGAAAGTAAAATTGCTATGCTAGGAAACAAATTTGACATTTAGTGATTTAGTCTATAACAACCTTGTGTAAAATATTACTCAATGCTGCAAAGCTTTAAAATTACCTTCAAAAAATGACATGTGATATGTCGTTTTATTTTAAAATATAAAGAGATATCATTTACAATCATTGCAGTATTGAATAATAACAAGCACATTGAATACAGTTTCACTTAACACAAATAAATTTTAAGAAATATGTTCAGGAAAAATATCATTGCTGACATCAAATGACTTATCAGCATTTCTTTGTATTTGACTTAAATATATATATTTATACTTTTTATCAAAATATACTGAAAATTGTAAACATTTATAAGTATGTTTCAACTTTACAAAATCTTTTAGATTAGTACAAACAATGGAACAGAAGAAAACTAAAACTGCTAAGATTGAGTGATAAACCCTGATTAAAATCAAATGAATTTAATAGCATAAAAATGAAAAAATATTTATGCAATCAATCTAAACCATTTGTAATGGAGTCAGCGGGTGAAACTATTTGATATGCAAAACCCTCCTAAAACTGCTACATGAATGTAGAATGATAGGCAATGGCAGACTTAATGATATCATATGGCTATTATTAATAGTACAAGTAGTACTTATCATAAGTGATATTTAGAGGATTCTTAATACATTACAAGGTAAATAAAATATCCGAAATGAGAAATCTCTAAAATACAACAATAATTCAACATGAAGTTCAAGGATAGCATTTTTTTCAAAAACCCTGAATACAGGGGTAGCCCCTGAAAAGTTTCATACCTGTATCATCAAAATAATTTGTGAAAATGTATAAAAAGAAACATAAATATTAATTTGAAATAATAACTCAAACCGCTCATCATTATTTAACGCACAGTTCATATAAATGAAATCTAGTTTATAAAAATATTTTCATTTTAAAACAAATGATTAAATATAGATTAATTACTGTAAAGGTGTATATTATGAAAATATTTCTTTATTTAAAATTTTATGAAATAAATTTTTCTACGTCTGTTGAAATACACATGTGTTGCTGAAATTTTCAAGGGATAAAATTGGTAAGAAAAAATAACTTAATATAAGTGAGGTATAACATTCTAATACAACGAATAAAAATCGTAATTCTCATCAGATATTACGATGTTGACAAACAACATGCATTTTACCCATCACGTGACCACTTTCCCCAGAAAATTTTTCTGGGTTAAGTGTGCAAAGCCCGGGCTACCCATTCACCAGCTGTGAACGCCTTGGGCACGCATGGGTAACCCGAAAATGATCACGTGATGCCGTCTGTGAACGGTGTGGGTTAACCTGGGCAAGCCCGTGCTCGCCCAGGCTGTGTATCGTGAACTCAACCTATTTATCAGCGTAAACATAGTTGCCGTCGAACTTCTTTAAATGACCCTGCAGCCTGCAGGCTATAAGGGTGGGGTGGGGAACAGACAAATAAGTGCCTCCCCGGTGTTAGCAAAAAAAGAACGGGAAAATATGGAAGATATTGCTCTTTTCTTATATTCCAATAATCCTTTTGCATCATACATCATGTTTTTTTTTTTTTTTGTTTTTTTTATCTTTAAAATCACGTTAACAAAAATAGCAAATCTAATTACTTTTATGATCTAGCTGAAGAACCACAAAAATCATCGTTAAGTTCAATCTCATAAATAAGTTAAAAAAAAAAAAAAAAAAAATGACTCAGGAAAGAGAAGTGTTTGTTTACATTAGATGAAAAACCACAATCAATTAGAATCAAAAGCTGAAAGAAGGGGGAATGAAAAGGAAATCTAGATTGTGCAGTGCTTTGGTTTTTATTTACACGATAACCACAGACAAGGATATTCTTTTTATCTGTGACAATAACAAAAGTTCATTTATTTTAACGATATTTTGAAATTTGTGTAAAAATGCTCTCGCATTTCGGTAATTAGTCACAAAATTATTACAAATATCACAAATCATTAAAAAAAAAAAAAAAAAAAAAAACTAATTACATCGATTAGCGTAAAATTAAAGCCTATCTTAGGTATTGCTATTAAACATAAATTTTGATAATTAACGGCAAAATGATTAAATACTTCCGCTATCGGCTAAAAAAAATATTGTGAATTTAGAAAGTCAGCTTTTTATAAAAGTACGGATTTTATTAACATCGGAATAATAAAGTATTTCATAAATAGTTGCAATTAAACGTAAATTTTTGAAAGTTAGCGGTGAAATCGAAATGATCCTGTATTTCCGAAATCGGCTGCAAAATTACTGCATATTTTGAGATTAAACTATAAAAATAACTCAAATTTTATCGATTAATGACGGAATAGATAATTATTTGGAAATTTAGCTTTGAAAACAATGTGATTTTAATCTTAGCAGCAAAATAATAGAGTATTTCGATTCTTACAGTTTCCTTTTTACTTTCTTCTATATTTAATAGAAGAAAGTACTGGATTCGTAAAAATTTTCGACTTCCGGTTTTCGACGGATTTACACGTTTTGAGAGGTCTAGAACATGATTTGACCATTTTTAGACAATGTCTGTCTGTGTGTGTATGTGTGATAAAAATTTTGTGGCAACTGTATCTCTGGAACTACAGCTCAGATTTGTATATAAATTTATATGTCGATACACCTTGACCTAAATTAGTACCTATCAACTTTTGGTGAAAATCGCTCAACAGGTGGCGCTGCTATACAGCGATTTCCGAAATTTAAAGGAGGCTATATCTCAGGTTCTATTGCATATAATCAAACAAAACTTGATTTTTAAGGTCTTTATGAGACATTATGATGATTCAATGTAAATGTTTATCGGCCAACAGGTGGCGCTGCTATACATCAATTTCTGCAATTTATGGGAAGACTTTCAGGAACTACTGCACAAAATTGCATATAAATTTATATGTAGATGCACCTTGACATAAATTAGTATCTATCAACTTTTAGTGTCAACCACTCAACAGGTAGCGCTGCTGCACAGTGTTTTCTGCAATTTAAGGAAAGGCTATATCTCAGGTTCTATTGTGTATAATCAAACAAAACTTGACATGTGCAAAGGCCATTATCAGACATTATTCTGATTCAAATTGGATGCTTTCAACCAATAGATGGCGCTGCTACACTGGAAATTTCCTCGATAACGGGAAGGCTATATCTCAGTTTGTATGGCATATAACTGTACAAAATGTGATATGTGAGATACTCATTATAAAAGCATATTTTTAAGATGTTATTTATAGACAATAAAACTTTCTCTGGATATTTAGTGTTAGCTTTCTCTAAGATGAAAATCATTTGCATTCATCATGTTAGATAATTTTAATAAATAATAGTTTTAATAAATTATTTGCCCTTAGTGAATTTGTATAGGAAAATATAGAAGAAAGTCTTGTGGTGACCACAACATACTATCCCCCCCCCCCCCCCCCACAGAATAAATATATTAACCTGTGATACTCTTTGATGCTTAGATAATGCAGAGTTCAAAATTTAGCAACCTCTGATTTTCATGCTAGTTATTTTGTTTTTATAGAAACTTCTCATTTTGGGTGTTAAATTTGCCTTATATGTATAAGAACTTTATAAATTTAACTCATTATAGGTACAAATAAGTACTTTTAATAATAACCTATATAAGCAATCCATCCTCCATTATTCATTCTACAGCCAAGTAGTAACAGTTTCCAGGGATTTTGCATGTTGGGTAGTTTCATCCCTAATAGTTGTAGGAGCTACATTTTTAGAGATCAAATTTCAAAAGAATATTTCATTTACCATTATTGAAATTCAGCAAACAAAGTGAGTAAATTCCAAGGATATATTAAATTTACTAACTGATTGTAACATTAGAAATTAGCAATAATACATAAAAAATTGGAAACTATTAAAAAAAATATCATTAATTAATTAAATCGAACTTTTTATCAAACTATTTGATTAGAATGTTTAATATTTTTCTTTAATAATCACTAAAAAAGGTCTTTGGTTTTCATTTTAAGAAATTTGCGAAAATCTTATTAAAGATAATTTTTATTATAGTTCTTTACTTTCATTTCAACATTTATAAGATTTTCAAGAGCTTTTTACATATTTTTCAGGAAGCAATTTTAATACTTTTTATTAGGTTTAATAGAACTATAGTTAAAGATGAAAGAATGTGAAAAAATAAATTTATTTATTTAATTTTTGCTGACTAATTTGTACATTTAGTGGGGGGGGGGGGGGGGGGTAAAGGGCAAAATTAACGGTCGCCACCGGCCACATGGCGACTAAATAAAAAAAGATGGCGATTAAAAATTTTGCATCGATCGCCACTAAAGTCGCCACTTTTTGGGATCATTAAAAGATTCTAAAAATCGAGCGACGATAGGCAATCGAAGCCTTGTGATTTCCAATCTTTTTCCATCCATGGTATAAATCTCAATGTTCATTTTAAACTTGCTTTTTTATGTTCTACAATCTATAAAGAAGTAGAATTGTTTAATATATCTCACTCATATAATTTTTTGGACCCCCCCCCTTTCCCTCCCCCTAACGATCTGTGATCACACAGCTTAGAGAAAGCTTCATAATTTCTAATCATTCTCAGTTTGCTGCAAAAACATAAATATCTATTTTAAACTTACTTTATTAGATTCTAGAATCTGTAAAGAAATAGAATTGTTTATCTCCTACTCATAATTCTTATAACCCCCCCCCCCTCCAACGATTGGCAACCACATGCTCCACTGAAGTCTTGTGATTTACAATCTTTCTCCATCCATAACATAAATGTAAATATTCATTTTAAACTTTATTTATTAGATTCTAGAACCTATAAAGAAGTATATAGATGTATTCCCCCCCCCCCACACACACACACGTGCACTCCATTTCAACTAGCAGTTAATGATCAAATGTCCTGCAAAGCACAATCTTTTTCCATTATTATCTCCATAGTATTTAGTGTATATTTAACTCATTTAAGATACTTGACAAATATGTGTATCAAAATTTGATTTGGCTTAAATGTGTATTTTTCAAAAATTTTTGTATTTGCTTACTTTTGAGTAGAAATCTTCCTTTTATCCTTCCCATTTTAATGTAGAAATCTCCCTATTTTTAAAGCTACAAATTTAGCAGCTAAGTAAATTATTTTTAATGAAGCAGCTAAGTTTCCATATCTATACTTTTTAAGAGGAAATATTTTAACTCTATTGAAATAAAATCATTTAAAAAAGTGTGTCTTTAGAAATAAGAAAAAATAATAAAATTGCTAACTGTATTTACACATGACCATGTAAAAGGTTGTGATGATGATGAATCAGCTGATTCATTTACTAGAAAATATCAATGTGAACTGTGAATGATAACAGCTTATTTCACTTAAATAAATTGAAAAAAAAAAAAAAGAAAGTACTACTGAATTATCTGAAAGATAAAAATTTTTGCTGTTATTATTACAGTCCTAAGCAGAATTTAATTTAGGATGTGCAATTTAGGATTTTTAAAAAGAGCGTAATTACAAATTACAATTTCAGTGTCCCTGTGTTAATTTTATTATTATATGTATTTCTTATTTTCATATTTTTCTTGTGGTAATTATACCGCAAAATGGGGACAATGCTTTTTGCAGTTTGAAAGAAATAGTCTTATGATGTGAAAAGTGGCCACTAACATTAAAAAAGTGGCTACTAATGAAACTGGCAGTACCGGCCACTGGCCACTAATGAATTTTCCCAGTTTTGCCCTTTAGGGGGGGGGGGGGGATTGCTGATCGCTTAGCAACTGCATTTATAAATATAATAAAATTGTTTGTAATTTTGGAGGCTATTTTTTGCGAAGCGATATGCCCTTTTTATAAAATGTGCCCTTTTTCATTCTCCACAAATGTGCCCTCTTTTTATAGCACCCTCCTGCCCCTTTTTCCTTGGTAGCAGCACCCTGCCCTTTTTCAAACCTAGGGGGAACTCTGGTAACACATTGGATGTGCATTTTAGGATTTAATGTGGAAATAGGCATGAAAATATGTGATGACTGCAGAATTAAATTGTCAAAAGATAAAAAGGAAAAGTTAAAGCAATATGAATATGAGGAAGAACCAATGCCTAGTACAAGTACTTCTAAAATGTTTGTTGATCCTAATACATCTTTAGATTTTTTAAATAAATCACTCGAACTTGTTGGAGAATCCCCAATTAAAAAAAAGAGGCTAGAAAGGCAATCATATGCAAGAAATAAGTTTCAAAAAGTTAAAACATGTATTCAAGAAAATTTTCTTACAAAATCTACTGATTTTCAAATGGAAAATGATAAGAATGATGATCAGTCAGAAATGTTGAAGCAATTTAAAGAAAAATTTTCTCAAACAAGAAAAAGAAGTGAAAAGATCATGATATTAACTCTTTTGCCTACAAGTTGGAGTCAAAAGAAAATACAAAAGGAATTTGAGGTAAGTGATTATATAGTTAGAGCAGTTAAAAAGTTAGTTAAGGAGAAAGGAATTCTTTCAACTCCAAACCCTAAGCCAGGAAAAACATTGGATGAAAAAACTTATAAGGCTGTGATTGATTTTTATAATAATGATGAAGTTAGCCGAGCTATGCCTGGGAAAAAAGATTTTGTATCAGTTACATCAGCTGAAGGCACACAAATTCATTTACAGAAAAGGTTAGTTTTGGCCAACTTGAAGGAAATTTATCAATTGTTTAAGGAGATGCATATGACACAAAAAGTTGGTTTTTCAAAGTTTTACAGCATGAAGCCACAGAATTGTATTTTAGCTGGGAGAAGTGGTACTCATGCAGTTTGTGTCTGCACTAGTCATCAAAATGTGAAGCTAATGCTGAATGATTCTGGAATTAATAAATTTATATTAGAAGGTGATGAAATTGCATTAAAAGATTATAAAAACTGTCTTTCTAAAATAATGTGCAACTTGCCCTCAGATGAATGAATGCAAAAACTGCCCGGGGATTGCATCTTTTAAAAGTCAACTTCGTCAAAAGTTTGAAGATGAAATGATTGACAGCGTAACTTACAAAAAATGGATAACAACTGATCGATGCACAATGGAGACTGTTGTAAAAACAACGGAGGACTTTGTTGATGATTTCTCTTCAGACCTTTTGAAATTAAAAAAACATTCATTTATTGCAAGCCACCAAAAGAAATTTTATAGTTATGTAAAAGAAAATTTAAAAAGTGGTGAAATATTGATAACTTGTGATTTTTCTGAAAATTATTATTTTGTCCTTCAAGATGAAGTACAGTCCTATCATTGGACAAATACTCAAGTTACTATTCATCCCTTCATTATATATCATAAGACAAATGGCGACATCATTGAGCATCTCAATCATGTGTTCCTCTGAAACACAATACTGTGGCATTTAATTTATTTCAGAACCATCTTATTGCAGCCCTCAAGAAAAATCTCAACATCGATAAAATATTCTACTTTTCTGATGGATCTGCTGCACAGTATAAAAATAGAAAGAATTTCTTAAATATATGCATGCATAAAGCTGACTTTGGCATTGACGCGGAGTGGCATTTTTTTGCTACTTCGCATGGGAAAAGTTCTTGTGATGGTCTTGGGGGAACTGTCAAGAGACTTGCTACTAAAGCAAGTTTACAAAGACCATACGAAGGCCATATAATCACTCCTCGACAACTTTATGATTTTGCAAAGGAAAACATTCCTGGCATACATTTTATGTATTGCACAAATTATGAATATAATGAAAATGAAAAAAAAATGTCGTTAAGCTTTGATGATTCACGTACAATACCTGGAACTCAGAAGATTCATACAATCATTCCATTATCAGAAACACAAATACTGACAAATAATTTTTTCTTTCTCTCTTTTTTTATTTTTCACTGATGATTAATGCAGCCTAAAATGTCAGACCTTCCGCAGGCCGCAAATTGATGGTTACTGGGCCGCATGTGGCCCCCGGGCCGCAGGTTGTGCACCTCTAATCTACAGTAAATATTTTATACATAATTGTAAGCAGTATGTGCCATAATAAATTGTAAATACAATAGAGAAAAGGAAAATCATTTAAAATGTTTCGCAGTCTGTTTATTGTGAGTTAGAAGATTTATTCTACCAGGTAAGTTTAATTAAAAATTATAATGTTACATTGAAATTTCATAATTCATATGCACTGTTAAGCAACTACGTAAGAGCAAATTATACAAAGTTGTATTTTTAGAAATATACTTTAGAAGTTTTTTCATGCTATAACAAAATATATATTTTGACTATAATGAAATTGTAAAATGTAATATTACAAATTAACTCTTATTAAAAAATTAATATCTCAAAATGCCATCATTTCTCCATCTTGAAAATTTGCATACATGCAGCCCATAAGTAAATGATACACATATATTTTTTTGAAAAAAATTAAAAGGGGTGTTTTTAAAAAATTTAAATTTTTGAAAAAATAAAAATTCTTATGAAATAGTTATTGTTGCATATCATATGAAAGGCCATAAAAAGAGCTTTAAAATGATATATAAATGAACTTTCTAGCTCAATTTGTCACATAATTATGAACGATTGTGTGAGTGACAACATTGCCAATTTTGGTATTTTGAGCCATTTTTAAAATTCTGTAAAAAAAAAAACTACTGAGCCGAAAATTTTTAAAAAATTGAATTTTTCATATATTCCATATGTACAAACTGTAAACCAAAAATTATAAAAATCTGAGATGTTAAGGTCCAGACCCCTCGTTGATTTGACATGGAATGACCCATTAGCCACATTATCCTTCATTTTGTATAAAAACTATCTTAGTTTATGACTTTGTCGTACTGACTCTAGTAAAATACTTGTAGTAAGAGACTCTAAACATTGAAATTAATGCAGCTTTCTAAAATTTTCTGGTTCCTGTGTAACCAGATGGACGGATATTAAGACCTATAAACTTTCTTTTAACAATTACAGCTTGTTTGTCATTGACATCTCTACATCTTAATTGCATTTTGCTCACCATCTAAATGTCTGAGCCCCAACTTTTACAGAAATCTTTCGATACTGGAATTGGAAACTGCAAATTTAAGTAACTTAATAAGCAAACAGGTATTTTCTTTGACAGTTCACTAAAAGACTTTTCATGAAAAACCTGTGATCCTTTCAGATCCACTTTCTTCTTCTATAGTGCTAGCGATTCATTTACAAAAACACTGGTATTCAAGCAAAAAGGTATCAAGATCATCAAACTTTGAAATTTATACAAAATGTTGTATATATTCAAAGAAGCAACAACAAAAATTACATGAGTAGTGAGTGATATTGAACAATTCTACCTCTAAACAGGTTCTGCAATTTAATGAAACAAGTTTAAACTGAATATTGACAGTTAGGCTGCATGCAGAGAAAGATTGAGAATCACAACACTTCTGCAGGAAGTTTCATTACCGATCGATTCTAAATGGTAATGGGGAGGAGTGGCACCAAAATATTATATGAATGAGAAATATTGAACAACTCTACTTCTTTATACATTCTAGAATCTAATAAAGTAAGTTTAAAATGAAATTGACATTTATGCTGTGGATGGAAAACGATTGAAAATCACAATGCTTCTGTGAAGCATTTGATTACCGATCATTAGCGTAGTGTGGAGTTGGGGGTGGTGGGGAGGAAGGGAGTAAAACAAATATACGAGTGAGAGATATTGAACAATTCTACCTTTTTTTAATATGTTCTGCAATCTAAGTAAATAAGTTTAAAATGAACATTGAGATTTATGTTGGGGGATGGAGAAAGATTTGAAATCAAAAGAATTTCGCGAGGGGGTGGGGAGGGGGGTCACAAAAAATTACATGAGTGAGAGATATTGAACAATTTTACTTTTCATAGGTTCTAGAATATAATAAAGCGTGTTTTTAATGAATATTGACATTTATTCTGCGAATGAAGCAGGGTTGAGTTTTTGACATGACAAAGGTTTAAACCGTCAGAAACCTCAACCGTCAAAAACCTATATCGTCAGAATTTGAAAGCTATAAATGAGCTTGAATTTGGTTAAAATAGGAATTAGTAATGTTTGCCATGTTATAAGTTAACATCTAAGTATTATGCTGTTTATAAATTGACAAATTTTAAAACAATTTGTAGATGATAATTAATAAAAATTTAAGTAAATACACTGGTTTCAAACATAAGAAATATATACAAAGTATGCATAGACATATTTTGTACATTTATTTATATTAATATTTATGAAATTCTAAAATTACAAAGTTACTTAGGAATTTTAACATAAGCCATGTGTTAACACAGGAAAACTCATTTTTTTTTTTTTTTTTATAAGTAAAGCATAATATATGTGGGCAGTAAGTTAATATGAAATTATAATTTGATTACATTGTATAAATTATAATTGTAGTACATATACTAAAACAATGTATTATTTTAATATAACCAATTTAAATATCTCACATTACAACTGTAAAAAGTCTTTATAAAGTCTTAGTTTCACAAAAACATTCTCAGTTAAATTCAATAAAATTGTCATTACAGAGAAGTATTAAATTGTGGATGTGGCTTTTTAAAATAGTAAAACATAGTATGTGAATTTTATCCTTTACAGAGTATTGACTCTAACGAATTTTATATTACTCACTTATTTTTGATTATATATCTTTGAACTTTATATATTTTAACGAAAAATTTTACCATACCTATAACTCTGATGAAGACTCAACGATAAAGAGTTGAAAGCTAAGAAGAAATATATAATTAGTTGAAATGTTTTAATGTATAAACTGAGAATGTTTTTGGGAAACTTTTTAGACTTTATAAAGACTTTTACAGTTGTAATGTGAGATATTTAAATTGGTCATATTAAAATAATAATTGTTTTAGTATATGTACTACAATTATAAGTTAATATGAATTTGAATATAATTATATTTATAATAGGGATGAAACGGATAGTGATTTTGCCGGATACCGGATATCCGGAGCGCCTTTGCCTGCCGGATACGGATATCCGGCATTAGTTTTGTTTTTTGTTGTGTTGTATATTTCTTTTCTTTTTCTTTATTTTAAAACAATAAAATATAAACGTATTTCATATACTATTCTTTTAAATATAATTTACTTAAGCATATTTATTTGTGCAATATTGTGATAAAGAATAAAACTTAAGTCTAACATACCTATTCCTACACTTGCAATCCAAAAATATAGGTTTTGTTCAAAATTATAAAACAAAAACTTACCATTTACACATTTTTTAGAGTACTAAAAAATGTGTGCTTGATATGTATTTAGAAAAAAAATATATTTTACTAATATAATCATAGTTGAAGGGTTGGTTATTTTCATAAGAAAAGGTATATATTGTGGCCATCACACACTACTTATAGTTTAAATTGTGCAAAAGTTTAACCATAGCTTTAACCAATAAATATTTTATATATGGACTTTGGTGCAATTTTAATCAATAGATGCTGAGATATAAGCTTGTGAAAAATCATAATAGCAAATCTACTTGCTGGCTGATATACACCTAAATAAGGCCGACATCAGTTGAATGGAATTTTTGTCACACACAAACACAAATTTTTAAAAATTGATCAAACCAGGTTCTGGAACTCTTAAAATGTGTAAATCCAGCGAAAACCAAATGTAGAAAAATTTTATGAATCCAATACTTTCGTTTGAGACATTTATAAGAAAACGTAAAAGAAAGAAGCAAAAAAAAAAAAAAAAAATCAAAAAGCTTCAATGGCTTAGTATGTTATGACCATTACGAAACTTTCTTTTAATCAATCTACATAACAAAGCTACACGCTGTTTAACATGCACAGAAGAAACTTAATAATGGCTTCGCACAATAAAGATTTTAGATATGGAGTTTAGTGCGATTTTTATCAAAAAATTGTGAGATGTAGCCAAGTGGAGAATTATAGAAGGTGAGGAACAACTGCAACATCTGTTGGTCAATATACACCCAAATTAAGCCAGCTTTCGTTCTCTTATTATTTATCTTGCATATCAAGTTAAGTGCAGTTAGATGTTATAGATGTTGAGATTTAGCCTTCCTATTCACAGGGTAAATTGCAGCATAGTATAGCCACGTATCGACCAATATGCACCAAAATTGAATCAACATCATGTTTCATAAAAATGGCCTTCTCACATACCAAATTTTGTGTAATTATACACAAATAAATCCAAGATAATTTTTCCATTCACGGGAAAATTGCAGCATAACAGCATCGTCTATTGGCCAATATGCACAGAAATTAAATAAACATATTTCATAATAGCCCTGTCACATACTTAGTCTTTTTTTTTTTTTTTTTTTTTTTTATACACAGTAGAAGAGATATAGTTCTCCTTTAAATGGGAGAAATCACAGTATAGCAGCGCCACCTATTGAGTAATTTGCACCAAAAGTCGATGGGCCCTTTTTTTTGTTGTTGTTAATGCACAACTATGTATAAATTTATATGAAATTCTGTGCATTAAATCTTGAACTAGAGCTGCTACACAAAACTTTTGTCAGACAGACATTTTCCCAAAACGGTCAAATTCAAAATTCTGGTTCACTCAAAATGCGTAAATCCACCAAAAACGGGAAGTTGAAAATTTTTACGAATAAAATGCTTTCTTCCATTGAATATAGAAGAAAGTAATGATTCAAAACAAATTTATATTTTTGTTTCTTTAAACGCTTTTTACTTATTTTATATTTTTATATTCTGTACAGATAAGAAAAAAAAATTTAGATTACTTATTAAAACTCTTTAATTAAAAGTAAGTTCAGTTTTTCTAATGTACAAAATCAACTTTAAATAACTGAGCTTTTTTTTTTTAATTTTTTTTTTATTCTTTAACAATCTGAAAATGAAAATACAGACTTCCTGAAAATTTAAATATTACTTCTATTTGAAGTGATTTTAATTTTTGGAACTATATCTATGCAGCGCAATCGGAAATTCTAAATTCAGGTGTTTTAGCAAGATATTCCATTAAAAGTGCAAATTTATATAAATTGGAGCGTTATTATTTTTTTTATCCAAATCGAATAGGTAGATGACACGTTTAATTGAATAAGTAATGGCACAGACAATGATGCCAGAGGGTCTGCTAGTATAAATATATGGTCACAAAAACAACTTTCTTGTGTAGGGAAAAGTGGATTGTAAATAAACAGGCAGGTTCTAGTCAATAAATGCACATTATTTGACTCATTATTGAAACAATCTATCAGATTGCGTAGTTACTTCAAAGGAAAGCATGCAAAATTGACAAAGATATCTGCCTCTGGCCTATCAATTATCTCAGCAGGGAGGTTAGTGTCAAGATGATCTCTAGACTTGCAACCAGTTCGAGGGTTTAAAGCCCAGTTGACCACGTCAAAAGATTCTGAATAGTACCGCTCCAAGCAACCGCTAGTGAAAACCGGCACTCTGGAAAATCCTAGCTAACTCTGCACAAAATTAAAATAGGCTTTCAACATCTCTTAAACCTGAAGCTACTTTTTGCTAAATTTGTTAGCTAAAGTGGCCAAATTCGACTTTTGCAAATTTTTTTTTTTTTCCTTTTTAACCTTTACAGGCTACAACTGATCTTAAAATAAAAAAAAAAAAAAAAAAAAAAAGTTCAAAAATTTTCATCTGAGGGGAATTTAAGCTTGAATTTTCTCCTCCGGATATCCGTCTTGAAATTACCGGATATCCGTATACAGACTGCTGATATCCGGTACCCCGTCGGATATTTAAAACTCAGCCAGATAGGCCGGATACCGGATCGTTACCGGATATCCGTTTCATCCCTAATTTATAATCTATATATTACACTTATCATTTAATAATAATTTATCTATTTATTATTATTATTACTGATTGTATAAATATTTGTACCTGTTTACAGTTTGAACTAATAAATTTAAAACAAATCTGTACGATACGAGTAAATATTAAATTAATTTATATAAGTCTAGAAAGCATTTATATTTCTCTTGTCTTATGGTAATTATGAGAATTTAAGAAGCAATTCAAGCTTGTTTAACATTCAGAATTATTGCTTTTTAGAAAAAACTCGCAATCTCAGCAGTCATTAATATATATATATATATATATATTTTTTAATTTAAAATGTTAGGCTATACATTTTTATTTTATTGGTTAAATACATAATATTAAAAACACAATACTAATATATATATGCACAATGTTGTATTACAAATAAAATGATTTATCATCAAAATAGTGTATCAATGATAATGAATTTTTAGAAGCCTAAAGTTTTGTTTTTATATTTATCAAAATGTTATAAATATTTCTCCAAAAACATTAATCTGTTTACTTTTTAAAACATACTTAACTTATCAGGGGGTCTGTGTAGAGGTAAAACTGGGTCCTTTTAAAGGACCCTTTATAAACTTTTATATCCTAAAAAAAGATCCTTCACATTTTTTTTTAATCCTAAAACAGGACCCTCCGCAAAATTTCTTATCTTGAAAAAGGACCCTTCACAAAAATTTTCTTCTTAAAAAGATATCTTTGATAAGTCTCTTTCATTTCGAAAACTAATTTTCCAAGAAACTAATGTGTAGCAAAAGGCCACATAGTAATCTGAAGGTACTTTGCTATATTTTCTTCAAAAATCTGCTATTCACTTTCTAATTTATAAAAGGTTTCTGTGCATGTGCATATGTGTGAGTGTAGTTCTATAAAAGTGAACCATCATTGTCTAAAATGAAACCTTACTTTAACTGTAATTTTATTTTGTAAAATTACTTTTTTTTTTTGTTTTTTTTTTAAGGACAGTAGCCGAAATATGCTTATAAATAATACCTTATTAAAAACAACTATATTTTTAAAGTATCACAAAACTAAGTTTAACATATACTATATAAAGCAGAGTTATAAGTAAATTTCGTAGTAATATATGAAAGTATCACAACATATTTTGAATGAACATAACAATAATTCATAATGAAATTTTAAAAGCCTAAAGTCTGTTTTTTTATATTAATCAAAATGTTATAACAATGTGTTTTTCAAAAAACATCAATCTATTTAGTTTTCAAAAAATCTTTATAAACTATATTTTAATAAACTAAGTTTTTATATTACAATTAAACTTTAAATATAGGTTTTTGACAGTTTTTGTCATTTTTGACATGACGGTTTTAACTAGGGATGAAACGGATAGTGATTTTGCCGGATACCGGATATCGGATATCCGGAGCTCTTCTGCCTGCCGGATACGGATATCCGGACCGGATATCCGTCGGATATCCGGCATTAGTTTTGTTTTTTGTTGTGTTGTATATTTCTTTTCTTTTTCTTTATTTTAAAACAATAAAATATAAACATATTTCATATACTATTCTTTTAAAAACATTTAAAATATATTTAAACATATTTATTTAATATTCTATTTATTTGTGCAATATTGCCATGAAGAATAAAATTTTAAGCCTAACATACTCATTCCTACACTTGCAATTTTTGGTGAAAAGCACAATCGCAAAAAGATAGGTTTTGTTCAGAATTATAAAACTAAAACTTATTATTTATATATTTTTTACAATACTATTATAAAAAAAAAATGAAATAAAATATTTTACTAATATAATCACAGTTGAAGGGTGATGACACATGAAAACTAATATGTTGTGGCCATCACAAAACTTTCTTCTACATAATTCTATATAACAGCGCCACTTACGGTTTAAATCGTATAAAAGTTTAACCATAGCTTCTCACAATAAATATTTTACAAAAGGAGTTTATCAATTTTAATCAACAGATGCTGAGATATACGCTTGTGAAAAATCATAATAGAAGCTCCACCTGTCGGCTGATATACACATAAATAAGGTCAACATTTGCTTTCATATTGGTTGTCTTATATATCAAGTTTCATGCACATATGCCATAGAAGTTGGGATTAACTTAGCCTATTCATTGGGTAAATTGTAGTGCAGTATTGCCACCTGTTGGCCGATATACACCTGAAATAAATCGCAATAGTGTTTCACAATGGCTGGTTCTCTCACATACCAAGTTCTATGCAATTATACACAATAGAATAAGCGATATAGCCTTCCCCTTTTGGGGGGAAATTTCTGTATTGCAGAGCCACCTACTGGCCAACATGCACCTAAACTGAACCACCATAATTTCTCATAATGCCTTTTCAACATGAAGTTTTGTGTAGTTACATGAAATAGAACCTAAAATATAGCCTTCCCTAAATTGCAGAAAGCACTGTATAACTATAACAGTACCACCTGTAGAGCGATTGGCACCAAAATCTGATAGGCACTAATATATGCCAAGTTACATGTACATATATATTTATATGAAATTCTGTACAGTAGTTTCTGAGATATAGCCTTCCTGTAAGTTGCAAAAATCGCAGTATGGCAGCACCACCTGTTGAGCCATTTGCACCAAAAGTTGGTAGGCACTGATTTATGTCATGGTGCAACTACACATAAATTTATATGTAATTGTAGTGTGCAGTAGTTCTGGAGGTACAGTTGAACAGAATTTTTGTCACACACACATAGACATTTTTTTTAAATTGGTCAAACCAGGTTCTGAACTTCTTAAAATGTGTAAATCCATTAAAAACCAGAAGTTGAAAATTTTTATGAATCCAATACTTTCTTTTGAGACATTTATAAGAAAGCATAAAAGAAAGACATAAATAAACTAAAAGCTTCAAACTAGTATGTTATGGCCATCACAAAACTTTCTTCTATATCTCTCTATATAATAATGCTACATGCTGCTTAACATGCTGAAGAAACATAATCATAGATGCTTACAATAAAGATTTTAGATATTGAGTTTAGTGCAATTTTAATCAAAAAATTTTGAGATGTAGCCATGTGGAGAATCACAGAAGGTGAGGAACAGCTGCGCCACCTGCTGGTCGATATATACCCAAATTAAGCCAACTTTTATTCTCATATTATTTTTATCTTGTTTATCTCTTAAACTTTATAGATGTTGAGATTTAGCCTTCCTATTCACAGAGTAAATTGCAACATAATATAGCCACCTATCGACCAATATGCACCAAAATTGAATCAACATGATGTTTTATAAAAATGACCCTTTCCCATACTAAATTTTTGGCAATTATACACGAATGAATCTCAGATATATCTTCCCCATTCATGGGAAAATTGCAGCATAGCAGCGTCACCTATTGGCCATTATGCACAGAAATTGAATGAACATGTGTCATAATAGCCCTCCCTGTGACACACTTAGTTTATTTTTTTAATTATACACAGTATAAGCTGAGATATAGTCTTCCTTTAAATGGGAGAAATCACAGTATAGCAGCACCATCTGTTGAGTGATTTGCACCAAAAGTGGATGGGCACTTTTTTTTGGTAAGATGCAACTATGTATAAATTTATATGAAATTCTGTGCATTAACTCTTGAACTGCACAAAATTTTTGTCAGATAGACATTATCCAAAAATGGTCAAATTGTGTTTTGGTTCCCTCAAAATGCGTAAATCCACCGAAAACTGGAAGTTGAAAATTTTCACGAATCCAATACTTCCTTCTATTTAATATAGAAGAAAGGAATAATTCAAAATGAATTTATACTTTTTACTTATTTTATATTCTGTACAAATAAGAAAGAAAATTTTACATTAGTTATTAAAAGTGCTTTAAGTAAGTGAAGTTTTTCTGCAGTACAAAATTAAAAATTAAAATCTTTAAATAACTGGTTTTTTTTTTTTTTTTTTTTTTTTTTTTGTTCTCCACTTATGAACAATATGAAAGTGAAAGTACAGACTTTCTGAAAATTTAAATATGTACTTTTATTTGAAGTAATTTTCATTTTTTGGGATATATCTATGCAACGCAACAGGGAATTCTAAATTCAGGTGCTTTAGTAAGATACTCCATTAGAAATGCAAATTTATATAAATTGGAGGGTTTTTAAAAAAATCCAAATCGAATAGATAGATGATGCAAGTAATGCCAGGTTTCTGCTACTATAAATATATGGTCACAAAAACAACAGCTTTATTGTGTATGGAAAACTGGATTGTAAATAAACAGGTTCTAGTCAATAAATGCACATTATTTGACTCATTCTCGAAACAATCTAACAACTTTAACATCCAAGACTAACAATATTACTAACAATCTAACAACATATTAGCAAAAGACATGAAAACAGAGTTATATATACACTGCAACTGCAGAGAATAAATATCATTTGTTCAGGAACAACAATGAACAGATTTTTATTGTTATGGGGAAGATTAGGGGGAATGTTATAGATCACTCTGGAAAAAAAACCTAGCTAACTCTGTACAAAATTAAAATAGGGCTTCTATATTTCTTAGACCTGAAGCTACTTTTGGCTAAATTTGTTTGCTAATGAGTCCAAAATCGATTTTCGCAGAAGCCAACTTAAAAAACAAAAAAAAATCCTTTACAAGCTACAACTGATCTAAAAAAAAAATTTAAAAATTGTCGCAAAATTTTCATCTGATGGGAGTTAAAGCTTGAATTTTCTCCGTCGGATATCCGGCTTGAAATTGCCGGATATCCGTATCCGGTGTGCTGATATCCGGTACCCCGCCGGATATTTAAAACTCGGCCGGATAGGCCGGATACCGGATAGTTACCGGATATCCGTTTCATCCCTAGTTTTAACCATGGTTTAAACCGTCAAAAACTGTCACGTGTCAAAAACCTGCCAACCCTGGAATGAAGGAATATTGAAAATTACAACACTTTTGTGAAACGTTGGATCACTGAACGTTATTGGAGGGGGGAGGGGGAGACTAAAACATATAGGAGTGAGATATTGAACAATTCTACTTCTTTATAGGTTCTGGAATCTAATTAAGTAAGTTTAAAAAGAATACTGACATTTATGTTGCTGATGGGGAAAAATTTTGAAATCGCAAAGATTCCGTGATCTGTTTGATCGCTGATCTTTAATAGGTGGGGGGGGGAGGGGGGGGGGTCACAAAAAATTACTTGAGTGAGAGATATTGAACAGTTCTACCTCTTTATAGGTTCTAGAATTTAATAAAGCGTGTTTAAAATGAATATTGACAATTATGCTGTGGATGCAAAAAGATTGAAAACTGCTATCTTTCCTGCCAAAATCGAGAGATTTGGGAATTTCTGCATAATGCTGATTTGGAAATAATCTGCAGACTAAAAAAAAAAGTCTGCGACGCACGTCGCGCGTCTCGCATTTTCTGCTATGGGGTAAAGATGTAGTCATAACACCTGATATTCTAAGAAATACTCCAGATTCAGTTATATTTCCTTTTTAAAACTTTAATAATATGTTTTTCACGAAATAAATAAAATATTGTTAAGTATTTTATAACTAGAGTTGTACCGAGTATTCGGTCTATAGTCGGTACTCGGCCAATACCGAGTAGTTGTGGGAATTTCACTTATTTTTATGCATTATTGAAAGAAATGTGTCAATGAGAGATATTTATTTTATAACTGAACTAAAAAAAATATGAAAATATAAATACAGGGTCATTATAATTAAAATTTTTGCTATAACAGCTTTCTGCAGTTAAAATGGGCTGTTACCAAACTTAGTATAGAGATGATTCATGATATGAGCTTTTAATTATAACTATCTTGCATGTATGTAATATGCATTATTTTATAAAAACTTAGTACATAAAATTGTATCTATAAATCAGACAAAAATAAAATCTTTTAGAAAAAAAAAGAACCTCTATGTAATATTAACACAAAATTTTAATTATACATTTGTACAAATAAAAGTAAGACACTTTCAAATCTGTAAGAAAAGATTGATTTTGAATTTTATACAATATTATAAAATAACGTAAAAAACTATCACCTATTCGGATACAGTCTACCGTTGAGCAAAAGGTGTGTTTATTTAGTATTAAAAAAAAAAAAAATTATGTGAAAAAGAGGAGGGGGCATTTAACCGAGTAAAGGCTTTTATGGCATTTTACGGTATATATAAAAAAGGTAAATACACTAAAACGTTATTTAAAACGTATTTTCATAATCAAATCTGTTGTTTTGGCAATTATGGTCCAAAACCACCTATCATTGTACATTTCTACGATCTGAAGATTAATGAAGCCTATCATGTTTGAAATTATAAAATATTTTTAATGTCCCCCTTTCATAAGTAAATTTCATGTATCTTATATTAAGTCTTATTGCATAGTAACTTTTATATTCTCTAAGAATTATCTGAGGACGATAATTTTGCATCTAAAAAAGATGTATGGAATAAAGTTATCAGTTATGGTCTTAGTAATCCACTATGTTGAAAGTATCAAAATATAGCAATGAACCTAATTATTAGGGATGAAACGGATATCCGGTAACTATCTGGTATCCGGCCGAGTTTTAAATATCCGACGGGGTACCGGATATCAGCAGTCCGGATACGGATATCCGGTAATTTCAAGCCGGATATCCGGAGGTGAAAATTAAAGCTTAAATTCCCCTCAGATGAAAATTTTGCGATTTTTTTTTTTTTTACATCAGTTGTAGCTTGTAAAGGTAAAAAAAAAAAAAAAATGCAAAAGTCGAATTTGGCCACTTTAGCAAATAAATTTAGCAAAAAGTAGCTTCATGTTTATGAGATATAGAAAGCCTACTTTAATTTTGCTCAGAATTAGTCAGGATTTTCCAGAGTGATCTATAACATTCCCCCTAATCTTCTCCATAACAATAAAAAGAGCTGTTCATTGTTGTTCCTGAACAAATAATATTCATCCTCTGCACTGCATATAACTATGTTTTCATGACTTTTGTTTAATAAGTTGAGAATGTTCAGTAATATTGTTAGTCGTGGAAGTAAAAGTTGTTAGATTGTTTCGAGAATGAGTCAAATAATGTGCATTTATTGACTAGAACCTGTCTGTTTATTTACAATCTACTTTTCCCTACACAAGAAAGTTGTTTTTGTGACTATATATTTATACTAGCAGACCCTCTGGCATCATTGTCTGTACTATTACCTATTCAATTAAACGTGTCATCTACCTATTTGATTTGAATTAAAAAAAAAAAAAAACTCCAATTTGTATAAATTTGCACTTTTAAAGGAATATCTTGCGAAAACACCTGAATTTAGAATTTCCCATTGCATCTGTATTTTCATTTTCAGATTGTTAAAGAATTAAAAAAAAAAAAAAAAAAAAAAATTATAAAAAAAAAATGCTCAATTATTTAAAATTTATGATTTTGTACATTAGAAAAACAACTTACTTTTAATTAAAGAATTTAAATATATAATCTAATTTTTTTTTTCTTATCAGTACAGAATATAAAAATATAAAATAAGTAAAAAGCATTTAAAGAAACAAAAATATAAATTTGTTTTGAATCATTACTTTCTTTTATATTCAATAGAAGAAAGCATTTTATTCGTAAAATTTTTCAACTTCCCGTTTTTGGTGGATTTACGTATTTTGAGTGAACCAGAATTTTTAATTTGACCATTTTTAGAAAATATCTGTCTGACAAAAGTTTTGTGTAGCAGCTGTAGTTCAAGAGTTAATGCACAGAATTTCATATAAATTTATACATAGTTGTGCATTAACCAAAAAAAAAAAGGGCCCATCGACTTTTGGTGCAAATTACTCAATAGGTGGCACTGCTATACTGTGATTTCTCTCATTTAAAGAAGGACTATATCTCTTCTACTGTGTATAAATAAAAAAAAGACTAAGTATGTCACAGGGCTATTATGAAATATATGTTTTTTTAATTTCTGTGCCATTGCCATATCAGCCAATAGACGATGCTGTTATGCTGCAATTTTACCGTGAATGGAGAAATTATCTTGGATTTATTTGTGTATAATTACACAAAATTTGATACGTGAGAGGACCATTTTTATGAAACATCATGCTTATTCAATTTTGGTGCATATTGGCCGATAGGTGGCTATACTATGCAGCAATTTACCCTGTGAATAGGAAGGCTAAATCTCAACATCTATAACATTTAACTGCACTTAACTTGATATGCAAGATAAATAATAGGAGAACGAAAGCTGGCTTAATAAGCAGTGCTTTGTTTTTCATATGCAGGGAGCATTCATATGTGCATAATGATTGCTGCAGTATGTAATTTCATGCATTTTTGAAATTCACGCACATGATTTTCTTTTTTTGTTTCAAAGTGTACATATGTGAATAATAATGATGATTGCTGTAATATGTACTTTCATGCATTTTTAGATTCATGCACAGCAAAGTAGTGGTCCCCAGTATGTTTTTATTTTGTTTTCATGAACACACATCATAATAGTGATTGCTACAATGGAATTTGGTGCATTTATAGTGTGATTATGTATATTTTTATTTAAATTTTTTTTATATGTTTACTGTAATTGGACTTTGTAATTTCAATTGAAATTTTCTTTAAAAACTGTGTTTTGAAATAATTTTGTTTGTTTTCAATGTATTACTTCTCTTTCGATTACTTTCAAGATACAGTCGAACCTTGTTAACGTGAATTTCAAGGGGGATAAAAAATTTGTTCATGCTAAACTAAATTTCATTTTGATGGGGATTGTGGAAACAGTTCATGTGAAAGTTAAAAGTAATTCACATTAACCAGGTGTGAAACTACCTAATATTGAAAAACCCTGAAAACTGCTATTTGAAATGCAGAATAAAGGACCTATTATAAAAAATATTTATTAAAACCTATAATAAGTGATATTTAGAGAGTTCTCAATACATTATAAGGCAAATTAATTAAACATTCAAAATGAGAAATTTCTATAAAAACAAAAGATTTTAACATGAAATTCAGAGACAGTAAAATTTTTTAAAACCCTGAATTCAGGGGTAGCCCTTTAAAATTTTCACCCCTTAACAGTGTTCACGTTAACGAGGTTCGACTGTATTTTGTGATTTCTTTGTATCGCTAAGAAACATGCTCTTTGATACAGGTGGTGAAGGTTACAATTTGGGACATGATACAGAACATTTTCATCTTAGCGAGTTTTTTAAAATGTGTCAATTAGCACACTGAAGTAGATTTCCCTATTTATAATGCATAAAAAATATCCACATAACACAAAAATAACATGAGTCAAGGAATATCACAAGACTTATTATAAAGTTAAATCTCAGAAACTCAACTAAGCCTATCAAATAATCTATCTTAGATGTGACAGGGATGAGAGTGGGAAATGGACAAAAAGTCTGAAAGTATGTGCAAATCTCAAAGATAATTTAATTTTTGTTATAAAAGAAGAAACAGATCCTACTTTTTAAAAGCAAATATGAGAATATATGCAAATAAATTGTTCAAGAACATGTCAAAGAAAATTGAACAAAAAATAAGACTATTTGGAAATATAAAATCTGAAAATTACTTTCATAAATTAGTCTGAAATTCCTAAAAAAGTCTGAAATATCTCATCTCTGATGTAGTCATAGAACACCATTAAAGTAATGTTGCATGAGTAGGCAATTTAATACTTATCCAATTTAATCATATGCAAATGGAATTCCTAATATTAAATTCAACTAAAGAAATTCTTATGGATATGTAATTAAAAGGAAGATGATTTAAACTGGTCAGCAAGGTTTTAACTATGAAAAAAATAAAAAGGACCTCCAATTCCCAAAATGTTTATCAACTATATAAATTTATGAGTAAGAATCCATATTAAGTAATTGTGCAGTGATATAAAACTATTGTGAACAGACTATTGTGTATAAGAGCATTCAGAAGAAATTGACAGACCTTTTCCAATAATAAAACTTAAAAACATTGTGCATGTAATAACTGAGTGTACTATTGAAAAATTACTTTAAAAGAAAAAAGAAAAGAAAAGGAATATGTTTTGCAATACCTGCCCATCATAAAAGCAAACAGTAATACAACATTACACAATCATACATATTTATCAATTATATATTCAAATCTTCTGGTTTATTACGAAGTTTAGGCTAAAAATAGTTTAATGATGCAATTTATACAATATATAACACAAAGTTTTTTTAAATCTAAAAGCATTTATCGTTCAAACAACAAAAATTAAAACATTCAGAAACCAAAAAATGTATGCTAAGATTTGTTAATAACATCGGCTTCACATAATCTAATTAAAAAAAAAAAAAAAAAAAATAGAATTTTAATTTATTTGCATAATTTTTATCAAGCAGAGAACAAAAACAGTACTAGAATAAATACCGTTAGCCCTTTTAATAGAAATAAAACTGAGGGAATATTTTCAAAAGATTACAAACAAAAAGATTAATACAATAACTTGTTCATTACCTATAAATAAATATTTATGAAACACAAATAAAATCCACAGTGCGTCACAACGAAATATACGGAAATCTAATCGCACAATATAAACTTCAATTTAAACAAAAACCAGAAGACCATAGAGATGCAATAGATGTTTCACAATAACAGTGTAAAATATCTTTTAGTTCCTTCATTCTCCAAATGAGGCGCTGAAAAAAGTAAATGCGTAAATAGAAGGGCAGGTTCAGGCTCTCGACCGATCCAATTGGTCGTAGAACTAACAAAAGCGTCCAGTCTAAAGGACCGGTCTTGATCGTTCAGGTCGTGGATCAAATCACCCAAGAAATTTTTCTGAGTCACATGATCCATCTACTAATCCAATGCTATGATTGGCCATTGGCATAGATATAGAAATATATCTATGATGATCCCATGATATAAGGAAAGGGCATGTTTACAAACAAACGCTCTTTTAATCAATCTTTTCCACTCACGAGTGGCAAAAGGACAATCTTTATTGGTGGAAATACCAATGTTTTGCCCTGAGTAAGACTTGACGTAGAAATGGCGGCGAATGATTCAGCCTGTTATATAGTAGTCTTAGCCCTGAGTAAAGTGTTTTGCCCTGAGCGTGACGTCAGCTGCGCTTTCCTTCCATTGTTATCATGCAAAGATTTTTAATGCCGAAAATTTTTTTTATAAATTAGTTTGGTGCTTTCGTATTAACCGCATATCAGAAATTAATACTTTTGTATAAACCACAACATGGCCATTATATTATACGGAGAGAAGTATAATGTGTACAAGTTTTATGAAATTTTGTGTCCTCAGAAATGTCCCCATTTTAGAAGAAAACTCTCCTCATTTTCTTATGGAAATGAGGACATCGCAAAATTTGGGGAGGCACACATCATCATCATCATCATCAAAGTGCTTGTTTTAGTGTTCCTGGGAACGACGTTCCCTTACCACTAGTATTAGTATGTGGATCAGAAAAAATAATGACCATAGCAACAGATCAGCAAAACAGAACACTGGTGACATAAAATGGAGGCGTAATAAAGCCTTCAAAATTAAGGAAAAAATATAAAACAGAAAGGCAATGTACGAAGAATTATAAAATAAAGAATATAAATATGTAAAGGAACATAAATATGAAAAAAAAAAAAGTGATGATAATAATAAAATAATGGTAATATTTACATGATAGAAAGATAATGCGAAGAAGATTGGGAGGCATATTGTAACAATCGCAGCTATCGTAGATCACAAGTCGGATCGTACACTCCGCAGCAAAAGTGCTCGAGCACTAGCAATCCGCGTTTGTAATGATCGATAGATGGCGCTTTTTCAGCTCTTGTTGTTGGTAAATATTACAGCCACGTGTATCTATTTTTGTTCTTTTTGTTATTCTACCTAATATTCGTATTTCGTACTATAATTTCTCCGCCATTACATCATGGAAAACTGATTGCTTTTGGAAAAAAATATTTCAGTTTATTCAAAGTTCGATCGGAAGTAGATTTTTAACTGAAGCTGAACAAATATTAGTTTCAAATCATCTGATTAATTCTTTACTTCCATTAGCCGAAGCAACTGAAATTTTAAATTTGTCATTTGGAAATAAATGGAAGCTTAATTCTGGATTTCTTGGTCCTTTGGAGTTACACTGGAGCACACAACAGTCTGTGTTATCTTTTTTACAGGATTTATTCAATAAATATATGTGAAACTAAACATCGGCAAGCAATGGCGGCTTGATGGAATCGAATTAAAGCATGTTTATTGTAATTTCACCTTAGCCCACCAGAGGGCGAGCATTTTATTACAATCGCGGATAATCCCCATCTTAAAAAAGTACACTTAATACTGCTTTGTTAAATAAATCCTTGTTGAGTCATGTTCTTAGTCTGTCAAAGACCATGATTCGACAAGGATTTATTTAACAAAGCTGTATTATGTGTACTTTTTACCACCCTTGTTCTCATTTTGCATCACTTCCAGATAACGCTGCCTTTAGTGGCACAGCATATCTAATGTTCTCCCCCTACCTACCTACAACTCATCTTATTATTTTTACTCACTTTTGTAAATAAACAAAAGTGCTGTAGTTTCGTCTTCGTATTTACTTCATAAGGCAGTATTTAGTCAAATTACATTAAATATGAGAAAGATTGTACTGTTATCATTTTTCTGTAAATTATATAAATTTTAATTTCCTTGCTGTGTAAAGTCTTTATTGATCGCTATTGTTTTAGAAATTTATTCAATATTTTCACGTTTTATTATGGGCCCATATAAGCTCAAAGGTTTTCGGTCTTTTGCATTTTTTGGTAGTATTGCCGGTTTAATTGGGCTAGCACTTTATCCTACTGTTATATATCCGTACTTTCATATTAATGAATACAGTGAGTTCTTTATTAATTACTTTTTTTTCTCTCTCTTATATTGTATTTTTGATCAGGGATGAAACATATCCGGTATCCGGCCTAACCGGTTAATTTTGATAACAGTTCTCCGGATACAGATATTCAGCAGCATTAACTCTTTCTAGAAAATAAAAAAAATATTTAAAAGTGTTACATATTTGCATTTTTTTTTTTTTTTTTTTTTTTTTTTTTTTAATTTGTACTCTCATTTTCAGATTGTAAAATAAAATTTGAAGTTGTTTGCATATGCTTTTTTTATTTGACTTCTACTTTAGAAAAATTTTATACTCATTATTTTTAATTAAAGAATTTTAAAATATAAAATAAGTAAAAAGTATAAATATACATATGTATAAATAAACTTGTTTTTAATTATTACTTGCTTCTATATTCATTAGAAGACTGTATTGGATTCGTAAAAAATTCAACTTCTGGTTTTTGGATGGATTTAGATATTTTAGAGGTCCAGAACACAATTTCACCATTTTTTGAAAATGTCTGTGTGTGTGATAAAAATTTTGTTGCAGCTCTAGTTCTGGAACTAACATACAGATTTTTATATAAATTTATATGTAGTTGCACCTTAATGTAAATTAGTGCATATCAAGGTACTTATGTATTAGCCCGTCGACCTTTACTGCAAAATAAAAAAATGTAGCCAAGTGTGCAATAGACAACCAATGATTAAAACAAACTGCTCCCATACATGTCACAAAGCATACATGCTTATTAGTAATTACTGCAATTATGAAATTTCACACATTTTCTAAATTCATGCACAGTGAGGTAGGGTATCCAGTGATGGGGTTTTTTGTTTCCATCATTCCATACATTTAGTGATTAGAATAGATTATTACTGCAATATAGAATTTTGACCACTATTGAGATTCATGTGCAACAAGGTAGGAGTAACCAGTAATGTCTTTTTTGTTTTGTTTTCTTGTATACAGGGTGACAAGAAATAACTTTGACACACATAATACATTATAACTTTAATGCTAATGAAAATATTATGACCGAACTTCAAAATAAATATGAATACATTATTTTGTCTGATATATTTACAAATTTTCAAAGTGGCTACCTTTAGCCTTAATACAGAGCTTTAAACGTGTCACAGAATTTTTGGCCCGCAACTCACTTACTGATATTTTATCCCATTCCTTGCATAAGGATTTCTTTAGGGATGCCAAAGTTTTATGAGGTTTAGCACACACCCTTGTCTCCAAGATTGACCAAACAGAATAATCCATTGGATTCAAATCTGGGGAATACAGTGGCCAGTCTTGAGCTCCAATGAAGTCAGGAAAATTTGTCTTGCACCAATCTTGAGTGCCTATAGCTCTGTGTGCAGGTGCAGAATCCTGTTGGAAGGTCCATCTTTTGTTTCCAAAGAACTTTTGCGACCAAGGTAAGACAACATCTTCCAAAATGAGATATGTTGGTTGATTAATCTTTATCCCTTGATCAACAAAAACAAGTGGTGTCTTCCCACTAGCACATATCCAACCCCAAACCACTACAGATTGGGGTCGTTGACGCCGTTCAACAATGCAAGAATGTCCAGGTGCTTCTGCTGACCAAACTCTATCATTATGGCTATTGTGAGCTTGTTTAATCGAGAACAGTTTCTCATCTGTGAAGCCAAATGTTTGCCATTGATCACCTGCGGCCCGCTTTAACAGTTCTTTACACCTTTGATGTCTTGTGCGTTTGTTCTCTGCTGTTAGCTTTTGAGCCTCTTTCATTTTGTAAGGGTAAAGACAGTGCTGCCAACTCTCCCGTTTTTTAATCCTATCTCCCGTTTTTGCGATTTAATGTGTATTTCTCCCATTTTTCTAATATTTTTGAAAAATCAAACTAAAAACTCTAATTTTTGACAATTCGTAGGTGCCATCTTTTCAGATTTACGAAGGCCTTCCAATTCACAATCTTTCTGCATCCACAACATAAATGTCGATATTCATTTAAAACTTTTTTTATGAGTAACTAAATTAAATACATGAAAAAAACCTTTACTGACTTCGTTGCTTGCTGTTGAACTTTTCCACCGGGTTCCCGGTTCTTGCCAGACGGCCTCCTCTGTGCGTGACTTGGACTGTTGTGATGGTCTTTACTTTTCCAAACGTGGCGCCACATTCTGTCCAGAGCTATTGCGCCGCTGTCGTAGGATATGTTCCTATTGGTTGCTATCTCTATTGATTCACAGTACATTGCGTAAGACAGCAATGACAGCGGCGCAGTAGCTCCAGACAGAATGTGGCACCACGTTTGGAAAAGTAAAGACCATCACAATAGTCCAAGTCACGCACAGAGGAGGCCGTCTGACGAGAACCGGGAACCCGGTGGAAAAGTTTAACGGCAAGCAACGAAGTCAGTAAAGGTTTTTTTCATGTATTTAATTTAGTAATTCAACACTTCGTTTTTAATTAATATAATTTGAAGTTTTTTTTTTATAAGATTTTAGAATCTCTAAAGAAACAGAATCCTTCAATATTTCTTGCTTACATAATTATTTTTAACTCCTCCTCCCCTCCGTATTTTCTTATTTCCAACTAGCGATTGGTGATCAAATGCTCTTTGGAACTCTTTTGTTTCTCATTCTTTCTCCATCTACAATCCACAGCAAAAATGTCAATATTCATTTTAGATGCTTTATTAGATTCTGGAGCCTATAAAGAAGTAGAAATGTTTAACAGTTTACACTCATGTTCCCCCCCCCCCCCCCCCCAAATTTTCCCTTTCTCCAATCAATGATCAAACGTCCTTTGATTCTCAAGCTTTCTCATTCTTACAACAAAAGAATCAAACATTTTCCCCCAGGTTTTAAAAAATGTAGGGTACTGCTAGTAAAAAAAAAGCACTTTTTAGATTCTTGAGGACACATTTGAATTTTTAAGGACACATTTGACATTTAAAATCCAAACACTTAATTTAAAAATTTAGTTATAAATATGCATACAAAAAGAAAAAGTCTATGTTTTTAAACTTTTCTTTACCTTTACTTGTTGTTAATGTGCTGATTGTCACACAATAGTTTTATTTATATTTACAGCATTTATCTTCAGTTTGTAGGCTATTTTCTACAAAGACAGTAATGGAAGAAAAAAATAGATTGGAGCAAGGTGTTTTTTTTTTTTTTCTTTCTTTCTTTTCCAAACAAAGAGCAGGCGAGATGCAGCACCCTCCTTAAATTATCTGGGAAAACTCTGGATCAATGTTCATAAAAACTTGTTTTTTTAGATTTTAGAATCAACTGAAGCGATATAGGGGTTTAAAATTCTTTACATATGTAGTTATTTTTATTAGACTTTGTTAATGAACTTATTAACTATTTGTTTTTCCCCAATAAGTTTAAAATATAAATCACCAAACAAAAGTTATATTAGGTCTTTTTAGTTAAAAAAGTATTATGTATTGAATAAAGTAATTTTGTTTTGTTTTTCTCCACGAAACCATAAATCTCCCTTTTTTTCCCTTGAAATTATATAAAAATCTCCTGTTTTTTTCCCCGCCAAGGTTGGCAGCTCTGCAAAGACCAAGCTCTACTCTTGCCATCAAACGTGCGGTTTCTCTGTTGATCTTCATCTCTCTAGCAACCTTTCTCATTGCAATCCTAGGATTTCGTTGAACTCGGTTTTTGATAACTTTCCGGTTTCTTGATGTGTTAACTGTGCGCTTTCTTCCTCTTCCTAGCCTGTCACCATCATGTCTGAATTCTTTAAACCTTTTGATTGTGTATGAAACCGTCTGCTTACGCACTTTCAATATTTGAACAATTTCACATTGTTTTTTTCCTTGCTTATGTAATTCAAGTATGGCAGATCCTTTGTTAACCATAATGGTCATCACAACTAACTTACTTATACCTGTTTAGTCGCTTTCTAGGATCAATACTTAATGAAATAAATTTATAACTTTAGTGGTAGTTACAGATATTTCGTTTGAAACTTCGTCCAAGTTATTTCTTGTCACCCTGTATAAGTGATTGCTGCAACAAAGAATTTTGTGCATATATTAGGTTCATGCATAGCAAGATAAGGGTATTCACATTCAGCGGTGTCTTTTTTTTTTTCCCCATGTATACAAAATGTATATACATGCATATTAATGATTGCTGCAATTGTGAATTTAATGCATTTATATTATGCAATTAATTGTATGTTTTATTTTGGCCACAAAATCATCATATGTTTCTCCATCATTGGTTGTCTTTTGCACAGTTGGCTGGCAATGATTTTTTTATTTTATGGTAAAGTTGATGGGCTAATACATTGAAGCATCGGTGAGAAATAGACATTGCCGGATTAAGGATTTTTCTGGATTATAGGTGTTCCAAAAATGTATATCAAAATCATATCAGCCACAGCATCTAAAGAAATATTTTTTTTAAATTAGCTTTAAAAAATGTATGCAAACACTTATCAAAAACAAAAATAATTAAAATAACAGTTGAAATGAATAAAAACTTTTAAAACAACAATTATAAAACAGTAATACAGATCATTTATTTTTGTACAAATAATAATAATAATAAAATATGATAATAAAACTGGCATAATAACAAATAAGATCAGGAATTTGACATTGCTGCATTCTATTAAATATGTCAGTAAATTTAATTTAATTTGTTTCATTCTTTTTTGTGTTTCAGTTTGTCATTGACAGATTAATGTATGCACGTTCATTAGTTGGTTATCGCTGATAAAATTATATAAGTCCTTCTAAAAACTGTTGACTGAGATTTAGGGTGGTCGTGTTTATTTTGACTTTTGGTATCAGGAATAGGAACAATCTCTTTTATTAATAACTTTTGGATTTGCCATAGCGAGCCAAAAATTTCATTGTTCTTTTTTGAAATTTTCGCCATCATCTTGATTAATCTGTAAAGATTTACGGACTAGCGTGAATTTTTAATTTTCATATAATTTTAATAAAATTATATGAAAATCCATACACTTTACTAACGATCCATAAAAGTTGGCAAGCAACATGCTGCGAATAATAAGTTGAGTACTACTATGATTTACAGGCGGAGGTTTAAAAAACAACAGAAATGTCATTAGTACTGGATTATGTATTCTTTACTGTAGATAAGTACCCCTATTAAGTTTCAGTGTAAATTAACAGGTGGTGCTGCAATAGTATGATTTCTCCCATTAAAAAAAAAAAACTATATCTCAGTTTCTATTGTGCATAACTGAAGAAAACTTAATATGTGACAGGGCCATTATAAAATATGATGATTAATTTGAGTGCACTTCTGCCAATAGGTGGCACTGATAGGTTGCAATTTTCTCTTTGAACAAGAATGCCCTGCAGTCATGTGTCAATAGAGCCATAATGATTTGTTCAAATGAAACATTACTTAAAAACAAACTTAAAGGAATTTACGAAATCGCAAACCAAGCAGGTTATAATCAAAAAATTATAAATAAAATCTATAAAAAAAGAATTAAAAGTTTAAATAAAATTATCAAAACACAAAAAATAAATAAAAAATATTTAACCGTGATCTCTTACAATAAAGGTTCATCAATTAAAATAAAAAATGAAGTGCTAATTTGAATGTAAATATACCCATTGAATGAAATTATAATATTTTTCAACGTATATGTAACGATAAAGACCCCATACTTAAATATTTAAATAAATTTTCCTATTTACACTATAATATAAATCCAAAAAAACGGCCTACTTGGAAATTCTTGCTAAACTTTTCGGTGTGGATCCACACCATCTTCAGGCTTGAACTCCGAAAATCTTAGGTGTTGTGTCGGCACCTCAGTCACCTTCCCTCTACCTTTAATCAGGTGTTTCCATTATTGCGAAGCAATAGAGATGATCAATAACTAATGCAGTTGCAACCAAAACGAGCCATCAATAAACATCGAGAAATGGAAACACCTGATTAAAGGTAGAGCGAAGGTGACTGAGGTGCTGATACAACACCTAAGATTTTTGGAGTTCAAGGTTTCCAAGTAAGCTGTTTTTTTTGGTTTTATATTATAGGATAAAGACCCCTTACAAACCACAGGTATCTATGAAATACAATATAAAAACAAAAATAAAGACCTTGGATATTACACTGGTATGACTAAAAGAAAAATAATCAATAGAATAAAAGAGCATAATAAGAATGACATCAAATATGATAAAATAACCACAGCACTAACCAAAATGAACCACGAACAAAACATAAATTTTGATAACGTTAAGAAACTAGCTAATTATAACAATTATAAATATGCTGCAATTCACAAAATAGTAGAAATCATGGCCAATGAGCAATCGTGCAATGATGACAAAAGGTGGCATAGCATGTTAAAAGAAGAAAAAGCAGAACTCGAGCAGTCCCTCCTAATGATGGTCGGGTACTCGACCGAATGGACCTTAAGTAGGCTTATTTAAATTAATTTAAATGTAAAGTATTTTCCTCAGTTCTACTATTTATAAAGTTACAAGAAGGCTATATTTCAGATTTTATAATGTGTAATTACATAAATCTTGTTATACGAGAGGGCCATTATGAAACACTATGCTGATTCAGTTTATGTGCATATTGGTCGATAGGTAACACTGCTATACTTCAGTTTTTTTGTTGTTGTTGTTGTTTTTGTTAATAGGAAGGTTAAATCTCAACTACTGTAGCATTTGCACCACACTTAATATGTAAGATAACCATTATGAAAACATATGCTGATCTTATTTGGGTGTTTATCAGCCAATAGGTGGCTTCTATTTCTCACCATCTGTGATTTTCCCAATGATATCTAAATATCTGTTGATTAAAATTGCACTAAACTCTGTATGTAAAATATTTATTCTGCGAAGCTATGATTACATTTTTGTGCATGTTAAACAGTATGTGGTGCTCTTATGTAAAGCAATATAGGAGAAAGTTTTGTGATGGTTACAACATATTATTAAGAGTACAAATAATTTTCCACCGTTTGACAAAAGATGGCAGCACTTTTGCGAATTGCAGCATATTTATAATTGTTATAAATAATTAGCTAGTTTCTTAATGTTATCAAGGTTATGTTGAAATTGTCAGCTGTAAAACATTATATTGTAACTTTAAAAGCATTTTAAATACCTTAAAAATCCTTTATCTGAGCAGCATAACTTGATATATTTCGACACGCAAATTCGCGGTCATCTTCAGATTGTTTACTTGGCTGCTCTGCTGACCGTCTCTTCATCGGATCCCTCATCATCTTCATCTGTGCTGACGTCATACTGTCGTTGTTTTTTATCGATTATGTGTTGCCAATCTTTAGAATTTAACTGAATTCTTCCTTACAACTATGTCTTCATCAAATAGCATTTAAAAAAATTAGTTTATTATTTTCCTCATTGATATCGTCATCATAATTTTCTTTTGATTAATTTAATATACTGTAGATAATTTCCTTATCAGCAACTTGGTTATTGCAGTTTTTCATATTTTTATTATTGTAATCATAAAATGCAAGCACAAAATGTGCATTGCATTCAAGATCTTTTACAAAAATTCGGATTTGCAGTTTTGAATCTTAAATTTCATTGTTTGTATCTAAAAAGCTGTGCGGATTTCAGACTTCGGCAGATTTTAGGTCGGCGGATTTCTGGCTCTCTACTGTACTGTTTTTGGGGGAAAGGCAGGGTAAATATTCAGAGCAAAATACATTACTTTAAATTTTTTCATTCTTAAATTAACAATAGAATCGAGAAAAATTCATGACTATACATTAATAATTATATAAAAAGAATGAATAATGAATCTAATAATCTTTCATTACAACAGTGTGATTCTTTAGCTACCATATTAGTTGAATGTTTTTTCTCTTCGAAAACTCAGAACGGATTTATTAGTTTTTAATCTTTTAACCAAAGTTGTTGAACTTTAAATATCTTTAATCTCCTTGCAGGCCGCAAAAAAATACACAGCGGGCCGAATGTAGCCTGAGGGTTGGCCACCCCTGCTATAACAGAACCTGTTTTACCTACGGACAAATCCCTGCACAGTTAATGAGATTGAGCCGAGCACTTAAGGAAAAACGTGCCCATTACTTCTCCAGACATGACAAAATTATTCTCCTACATCATAATGCTCATCTGCATGTTGTGGCATTGGTCAAAACCTATTTGGAAACACTTAAGTAGGAAGTCCTACCCCACCCGCCATATTCACCAGACATTGCCCCTTCTGATTATCACTTGTTCCGATTGATGGCACATAATCTGTCTGAGCAGCACTTTACATCATATGAAGATTCCAAAAATTGGGTCAATTCATGAATAGCCTCAAAAGATGAAGTGTTCTTCCAACGGTATCCGAATGCTGCAGAAAGATAGGGAAAAGTAGTAGCTAGCGATGGCCAATACTTTGAGTAAAATGTAATGTATCATTCTTTCACAATAAATTCCTAATTTTTGATAGAAAACGTCAGAAATTTATTTGTATCCCTGATAGTATAAATATTTGGTTTCATACTTCTTGTAGATCTCTCAATTCAATTTAATTTCAAATGAAACTAAACGTAACTTAAAAAGCAATTATTAAATAAATTAATAGGATAATCTAAACCTTTTTCCACCCCATGAAAATAACTCTTCAATAATAGTAAAATTTATATAGTAATGCTAGTAATTACTATACTGAAATATTATAATATTATTACTATACTAAAACTACGAAATTGACCACAATAAAATAAATCAATAGATCAGAATAAGATAAATGTATCGAACTGAATGGTGGGTAGCCTATTAGGTGGGGATTTCATTCTATCACTGTGTCAAGCGTTTGATCAAATTCATTTCTCTTAACATGAATATAATATGTCTTGCACTAGAAATTTATGAGAATATACACATGATGGGGAACTTTAGCAGAGTCAATGGGCGTTGGCACATAAGGGCAAGGGGGGCACTTGCCCCCTCCTGGAAATTCTAATCACTAAAAAAATAATTATTTTTAAATTACATTTAAAGTTTTAAAACTATGTCATGAGAGTGTTGATGATTCATGATTATCTAAAATGCCAAATAAAATTTACATCACAGAGCCAATTAGAGACCGGTCTCTCGGATCACATTGGCTCTAATCTTTTCTTGAGAATACAGTTCAAGTCGAATTGACGAAAAGTTTTTCAGATTCAGGTTGGTTTGGAATAAGCTGTATAATTTTATAAAATAGGTTAAATTATATGTAAAAAAATGTTGGTGTTTATATATAGACTTGCTTGATCATCTGAATGAATCAACCATTTAGTCGAACATAATTTCAAAATTGTATCCAAATTTCTAATGTTTTCAATATGGCCCCTCCTAAAAAAATTTCTGGCGACGCCACTGGCAGAGTCCACATATGCCAACTAGTTTTGTTTTAAGATAAAGAAAAGAAATATACAAAATAATAATAATAGTAATAATAAATGAACACTAATGCTGGATAACCATATCTGGCATGCAAAAGAGCTCTGAATACCTGATTTCTGGCAAAATCACTTTGTTTTATCCCTATTTTTAATTTAGTGTTTCCTAAGAGTTTTGTTTATAGCATTAAAATTTTATGTCATTTATTTCAGAGGAAATACAGAAAGTTACAAGAGCTGGTATTGATCAAGAAGCTATTCAACCTGGAGGTATGATAATTAATCTTTGAAATTTTGAATTTGATTATAACTTTTAGACTAATCCTAAAATTCAGGTTCACAGTGAGTTGTTTAAGTATGACTGTATTCTAAAAAGATGCCAAAGGTGAAAATAAGAATTTTGAACTATTTCTAAATTTTTATAATAAAAAAAATCTAAGAGAGGTAAGGAAAATATATTATTTTGTAAGTGAACCATATATATATATTATTAGTACAAAGGAATATGGAATTCTATTTACTAACAGTTAATTGTTGGATTGTACAACACTTATTAATCATTTTTGCTTTGAATACCGTCTAAAACTGCATATCATGAACAACAGTTATCTTATTTCATAAATACTGAATTTTAATAATATTGCTGAGGAAAGTAATTAATAAGCCTCTTAATTTTCTGCCTTAAATGCATATAAGAAACACTGTATCTAGCCACCTATGGTAGCTCAAAACAATCCATTGTCATACAGAGTTCATCATTGAATTGGCTGTTGAAATGTCGTCATATCATACATTGTTTCTTAAAATAAATAAATCGATGAATAAAATAATAAATATTCCATACTAAACTACTTTTTGTAGACATTTAGATGCAGTGGCCGCAAAACGTCATTCATGAACCACCACTGTTGATAACAGACTCAAAGATAACTGCTAAAAGTTTCATTTAGGAAATCTCAAACATTAAATAACCTTTGTGCTCAATTTTCAACCTCACATACACATACATAAATAATTACAAACACAACAATTATGGCATTGAAGATTACAAAGGGAATTTATTCTTTTCCAGCATTACTGAAACACCTTATCACGTCAGAGTTGCATCAGTTGCAGCTCCTACAGTTTTCAGGAGCTGTTAAATGAACAGCCCCTTTATGATCTTTGAGACACTATTACGCTTCAGGCTGATTGATTTTTCTCAGCTTTTTAATAATTTTTTTGTTATAATAAAATAATGTAATTTCTTCTTCTATATAATATGAATACTACTATATAAAACAATAATATTCATCTTAAAATATTTTTAAATCAATAAAATTAGTTCAAATATTTCTGAGGGGGCTGCAGCTCTTGCCAATACATAATAATTGATAACTTTATTCTTAAAATCTTTCTAAGGTACGAAATTAACATCCTCAGATAATTTTAAAGAAATATAAGTATTCCTGTACTAAGACTTAATTTAAGATGCATTGAATTTATATATAAAATGAGAACATTAAAATAAATATTTCATCATTTCAAATATGATAGGTTTCATTAATCTTCAGATCCTAGAAATGTACAAAAATTCATGATTTTGAGCCACAATTTGCGAAACAACAGATTTGATTATCAAAATATATTTTTAATAACATTGTAGTGTATTTTTTTATTTTTACAATTATTACAATTATTATTTTACAATTTTTTACAATTATTATTTTTTTAATTCAAAATCATTCTTTTTTTACAGTTTTAAAAGTGGCTCATTTTCATTTGTACAAATGTATTACTAACATTTTATTTTCACTAATTTTACATGTTTTTTTTTTTTTTTTTTTTTTGTTTATTTTATAGATATGTTTTATACTAAGTTTTTAGAAGTTATTGCATTTATTACATACACACAGAATGGTTATAATTAAACTTTTTCTATAAACAATTCCCTGTTGCTAAAAGCACATACCAAATTAGGTGGCAATCTTCTAGTCCATTTTGACTGCAGAAAGCCGTTTATAACAAAAGTTTTTTCTGTATTTATATTTTCATACATTTTTAGTTTAGTTATTAACAAACATATCTATTATTAATATATTTATCTACAATAATGTGTAAAATAGTGAAATTCTTTCAGTTAGTTGGTATTGGCCAAGTACCTTGGTACAGCTCTAATTTTGTTTATATTTCACTAATCATATCTTTAAATTTACGTAAGAAATACCTAAAAAATAATTTTTTTAAAGCTAGATAAACGATTTCATAGCAAATGATTGTGATATTAAAAATAAATAAAAAATAAATCTGTGATCTTTTTTTTTAATCAATTGATTTAAATCAGTACACCTCTGACAAATATTTTAGTTATTAGTTATTTCCAGGGGTGCAGAATATGTCCGAACGCCCGAACCAGGTTCGGGGGAAATTTAAACTGACTGGGGAAATTTTGAATATTTTTTTAAGAGAAAATAAAAATGTAAATCAAAAATAACAATTTGCTACTTTGAAGTGCTTATACACTAACAGCGATATTTTTATGTTACACTGTATACTTATTCTCTCAAAGATTTATTACAGAGAACAAATGACTTTGTATAGCAAAGTAGATTTTTGCATTATTGAGGGAAATTTATACTGTGTTTGGGGGAAATTTCCGAGGTTTGAACATTTTCTGCACCCCTGGTTATTTCTTTACCAAGTAGAAGAATATATATATCTAAATTTCAATTCTTATACTGAGGAAATATATTGGTCTTGTTTTACTATTCATTTATTTTATCTGTTATATTAGATGATATTAAATTAGGGTTTTTATTTAAAAACACAAGTAATTTAACCATTATGAGATTCTTAAGTCTATATTAGAAAACGTTCATTTTTTTTAAATCTCTCAATCTTCTCTTGAAATTATTTTGGTATATTTATATGAAAAAAATCCTTTTTTTTTCTACTTAATTGTTTTGACCCCTGTATTTACCAAAAATGAATGAAAGGATAGAATTTCTCACTTTTCAATAATTTTTCATCCTATTAATGTTTGTTATATTAGGAAGATTATACATAAAAATAAATAAATAAAACTTTCATATGGATTTCATTTACATATATAGCTATTAAATAAAATTATATGCATTTAACATTAACCCATTTCCTGCCATGATCCCCATTTGGGGATCACCTATATTTTTGTACATTTTGACATCACGAAGTAGCTGGGAGGAGGGGGGGGGGAGGGCATCCCTTTTAGGTGGTATACGTTCTTAAAGATTGCAATTACTAAATGTAAAATTCTTAAACAACCATGTGGATTCAGTTTGTTGAGCACACAAGTTTATTTTCCTTACTCTCTCATTATTTTTCACCGGAAAAAATGATACGGTTATTTTCAAAGCAGGAAAAAGTTATTTACGAACAATAGTTTCTGTTGCACCAAATTTATCTTGAACATTGGTAAGTAATTAATGTATTATTTTTCATCATACTGTAATTTGAATGGGTATAAAATTAAACTAGTTATATCTGCCTTTTCTTATTTCTGGATCGGACTTAAATTTAAAAATTTTGAAGCATTTATGAAAAAAAATATGTATTTCTTATCATTTAGATGTAAACTAACAGGAATAAAATAAAATTTGGCAGTTAATGGGTTAATATCTTCTAAATTTGACTACAATTATATTAATATATCTATTTTTTATTTATAGGAATGAAGGTGTGGTCTGATCCATTTGGTAGAAAGAAGGATTGAATTAATATTCCTCTTAGTGAAATAGTCATATTAAAAAAAAAAAAAAAAAAAAAAAAAAAAAAAAAGAAATGTTTCTTAGTTATTCTGTATAATAAAAATTTGTAAATACATAAAACTTCCTTTTCATTTTAAATTTTAGATTTTATGGAACTATAATTGTCACAACAGATAGACAATATTTTGTGATATTTTTATGGACTATTTTATAATGACATTTCCTTAAAACAAAAATTTAACAACTTAAATTTGCATTTTTTTTCTTTTCCCCCCCATATACTGGTATTGCCTTGCTATCAACAGCAGAGAATTCACTTAGTGGTGCCAGCTTAAGAAAATAATTAAGTAATTGAAAATCAAAATATTTCTTCTGAAGATTTTAGTAGTTTCGCCCACAATTGTCATTTCTTTCTCTATAAATATGGATGTTTCATAGTTTATGACTATGCATGATTTTACTGTGTGTATAAGTAAAATCAAAAACTTTCCATTGCAAATTTTAGTAGTTTCACTCATAATGGTTATTTCTTTCGTTACAAGTATGGGGAAAATGTTTTTATATTTATGAAAGATTAATATAAATTTGTCTTATACACATTTAAATGTATAATTAATTAAAGTCTTCATTTTCCATGAGTTACAAATATAATTATATCCTATAATATGAGAAATGTTTTTCTCATATTATAGCGTAGGTAGGTCACTGAAAAATTGGTAGTTCATGAAAAAGTTGGCAGCCTTGGATAGGTAGGTCACTAAAAAGTTGGTAGTTCATGAAAAAAGTTGGCAGCCTTGTATAGGTAGGTCTGGTAGCTCACTAAAAAAGTTGGCAGTGCATTTCTTAGATTGAAAGAAATAATTTTTCACTACTGCACATTAAATAAACATAAAAACTTTCCACTACAAATTTTAGTATTTTCGCTTACAATGGCTATTTCGAGGAAAATGTTTCGTAATTTATCAATGATTTAACAGAAATTTGTTTTATACACACCTAAATATACATTAATTAAATTAAAGTCTTCATTTTCCATAACTTACAAATATAATTAAATCCTATAATATGAAAAGTTTTTTCCTCCTATTGAACTGCATGTGGCCCATTAAAAAAGTTAGCAATGATTTTCTCAAAGATTGAAAGAAATGGTCTTTATGCAATAAAACTGGTTTGATGGTACAGTGAAACCCCAATCTATCATTCCCGCATTGATTGTTTTATTTCTATGGTCTCTGCACAAATTGTATTTAAATAATGTTAACGAAACTTGCATGTATCGTGCTTCAAATAGTCATTTTCTCGCATTCATCGTTGTAAAATTTTTCTCCTGACTGTGTAAAAATTTCCTCCTGAAGGTCAAGCGGTTGCACATTGTATACAAACTGGAATTTCTTTCATCGTAAAATTACTCTTTTCCTCATTTCCACGGAGGATCAAAATTGTGATGCCATGTCTCCAGACCATCTATTTATTTTGTAGTTTTAGTATGGCAGGAAGTAATCTCTTCAGTAATCTAGAAAATTGTTTCATGAAATGCGGTTACGTGAGAAAAAATGATGAAGAATAACAAACACAAAGACAAGAATATGAAGATGATGCTGACAGTGCAAATGAAGAGTGGTTGCATGTAGCAGAGGATGCGTCTGGTACAAAATTTAGTGACAATATTTGCAATAATCAAGATATTGTAATACGGGATATCCTAAAGCATAGAAGAAATGCGTTATTTCAAAAAATAAAAATAATGGCTAAGAAACAGAGGATAATTTTCATGCCAATGAGGCTGAGCCTATGCGTATGCCGTGTTTGACATAATTATGGCATTTGAAAATGCACAAACTTTTATATAAGCACATGAAATTACAGAAAAATGTTGTAAATCTGGAAAAATTTCTGTTTAATTTATAAAATGAATGAAAAACCCAGCATAAAATTACTGATTTTAAAAAATAAATTTTACTTAATGTTCTACAACATTGATTTATTTCTTTGACAGTTTGTAAAGTAACAAATTAGTTTAATAAATGGCAAAAACCTTACTTTAGACTCCATCCTTAGTTACTTTCACAAGAGACACCCCGGCATTATCAGAGGTACAACTTCAGCGGTAGCACTTCTCGTAGTAAGTATATTATCCTGGTGTCTCCTAGGATTAGTTGGCCGACTCTGCAACAGGTGGCTCCAAACTCGATCGACATCAGCACAGGGCTCGTTGCCATTGCAAGAATCTAAACTACTAAGTATTTTGACTGTTTCCTGGTAGTATGTGTAAGTTGGGTTTTCGTAATCTGTGACCTTCGTAGCTTTATCAAAGTGGATATCAATATCCTCATTTTGCATGGTTTTAGCAAGGATTACTAGTACTCCTATTAATTTTTATATCTGAAACGTGTTCCCTGATACAGCCTTTAATCCTTCTTTTTGTAACCCTGATGTAGCATCCGTTATCATCACTATGCCGGGAGAATGGAATATTATAAATAAAAGCTGTTTCAAGTGGGTCAATAGGATCCTTATCATTATGGATGAGCTGATAAATATTACAATTAGGTTTGATCTGTATTTTAATATTGTGCTTAGCAGCTTCATTTTTGATTTTCGATGAATCTCTGCAATCAAATGGAATGCTATAACTAAATTTGAGGGGAATTTTTTTTTGGTTGGGAATATGATTAAGTTTCTTGATTCCTTTACGATATAATTTATGAACTAAGTTCTTCGGGTAACCTGCATTAATAGTGATTTGTTGAATAAAGTTCAACTCTTCTTGAAGGTTTTGGGGGGTGGAACAAACTAAGATTGTGCAGTTAATATGGGATTGGATGGCATTAATTTTGTAATTATACGGGGTTTTACTGTAATTGTTGATTATTTCATTGCTACAAGTGGGTTTTCTATAAAGAGTGGTCTATATTTGATTATTTTTAGTTCTTTTTACGGTAACATCAAGGTAATTAATTCAGTTATTTTGTTCGATGTTGTATGTAAATTTGATATTGGGGTCTGACGTGTTTAGTTTCTTCAAAATTCCCTCAATAGGGTCATGTTTATTCACAACTGCAAAAATATCATCGACATAGCGATACCAGAAAGGAATTTGTTTGGGAAGGTTTTCTGTATTTAGTTTTCTAATATTCTATGCTTTAATTCGTTGACGAAGCCCGGTATGGGAGATCCAATGGGCACTCTTTTAGTTTGTTTATATATGTTGTTGTTAAACTTAAAATGGCTCTCATTTAAGATTAGATTGCTGGCAGCTAAGGGTGGGGGCAAACTCACTATAATAAGCTTTGGTAATTTTTTTATTAATAATCCCGGTGATTTTGTCAATGTCAATGGAGGGGTTGAGGTTAACTATATCAAAACTATCAAAAATTTGGTTATCGCTGATTTCAAGATCACAGATTTTTTAAATAAAGTCCTCTGTAGAGCCCAAGCAACTATCAGAGGGGGGGGGGGGGAGTAATTTTCTATGAATGTCGGTCATATACTTTTCGAGGGAATAGGTTGGACTTTCTCTTTTGCTGACTATGGGACGAATTTTGTGGTCATCCAAAAATGTGTGGGATATTAGGAGCGAAATTTTGAATAGGGGGTGGCTTATTATTAGGCCAGCATCCCTCTTTAATAAGTTTTTAGGTTTTCTCAATAAGTTTTAAATTTGGATCATTTTTTACTTTTTGGGTACCGATTTCATTAATGGTTTCTTCCATTTTATTTATATAGTCTGTTCTGTTCATAATGGTTATTTTTCTAGTTTTATCTGTTAAAGTGCAGGTTATATTTTTATTGTTTTTTGATGATTTAAGGGCTTTAAAATCTTCCCTATTAATATTATTTTTACGTTCTTTTGAGCTACATTCCTAATTTTAGTTTTATCGTGTTCAGGAATTTTATTAATAGCGGTTTCTACTTTAGCAATACTGTCTTTAATGTAAATAGGCAGGCCCATATTATCGCATGGGCAACTCGGGACTTTGCCCAGGGGCCCCGAACCTGGAGGGGCCCCCAAATCAATAATAACAAATTGCAAATTTTGTTTTTTTTTTATACCATTCAATCAAAATTTAAAATTGAAAAACAAAAAAAAAAAACCCTCATAATAATAATTTTATCTTTAAAAGTTCCCAGACCGTCGCCAATTGCCCTTTGCGCAGTACTAGTGTGACGTTAAATCCAACGAAACAAACATATCTTGTAGGTAGTAGATAGAAGAAACGAGTTTTCTCAAGGCTAAACTAGATCTGCCACCTGCAACTCCTTGACCTGCTCGCTCCGTTTCTCCACTCCAGTACGTATTTAGCAATTAGACTTTTGAGCTTATAGAAATGGCAACGCTGGCTCTTTTCAATAAATAAGTAAACTTATTCCGTGTTGCGTTCCTCGTGCTGAATGTGAATTATGCTTAACAACACGTGCATGTAATTTTTTTTTTCATATTCACAATGTCCTCCCGTAGTTATCTGTCTGGTTATAGTAAAAGGCAATTAAGACGCCAAAAAGAAGCTTAAAAAAAAATATTCTGAATCCAGTTCATTAGTGCTATATGCTTTTACCGTAAACAAAAAATCAGATTTGGAAATTCAGCAAGTAGTAAGTGAAGTAGTAGAAGTAGAGGAGATAGTACAGCAAGTAGTGACAGGTATACAACTTTGTACTGAAGCTGATGCTAAAGAACTTTTTGTTGAAAATATAAATAAGTCCGCTTTGAATTGTTTTCATACGACTGATGACGAAAAGAATGAGAATTTACGAAAGATAAATTCGGCGTTAGCATCTGATAATTCGGCATTAGCATCTAATTTCACTGCACAGAAAAATGAAATTAATTTCAATTCTGATCCTGCCACATGGAATGTGATCACTAAAGAAATGATTGATTATTTCACATTTAATCATCCACGAGTCATTCCATTTTAAATCAACAAATGTGGTGTGCAACACCATTTTTGATTTTGATGACAATTTGCACATGCTTTCCCCATACCTTTTAGACCACAAAAATATATTTTTTTTATTTAAAAAAAATTTACCCTTCGATATGTAGGCTATTTTTGTCATTGCCAACAGCGAAAATTGGATATTTTGATGCTTTGCGTTATGAACTATAACTTTTTTCTATAAAAGCTATCAAGCTCAACTATAGCTCATTGGAAAGCTAAAAAAAAGATCTTTTTCCATATGGTATCAATAAATTTGAGATTTAAAAACAAAGGTTATTTTTTCAAGGTCAAAGTTTGTGATGCAAAATTAATTTTTTGCCACTTTTGAAAATTAAAAAACCTATGAAGGGCTTGGAATAACAAGCCCTCTTTTTTTTCTTATATACATATATAAGGTTGCTTATTGTATTAAAAAGTTTGGCTTGTTACTCTGCCCCCTTCACAAGATACGACCCCCCAAAGTTGCAAATTTTCTAAAAAATCCAATTTTCAATGCTAAAAAAATGCATGTGGGGGGCAAGGTAGATTTTTTTTTACTTGTGTGATTTTAAGTACTTCTTACCATCTTTCAAACAAAAAAAAAGTTACTTTGTTATTCAAAGGCGTTTGGCAGCTATAAGGGTCTAAATTTTCAAATAATTATACTGAAACAACGCAATTATTTTCATACTTCTTAATCTTAGGTGTTAGTGAAAAGTTATTTTTTACTTAATTGTTAGTTTTAAATGGTGAAAACAACTAAAAAGACTAAGAAGAGTTGTCAAAGAACACATTTAAACTTTGATAAGCTAATTTAAGGTTTCTAACATCTTGGTATATAGAATTTAACTTACCTCTCAAAACATGCAAAACTTTTTTGTTCAGTGGTTTATTGTCTCATAGAGAAGAGTTGACAAATGTTCACTCATCACAGGTGTGATATTATGACCTCTTCCCTGTGCTGACCATAGTTCTGACGCAGTCAGGATTTTCAAAATATCTTGAAACCGAACCCAAGTTTGGTTATCATGACTTTTTTAAACGATGTTCCAGGTCCTTTAGGATGAAAAAAGTGGATCCTGTATTCTTCTTCGACATCAAATACCTTTATTTCCACCACTTCTCCTAGCCACCAGTCATATACGCAACAAACATAATCGGACAACTTTGGTCGGGTTGTTGGTGTGGATAATCTAAGGTTGATAGGTTCGTCTTTGATGACATGAAAGGTTGTAAAATCTAAAGAAAATGATGTACGTCTGGCATGAATGATATTTCTGTTGAGTGGAATGTAGCTGTGGAAAGACCGAGTTTGGGGTAATGATAGTGCTGTTTTATATCTTTCCTCAAGAACTTTTCCTACTGCATTAACATCATCACAGGAAACATAGAAAAATGTTACACTATTAATATGTTCAGTGCAGTATTCAAAGACATCTAATGGATTCAAGATTTGATTACTGACCGGTCGTTGCAAACTAGCCTTTCGCACTAGCCTCTTCACTGTTCCTCCAATCCCATCGCAAGGGCCTTTCCCGTGGGATGTAGCAAAAAAATGCCACTCTGCTTTTATCCCAAAGTCTTGTTCATGATGGCTCAAGTTAATGAAGTTTTTCCTGTTTTTGTACTGTGCGGCAGATCCATCTGAAAAATAGAATAATTTTGAAATTAAAGCATGATCTGTCTTCAGTTTTTTAACAAGGATCATTTGAAAGGCGTAGAATGTAGTTTTGTTGTGGTCAAGGCAGTCGCTTACAAAGCAAAAATTTTAAGTTTGAATTTCTCCATCTTTTTCCCAGTAGACAACAAAAGGATGAAGCGTACATTGCACACCTGACCAGTGATAGGTCTGCACCTCGTCTTGAACAACACAAGAGAAATTCTCTGAAAAATCTCCAAGTATCAAAAATTCCCCCTTATCCAGATCTCCTTTCTTTGATTTTAGAAATGCTGCTTGTTTACTGGCAATGAAATGGTGGCTCTTTAGATGCTCAAGTTTTTCACAACACTTAACCAAGAATTCTTGTAAAGGTAGCACACATGATGTCAGTTAACATCTGTCTGTGGACATCCACTGCTTATATGGAACTTGCAAATCCTCAAATTCATCATTTTCCAAGTCAATTTGGGTGCTGTTACTTGGAGAAATCAGTGATAAAATGGCATCCACACCTGGACATGCAGTACATTCCGAAAACATACAATTCTCATTTTCAGTATCACAGACCATAATCTGCAGCAGATCTTTGTAGCTATGATCACTTTTAATCGCTGATAGCATAAGTTTTACATTTTGATGGTACAAACAAACGCACACTGAATGTGTACCAGATGCTCCAGCTAACACACAAAATTTTGGTCTAAGATCGGCAAATTTAGGTAACCCTACTTTCAAATCAGGATATATTATTGGTCAAATTGTATCCAATAATATTCAAGCAGCCTTGTCATTGGCACAGTTCCTACCACAGGTAGGTACTGTTTGCCTAAAGGGAACTGTTCTATACATGTGGGAGCAAGGCTGGACAAGTTGAAATCTGTCTATTCTTGCTTTTAACTGGCAAATAGATTACTATGAATGAGGAAAAGTAGGAATATGATATATTCTTATTTGTGAGGTCAATCTAAGTCCATCAAATAATAAAAAATAATAATAAATGACATGTTTCCAAAAAAAAGTACATGAAAAAATTGGATGGTTTTAGTGTGATTATTTGAAAATTCAGACCCTTATAGCTGCCAAACGCCTTTGAATAACAAAGTAATTTTTTTTTTGTTTGAAAGATGGTATGAAGTACTTAAAATCACACAAGTAAAAAAAAAATTACCTTGCCCCCCCCACATGCATTTTTTTAGCATTGAAAATTGGATTTTTTAGAAAATTTGCAACTTTGGAGGGTCGTATCTTGTGAAGGGGGCAGAGTAACAAGCCAAACTTTTTAATACAATAAGCAACCTTATATATGTACATAAGAAAAAAAAGAGGGCTTGTTATTCCAAGCCCTTCATAGGTTTTTTAATTTTCAAAAGTGGCAAAAAATTAATTTTGCATCGCAAACTTTGACTTTGAAAAAAATAACCTTTGTTTTTAAATCTCAAATTTATTGATACCATATGGAAAAATATCTTTTTTTTAGCTTTCCAATGAGCTATAGTTGAGTTTGATAGCTTTGATAGGAAAAAAGTTATAGTTTATAAAGCAAAGCATCAAAATATCTAATTTTTGCTGTTGGCAACGACAAAAATAGCCTTCATATCAAAGGGTAATTTTTTTTTAAATAAAAAAAATATATTTTTGTGGTCAAAAAGGTATGGGGAAAGCACATGCAAATTGTCATCAAAATCAAAAATTGTCATGCAACAACTTTTTTGAAAATTTGTTGATTTAAAATGGAATTACCCCCACCTCAAAATACCGAATTACTGTCAAAGACCGAAAGACTTTTCGGTTCAGTTAAAAGAAGTCTCATCTTTAATCATTTTTATCATACCAAAATAAATGGTGAAAAACTTTTGAGAAAATGGCTAGTTTTATCAGCTTCGACAAAAATGTTATTTTGCTGGGTTTGTAAACTATCAGATAGCAGCAACTCATTTAAAAACCAATTATTAACTGGTTTTTGTGACTGGAAGCATGCTGCTTCCAGACTGAAAGAACATGAAAATTCTACTGCACATAAACAAGCAATGATGAACTTTTCTGTTCGTTCAAATATTTCTCAAAGAATTGATACTTCTCTTACACAGCAATTTGAAGAAGAAACAAAATATTGGCTGGCTGTGCTGACAAGGGTGGTTGCTGTTGTAAAATTCCTTGCATTACGTGGTTTGCCTTTTTTTGGTGATAATGAGACCATTGGATCCATCCATAATGGAAATTTCCTTGGATGTTTAGAATTATTAGCAGAATTCGACCCTTTTCTATCAAAACATTTAGAAAAATATGGTAATCCTGGCAAAGGAATTGTCAATTACATTTCATCTACAAGTGTAAATGAATTTATTGATTTAATGGCTAAAAAAGTACAGAAGCAAATAATAGATGAAATTATTCTGGCAAAATATTATTCCATTATTATCGATTCAACTCCAGATATCACCCATCTTGACCAACTATGTTTTGTGGTGAGATATGTGCTTGAAGCTCAGCCTGTCGAGCGATTTCTTAGATTTATACCTATGTATAGCCACAAATCAGAAGTTTTTGAAGAAATTGTTTTATCAACTCTAAAGGAAGCCGGTATTGACATTTTAAACTGCCGTGGCCAAGCTTATGATAATGCATCAAACATGGCTGGAAAATACTCGGGTTTGCAAGTTCGAATTAAGAAGATCAATTCTGCTGCTGAATTTGTTCCCTGTGCAGCGCATTCACTAAACCTAGTTGGTGTCAATGCTGTTGAGTCATGCAGTGGTGCAGTGCATTTTTTTATTCTTGTGCAGTATATTTATACCTTTTTTTCTTCATCAACGCACAGGTGGCAAATATTGATCAACGAGCTGAAGGAAAAGAGTGCAGATCCTATCACTTTGAAAAATCGTTGTGCAACTAGGTGGTGTGCTGATGCACATGCTGTGAAATCTTTAAGAAAGAATTATAAAATGATTTTATCGACACTTGCCAAATTAAGCTCAGATAATAATGAAAATAGCTCTACAAAATCAGAAGCAGAAATTCTTCTAAAAAAGATGAAAAGATTTGAATTTGCACTTAATGTTGTTATTTGGGATACACTTTTGCAAAGGTTGAATGATACGAGTGTAGTCCTCCAAAAATCAACCATCAACATCACACAAGTTATTCCACTGTATCAGTCTCTAATTGATTTTATTCAATATGTGAGAGATAATTTTGAACAGTATGAGCAGTTAGCCAGAGATATTTGTGAAGAAGGTGCTGATTATGAAGTGTCACGAAAAAAACTCAAGCGAAGAAGCAAAGATCCACATGCAGTTAACAGCACTGGAGTTGAACTCACTCCTCATGAAGCATACCGAACAAATATTTATAATGCTATTTGTGATTCATTAATTGTGCATCTATCAAATCGTAAAGTACCATATGCTAACACATTAAAAATATTTGCTTGCCTAACTTTAATAAAAGATAAACCTAACGTTCGAGCTGAATCCACATTTTTGCAAAAATGTTACCCGTCAGATTTAGACGACTCTTTCTCAGATGAATTACAACAATTTTCTTCTCTTGTAGAAGAGGAAAATAATATTGCAGATATGCTTGTGAAACTAAAAATTTTGCAATTAGACGAGACTTTTCCTAACGTTGAAAGTGCACTTCGCATCTTCCTTACACTACCAGTGTCAAACTGTTCTGGTGAAAGATCCTTCTCACTATTAAAAAGATTAAAATCACCTATGCGCTCAACTATTTTACAAGAAAAGCTAACATCTTTGGCACTTCTATGTTATTAGATCAGAGAATTAAAACTATATAAGAACATTCTGAATACTTAAATAGTGGACTGTAATAAAAACTTGACAAACTAGAGGTGATTTAAACATCACTACTACATTTATTTAAAACCTTAAAAATGGGAGTAAAGAAAGCTGCCAGCCTCGCATGAGCGGAGTTACAAACTAACTGAGCTCCGTAACGAAGGAGCGAACTTTACAGAGTGCGCAGGCGCAACATACCGCCCGGCGTTGAAATGCAAATTTCAAAGAGTTACACAAATTTATACATGAGACATAACCATAGAAACATATGTTGGAAATACAAACTGATTTATAGATTAATCACATTGAAAAATAAAAACAATAATTAACACAATTTTAACTTATAAATGAAACAATCTATATATGCAAGGTAAGTAAATAAAACCAAAGGAAAACTTATAGCAATATTAAGAAAATTATGTATTATTTCCTTTCTCAATTTTTAATAGATTTTTTTTTTTTTTTTAGAATATATTTATTTAATATATTTTTTTATAATATACCATTTTTCATATCTAAACAAGAATAAAACAAATGTCCATAATATAAACTGTCATTCTTTTCAATAGAATATAAGCAGTAAAATGAAATTAATATATTGTATAATCATTAATTGGCAAAATAGCTAATTTTGAAATAGCTCTTTTCAGTATTCCATTTTTTGTTCGAATATCTACTACTCTCACAATATTATCCCTTCCAATATAGGTTTTAGTAATGCGGCCTAGTAACCATTTTAGAGGGGGCAAATTATCCTCTTTTATGACGACCATATCGCCTACCTTTACGTTTTGTTTTTCAAAGTACCACTTAGTCCTTTGCTGTAGATTATTTAAGTAATTGTTAGACCAAAATTTCCAAAATGTTTGAGTTAGTTTACAAGTTTGTTGCCACAAATTTAATTTATTGGTTTGAATGTTGGTCAGTGAGGGTTCGGGGATGGCCGTTAACGATCGACCGATAAGAAAATGACCAGGGGTCAAAATTTCCAAATCCTCTATGTCTGCCGAGAGAGGAGTTAATGGACGCGAATTCAACATGGATTCAATTTGAATCATGATGGTTTGAAAGGCTTCGTATGTCAGTTTAGCATCACCTATAATACGCTTGTAATAATACTTAAAAGATTTAATCCCGGCTTCCCATAAGCCACCAAAATTTGGTGCCCTGGGAGGAATAAATTTCCATTCTATTTTCTCATTTAAGGAGAAATTTGCCAAATTTTCATCTTGTTGGGTAATTAATTTAAAAAATTCCTTTAAGTCTTTATTAGCTCGAACAAGATTACTCCCATTGTCTGAAAAGATTTTAGCACATTTACCTCGTCTGCCGATAAAACGTTTCAAGGCAGCAATTAGTGACTCTGAAGTTAAGTCAGAGACGATTTCTAGGTGTATTGCCTTAGTTGTAAGGCAAACGAAAAGAGCAACATAAATTTTAATGGGAGCCCCTTTTCTTTGATGCTTATTTTTTATAAAAAATGGGCCACACAGATCTATACCCGTACTATTGAATGCGAAAACAGGATTTATCCTCTCTTTAGGCAGATCACCCATTTTTTGAGAGCATAACTTAGGGTTAGCTCTAAAACATTGGACACAATTATGGATAATTTTACGATATGCATTTCGACCATTTAAGGGCCAATATTCTTGCCTAATGTTATAAAGTAATGTCTGAGGACCTGAATGGTGAAGTTTTTCATGAAAATGTTTAATAATTATCTCACTGAACTTACCCTTTGGCAATATTATTGGATGTTTTTTCTTATAGTTCAAATCTGCGTTATGCAACCTACCTCCAATTCTTAATAAACCATCTGAATCAATGAACGGTGCCAGGGGGCGAAGCCTGCTGCTAAGAGAAATACAGTTATTAGTTTTTAGACTTGTTATATCATTCCTAAATTCTCCCTCCTGTAAGGTCTTTAGTATAAAATTCAGTGCAGCCTTCTTTTCTTCTGGACCTAGGTATCCAGTTTTTCTTTCCCCTGGATGTCTTAGGTTGTTGATAAATCTGAAAATAAACGCTAAAACATGCACAATTTTAGTAAAACTATTACTAATGGTTAAAATGTCATCAACAAAATTGAAAGGTTGGGTAGTTACATAAAGGGAAAATTTAAGTTCAGAATCATTAAGACGTTTTTTAGCTTCAGAAAAATATTCGTCGCTAGAGTCAGTAATGTCATTATTCGAAAGTTGTATAGGCTCATGATGAAGAAAATCTGGTCCATTGAACCAGAACTCAGAAAGTTGATGAGGAGGGCTTCCTCGTGAAACAAGATCAGCTGGATTTTCGGTTGATTTAACATGCCTCCAACAAAAATTCTTCGTGTATTCCTGGATTCGAGATATTCGATTAGACACAAAAACCTTGAGCACGTGGGGTGATGAGTTGATCCATGATAAAACGATTTTAGAATCGCTGTATAGATATACAGAGCTTAATTGTATATTTAATGATGTGATTACCTTTGATATCAGTTTAGATAACAATTCAGCCGCACAAAGTTCTAGGCGAGGTATAGTCAATACTTTAAGAGGAGAAACTCGGGACTTACTACACAGTAAGTTCACATGTACATCCTTTGAACTAGTGATCACACGTAAATAAACCACTGCGCCATATGCCTCTTGTGACGCGTCCGAAAAGCCGTGGAGCTGCAGTTCACGACAATTAGAGTTTGAGAACACGAAACGTGGGATCGTAATATCTTTAAGCTCGTTTAGAGCATTTCGGAATTTTATCCATGTGCTTTTTTCTTGTGTTGGAAGTTCCTGATCCCAATCAATTTTCAAAAGCCACAATTTTTGTAGAAATATTTTAGCCTGTACTATCACTGGTCTTACTAGACCCAATGGGTCAAAGAGTCTAGCGATCTCTTTCAGAACACCACGTTTGGTGATTGTATTAGAATAATCTGATGATACCGTGAAACTGAAATTATCATCTTTGGGATTCCATTTTAGCCCTAGTGTTTTCACCGAAGTTTTATCATTTTTTTCGAAGTGATAGTCTTGCTCACTGTAAGGGACTTGTTCTAATAATTCTCTGGCATTTGAAACCCATTTATGCAACTCTAGTCCACCAGCCGTTAACATTAACACCAACTGTTTCTGGAGTTCCAGAGCAGACGACACTTCATCAGTTCCCGTTAGAATGTCGTCAACGTAAAAATCCTTAAGTGTGGCGGCAGAAGCTAACGGATAATTAGCCCCTTCATCACTAGCGATTTGTTTTAGTACACGAGTGGCCAAGTAAGGAGCACATTTTGTGCCGTATGTTACAGTTAATAATTTATAAATTTTAGGCTTTTCCTTAGGGGTTTTATTCCAAAGAATACATTGCCAATTACATTGTTCAGGATTAACCCATATCTGTCTATACATTTTTTTAACATCCGCAGTGAAAACTATTTTGTGCGTACGAAAACGTAATAAAATGGCACACAAATCTTCTTGTACTACACCTCCATTTAATAAACAATCATTTAATGATAACCCATTGGTAGTGGGTGAACTGGCGTTGAATACCACCCTTAATTTTGTAGTGCTGCTATCAGGTTTAAGCACAGCGTGATGTGGAAGAAAATATTTAACAGTGTTTATTTCATTATCATTTAATTCTCGCATGTGGCCTAACTGTTCATATTCATTCAAAAAATTTACATACAATTCAGAAATGTTGGGATTTCTATTTAATTGTCTGTATAAATTATTTAACTTTTGTTTGGACGAATGGAAAGAATCTCCCAATTCAGAATTATTTTTCATTGGTAAGTTCACTATGTACAGTGCGTATCGAAATGATAGGTCCACCTGCATTTTTCGAATTTTCGACTCTTAATTGAGAATAAAAATAACTTTTTTGGTAGAGATAATTAATCAGTAATTGTTATAACTATTTATGAAGAAATTTCTTAAAAATAAATAATTCCTTTTTTATTTTATGCAAATTTTCATTTTCAGACCGTTTCGAAAAGATAGGTCCGCCTTCAGAAATTTTGCACCAATCACGTTTATTTCCAAATAATTTGCATAAATATCATTGCTTAGTCTTACTGCGGGATTATGATGGCTGCTGTGGAGGTATTTAAACAGATTTGAATATCAGGTTGTAATCAAACGAAATGGGTCGTCGTTGCAGTCTTTCGCTGGTTGAGCAGGGGAAAATTGATGCATTTAAAACGTGTGGAAAATCGAATAGAGAAAAAGATCACATAAACAGATCACATAATGTTGTAAACAGATCCTTTTAAACAGATCACATAATGTTGTAAACAATTATTTGCGACTTAGAAATGCTTATGACAGTAAAAAATCATCTAGCCGCCCATCAAACGTGACACCCCGACAAGGAAGGACAATCGTAAAGGAGTTAAAATCTGGAAATATGAGCTTATCCACTGTGGCCAGACAACAAAACCCTCCAATATTAAAATCTACAGTCCATAGAATGTTAAAGAAGTTTGGAAATATAGTTTACGTGAAGAGAAAGCGGCTCCGAAATTGACTAAAATACACAAAGAAAAGAGATTGAAATTCGCACATGAAGTGATGTCCTGGAAACAAGATTGGCATCGTGTGATATTCAGTGATGAAAAGAAATTCAACCTGGATGGTCCAGATGGCTGGCAGTACTACTGGCACGATCTGCGTAATGATAGACAGATATTCTCGAAGAGACAAGCTGGTGGTGGTTCCGTTATGGTATGGGCCGGATTCGGAAGTGCAGGAAAAACTGATATAGCATTTGTAGACAATAGTTTGAATGCTGCAGGCTATCAACAGCTGCTTGAACAAAATTTTCTTCCACAAGAAGAGCACATTGGGGGCCCATTCTTCATGTTCCAACAGGACAATGCTCCTGTGCACACTGCAAAGTCCACTTTCGAATGGTTTCTGGATAATGGTGTACATTTTATCGATTGGCCACCTTGCAGTCCCGACCTGAATCCGGTAGAAAACATGTGGGGTATACTCGCAAGAGCGGTGTATGCAGGCGGAAGGCAGTACAACAGTACTGCAGACTTGAAAAAGTCTATTTCCTCCGAACGGTCAAAAATAAAGAAAAAGTGTTTGCAAAAACTTGTAGAAACCATGCCAAATAGGATTTATGAGCTGATTCTGAAACAAGGTGGAAAATTTTCTTATTAATTCAACATTAATTTGATGCTTGGGTCAGTGGACCTATCTTTTTGAAACAGCTTTTTCATGTAATTTTTGTTTTCCTTATTGTTCCTATTATTTGTATATTATTCATGTATTATTTTACATTGTATGAAGTAATGTAGTTTATAAAACAGTACTTTGTACACAATAAAACCTTTTTTACAAACATAACTTTCGTTTTTACTGGTGGACCTATCATTTCGACACGCACTGTACTTCCCGTTATCATCTCTGCGATATGTTTTCACGAACTGCTTTTCACACTCTATCTCTTCCTTATTTCTCAAACTAGGTGAATCTAGTATATTTTCAATCTCCCAAAATCTTTTCATAATATTTTCTAAATTGGAGTTATCTGACTGGGAAATCATAGCACAATACAATGGATGTGGAGTGCCTTGAACAGCTCCACTAAGCACATATCCAAACACAGTATCCTGTAAAATTGCACCCGTTTCAGGAATTTTGATTTTATTGGTTAACATTAATTCAAAAAATATTTCGGCCCCAATCAGTAAATCAACATTGTTGTTATTTTTGAATAGTGTTTGATCGGCCAGCTTAATTCCCCTTGGAATATTTAATTTTAATGAATTAGAATAGTTTATTGGTAACGCATCAATAATTTTTGGAACAATCAAAAATTCCAGATTAGCTGAAAATGAATTATTCTCATTTGTTATCAGTGCTTGTGTTTTCGTTTTTATATTTATCGGAATTCCCGACAGCGCCGAAAGAGGAATGTTTATTTTTTCTTTTTTCAGTCCTAACTTATTTACAAATTTTGCTGTTGCAATATTAGACTGTGAAGCGCTATCAAGAATCGCAGTAGCTGGGTGATAAAACCCGTATTCATCTATCACAAAAACTGTGGCCGTCGCTAATATAACTCTTTTATTTTCAGAAACAAAACATGTAATCGGCGCCGACTGTTTGCTTTCAGTCGATCCACCTGCTGCATCTAGCAGACGATCGCTATTAATATCACAGTTTGTTGGGGGGGGTTGCACTCTCTTTTGATAACGGAAGTAATAAATCTTTGTCTTTATGAAGTAATGAATGATGTCTGGAGCCACATTTACTGCATACATACTTAGAATTACATTTTGCTATTTTGTGGAATCCGAAGCAATTTAAGCAAAGATTATTTTTTCGAATAAATTCATATCGTTTTTCTGTTGTAAAATTAAGAAATATATCGCATTTATATAGCGTGTGAGAATTATTTTTACATAACATACACAAGTTAGAATTATTTCCTTGGGTTTTTACAACTAAACTTCTGGGATAACCAGACTTATCAGTAGTATATTTTGAGGACTTAAGCGGTAAATTTCGATTTACACTGTCTAAAACTGAACACTGTTTTTCTAGGAATTCTAGAAACTGATCAAAGTCAGGAACGTCGTTGTTCTTTAATGTAAGTTCGTAATTTTTGCGAGTTTCCCTATCCAACTTTTGCAAAACAATGTTTAATAACATAATATTAGAAAGATTATCGCGTTCATATTTCAATACTTTTAACGCTCTTAAATTCTTTAAAATACAATCCAATAATTTTCGTAATTCTTTACCAGATTCATGAGTTATTTTTTCATAATTAATAATTGTTTTAATATGAGCATCTATTATAGCTCTTTTATTTTCAAACCGTTGTTCTAATGTTTTTAACAGAGAATCGTAAGTATCATCATTGGTTTCTACTGTTTTTGCTTCGCCTTTCAACGCAGCGCGTAAATAAAAGAGTTTTTGATTTGCAGTTAATAAAGGATTATCATTCATTAAATTTAGAAACTGCGTTTTAAATGTGTTCCATTCTTCAAATTTTCCTGAAAATACAGGTAACGGTATTTGGGGTAAATGCATACTATGACATGGAACAATGTTTCTTTCCGCTCCTAACGAGCTATTATTTGAGTTTATATTACTCATATTGTCACTACAGTTAATTAGTAAGGTATTGAATCTTACCTCTAATTCTTGAAATTGAGAATCTAGCTCACTTAACTCTTCTTCTATTGTAGGAAACTCATCATCCTTTGCCACTTGATAGTACTCCACTTTTAAATCTTCAAATCTATTTTGAAGTTTTTCTAAAATTGATATTCTGGAAGTTATTTCACCTTTTGTGGTTAATTCGTCATTAGGAATGTTGAGTAACTTTGTGAATTGGGATTTGATATTCCCTTTTTTTCTATTTAATGCTGTTAAAGCCATTATTGTTTTCTTTTTGAAAACGAAACTGTGCTGGTTACGCTGTGGTCGCACGGACCAAAAAATGTTAGATCAGAGAATTAAAACTATATAAGAACATTCTGAATACTTAAATAGTGGACTGTAATAAAAACTTGACAAACTAGAGGTGATTTAAACATCACTACTACATTTATTTAAAACCTTAAAAATGGGAGTAAAGAAAGCTGCCAGCCTCCCATGAGCGGAGTTACAAACTAACTGAGCTCCGTAACGAAGGAGCGAACTTTACAGAGTGCGCAGGCGCAACATATGTATTGAAGGAGAGTTAACTCAAAAATTGGATTACAATGATATAATACAGGATTTTGCTAGCATGAAATGTCGGAAAAAAAGTGACTTGCTACATTGTAAATATTTTTATGCTAAGTGAATTTATTTATTATTATTTTTTTTTTTTTTAATTTGCCAATTTATATTAAATCCCCCCCCCCCCAAAAAAAAAAAAAAAAAAAAAAAAAAAAAAAATTACTTTATTTTATTTATTTTTAAAATATATTATTATAGATTTGCTTTTTAATGTAATCTGAATTTATGGAAATTCTAAATTTTTTTCGGTAAATATGATCTTAAATTATTTTTAATTCTAGTGCTCTTTTAAATCATTTTTTACTTTTTTAAGTGTGTGTACATTGAATGAAAAATTGCTTTTTTTAAGTGTGTAATCTCAGTCTGCAATAAGTGAAAAAATATTAAGCATAAATATCTGTATTTTTTATTGTAAGTACCCTCCCCGCCATCCCTCAAACTCAAAATCTTTATTTTTAAATTGTATTATTATAGAATTGCTTTTTATTAAAACCTGAAATATTATACCAATTCTGAAATATTTTTAATTAAATATGATCTGAAATTATTTTTAATTCTAGTGATCTTTTAAATCATTTTTTACTGTTTTAAGTGTGTGTACATTGAATGAAAAATTGTTTTTTTAAATGTGTTATATCTGCAATCAGTGAAAAAATATTAAGCATAAATATTTATACTTTCTATTGTAACCCCCCCCCCCCCCCCCAAGAAAAAAAACAAACTTTATTTTATTTATTTATTTTTAATGTATTATTATAGGTTTGGTTTTTATTAAAACCTGAATCATGAATTTATGGAAATTCTAAAATTGTTGGTGTTATTGACGAGATTTCTTCAGTTATGATCTGTTTTAATTCATCGATGTTTGCAGGACTTCTCTGGAAAACCGTATGAAATGATAATGTGAATGTAATGTAGGAATGGTAATGTAAAAAATTTGAATTAAATTTTGTTTTTCATAAATAAAATTATCACAGGATTAAATAACCTCACAAATAAAGTTGTAACAGTCCAACAGTGTTGGAAATTGTCTCCCACACTTAAACAAGGTTCAAACAATTATACTTCAGTGTCAGGATAGTTGCCACATCCGTCATATTTAAGGGTGATAAGAAAAACCAGCAGGTACTCTTTTAAATTGATCACCCTGTATATTCGATACTCTTCTATTGTATCTAGTTTAGATTTGGTGTACTGCTCTACAGTTATTTTTGTAATTAGTTAAGCGTTAGCCTTCAGGTGCACGTGCAATGATTTATTTCATGGGGTTGAGAAAAAGTTCATTTGCCCTAAAATTTGCGAAGCAAGTTTGCTGGGAGGGGCCCCCGAACTTATCTTTGCGCAGGGCCCCCATTTGTTATGATCGGGGCTTGTAAATAGGTTGTTCTAGAATGTATTAATGTCCTAATTTTAAAAGGCTATCTTGGTGGGTATTGATTTTATGGTTAGATAAGTTTAAGTAGGGAGACTCTTGATAATGAAACTTAGGGGTAGTGTTTTGTTTCTTTAACACAAACTTAAGTTTTTATTGTGTTTATTTTCAATAGTATTTTTTTCTATAGCACGAAAGGTTTGGATTTTATTAGAAAAGATGGTTTTCTCATCGGTACTGTAGGTTTTGTCAACTTTTTTTTCTATTTTAGCTATTTTTTGCTTAAGAATATAAAACTCCGATTTCTTGTTTTTAATGGCATTATTAATTATTCTTTTTTTGAAATGGCAGACTTCGTTTTTAAAGCTACATAATAAAAATTGGTTGTTAACCTTAGGAGTGATTTTAAAATACTGGCAATTGCTTAAAAAATGGAGATGTTGTTCGATTTTAATAAGTCTTTTGTGGGCCTTTTTTAAACTGGAAAACGTTGATCGAGTCGGCCAACTAATCCTAGTAGACACCAGGATAATACACTTACTACCAGAACTGCTATCGTTGAAGTTGCAACTTTGATAATGCTGGGGGAATCCAGTGAAAGTAACTAAGGATGGAGCCTAAAGTAAGGTTTTTGCCATTTATTAAATAGTTAGCAGGCTTCATATTTTTTTTTTTATTTTAAAGTTGTAACAAATTAGTTTTTATTAGTAGAGTAGAACCTCGATCCATCGTTTTTCATGGGGTGCGTGAAAAAAAAAAAGATGAAAGCAGGAAAACGATGAATGCGGTAAAGTCAAAACATGAATAAAACAATGTTTATGAAATAATACACACAATATATATATTATACTACTAATAAAAACAAATTTGTTACTCTCCAAACTGTCAAAGAAATAAATCGAAGTTGTAGTACATTAAGTGATATTTATTTTTAAAAATTAGTAATTTTATGTTAGATTTTTTGTTAATTTTATAAATGAAACGGGGACTTTCCAGATTTACAACATTTTCTGGTCCTTTTCTGTAATTTCATGTGCATATAAAAGAATTCATGCATTTTCAAATGCCGTAATTACGTGAAGCACACTTGGCACTGGCATAGGCTCAGCCTCAGGAATGTGAAAAAATGTAGTAGCTGGTCATACTGAATGCATCCATTCTCCTCTTTACATAAAGTAAAATAACTTATTCTCCAAGCAACAACACATGATCTGTATTCAGTAATTCACAGACACATGTTACAATATCTGCACGATCCCTGTTCTTCACCTAAAACAGCATAAGTTTGAGTAGTTGAGGTTAGTTGGGTTTTACATCACAGTAGTGCTACAATATGGGTAAATGGCGACGGTCTGGAAGTCACCTTTGAGGATGGTCCGGTGACATGCCATCACAATTTTGACCCTCTGTGGAGAAGGAAAAAGAGTTATTTTAGGATAAATGAAGTAATTCTAGTTTGAATGCCATACAGAATTGCTTGATTTTCAATTTCATTTTGGTCATAAGAAAAAAATTACAACGATGAATGCAGAAAGATGACTTTTTAAAGAACGATACACATGGGTTTTGTTAACATTATTTAAATACAGTTTCTGCAGGGACCATAGAAATAAAACAATCAATGCTGGAATGATAGATTGGGGTTTCACTGTAGTATACTGTGTACATTGTGTGTATTAATTCATAAACATTGTTTTCTTCATGCTTTGACAACCCACATTTATCATTTTTTTTTTTTTTCTTCATGCACCCTGTGAAGAACGATAGATCAAGGTTCTACTGTACTAGATTTGTATTAAATATAAATACCTGAAAATTATTTAAGTACTTTCATTCTAGGCATAGAATATTTTCATTACTACCCATAGGATTTGGTTTTCTTTCTGTGCTTCCTTCTAGATATCTGTGGTATCCTTCCATTGATATCTGGTATCAATGTTGATTGGCATGCTTGTTTATTGACCAATATCGCTACGGCTTCACATTTAAGGACGTAGTACAGGTTCTCATAATGTGCAAGTTTATATGGGTTTTCAAAATCAATTTTTAAGTTTTCATTTAACAGCAGAAATTATCTGCCATTTAACAATAAATTTTACAAATAAAATAAAGGAATCATTTCCCATTTCAGATTTTGTATTCAAACAAAAGTTGAGACTTATAGAATATATAATTTTTTGAAAAACCTTAAGATAACATAAAACAGTGGTTCAGATGTAGTTATATGTGATGTGTGTCAATGATAAACTAAAAAAAAAAAAATTAAAACCATGCTTGAAGAAATTAATAAAAGTGATACCATAAATCAATTAACTTTCGAAATTGAATCTAATAAACAATTAAACTTCCTAGGCATCACTATAAGAACCTTGAGCGCATCAAACTTTGAGCGTATAAAAATCCTCACCACTAACGACAAAATTATCAACACAAAATGTAAAACCCCCTACAACTATAAAATAGCAACTATTCAATTGTATATTAACTGCACCATAAATGTTTGCTCAAATGAAACCCTCCTAAAACTTGTATTAAATAAAATTACCAAAATGTGTCTTAACATGGGTACTATAAAAATTTAATTAATAAATGTTATAAAAAAGGGGAAAAAACACTGAAGAATACTTAAAAATAAAAGCCCAAAAATATCACTTCTATACTGTACAACAAAGGAACTTCAAACAAAATAAAATATGAAGCCACCAAAGCAAGTATTAACATTTTCATCAAACCAAACAAATATCTTCTAACGAATCCGTAATTAAAAGACTGAATTCCCTTCAAATCTACAGGGATATACCAAATCAGCTACTACAACAAAGACAATAACATAAGTACTTACATAGCTATGACCAAAAGGAAAATTAAAAATAGAAATACCAAAATAACAACAGCACTAACCAAAGCCAATCAAAATGCAAACTTAAAAATTTATTTTGAAAACCCCTGTAAACTTACAAATTACAAGAACTAATATTATGGATATATTTGTTTGATGAATCAGTATATTTGTTTAATTAATGTACAAGTAAACATTCATGAAATAGATAAGTAAAATTACAATTAATAATTTTAGGAGTTTTTTAAATACAAAGAGTAATTTAATAGAATTATCATTTTTAGTACAGTCGAACCTTGTTAACGTGAACCTTGTTAATGTGAATTACTTTTAACATGAACTGTTTCTACAATCCCCATCAAAATGAAGATTAGTTTAGTTATATGAAGGTTAGTTACTGATAGCATGAATTACTGATAATATGAACTAATTTTTTATCCCCCTTGAGACTCACGTTAACGATGTTCGACTGTAATATTTTTTTACTATGCTTAGGGCTTTATTGGCAAAATAATGTCCCAGTGAGCTTTTTTATTGTTATCTTCTACTAAATGAACAATGATTTTTATTAATGTGGATGTGTAAATTCACAAAATGTGTGTATGTCAAAAATGTATGTCACAAAAACTATGAATTAATGACATCATTCATTGCAAGTTAATTTCTGAAATGAAATAAATAGTTTATTACATTTGTATAGTTTTTTAAACTAGCATACTAATCATTAAATATCCCCCCCCCCCCCCCGGTTTAAATAAAAAATCCTTAATTTATTAAAAATGAATTGAAGATTAATTAAAATTGCATTTTTTGAAAACTTTTAATGTTGATACACAAACCTGGACCAAAAAAAAGAAAAACAAATCCCTGTGTTTTCCATGTCTTTTAAAATTAAAAATAGATGACATGCAATTAATTGTAGCATTAAAATCTAATGCATAAGGGGCAATCAAAAAATTATATTTAAAGACAAGGCTACAGCACATATGCAAATTAGCATGTGGCTGATGCAGGTATATAAGCACTAGCATCGAAGCATGAGATTACTGTGGTATTCGTGTATTTCCAAAGTGTGTATGGAAAATATTGAAATGATGGATACTGAAACAAACAGAACCAATATGCTGTTTTTCTTTCTTTGGCCGCCGAAAGACAAAAACCTACAGACATTCCTTGAAGAATGAAAAATGTGTATGAAGAAGCATATCTGTCAAAACACTTTAGTAGAATGTTGCTCAAAGTTTAGAGCCAATCGCAATTTGAATCAAGATGCAAGTCGATCTAGGATACCATCCACATCCAAAACAGACAAGAACAAGCAGGCATTTGATGATACTTTTAGAGCAGAGTGTTAAATATCCAATTATGCAGTTTCCCAGGTGTTAAACTCCGAACAAAGAGCAAACTAGATGGCGCTATTTGCTTGAAGCACCTGCTACATTTCTTGTAACATGCTTCTTGAATGCATTGCTGTAGTCGACAAAAGCTGGTACCAGCATTTAACCTGAGTCAAAACAGCTGACCATGCAGTAATGTCATTCTTTATCCCCTCGTCCCAAGAAATTCCAGAGCCAGTCATTGGGAAAAAGTGCTTACCCTGTTCTTTCACTACCAAGGTCCATTACATATTGACTTCAATGATCCAGGTGTCTCCTCACTGCAAAACAATACAGCAAAATGCTGGAGAGTTTATGACACAAAATTAAGATAAAATGTCTGGGAAAGCTGTAAAAAGGGGCGATTCTGCTTCATGATGACAGATATCCCCATATCACAAATATTATAACACTGAAGTTGCATTCACTAAAGTGGGAAACACTCAAGCACCTAAGAGCAGATTCTCACAGTCCTCGTGCGATTTTCACGCCTTCAATCTCTCAAAAAGTACTTGAAGATCAATGGTTTTTGTCAGACATAAAAGAGCAGGATGCTTGTTTGACTTCTTCAAGCAACAAAAAGAAGAGTTTTATCAAAGTGGTATATTTAACTTGGTTAATCCTTTGCCATTCAGTGTTCCACTACATGGAACACCTAACTTCGCTAGCTTCTCCAACCGTTAAATTCAATTGCAAATGCATAAAAATAGGTTTATTTTTTACTTTGAACTTTCCTTTTCATTCATCACTACACAAGGCAATCCATGGGACGCGTTATTTTAAATCCTCGTATTTACAAGAAATTTTGTATATGTTTTTTTTTTATACAAAAATGCTTGAAAAAAGATTTCTATGCTATATCGTTGTCTGTACTCTAAATTATTTATTCTATATTATTCTTAATTTTTTATACAGGAAACATACGAGGAATTGTTGAATAAAATAAGGTGTTCCATCTCCTGGAACACTGCGACACTAGCGCTTTTCATATTATGCAACCGAAAACAATGATGAGAGAAGACAGCTGTGTTTACATGCTTTGTTTTCCTCTGTTTGGAGGGAATGACGTCAAACTATCAGATGCTGCGAGGAAGGGTTGGTTGTTTATTAAAAAAAAAATGTACAAAACTAGTTTCATGTGCAAAACCTGCAATATTGGTTTGTGCTTCAACCAAAAGAGTGTGACGTGCTTCCAAAAATTTCATGAAGCTAAAAAATAGACTAATTGTAAATATTTTTGCACATAGGACTTGTATATATGTATACTAACTGTAAATATCAAATTATTTCATAAAAAATCATATAACCAAGATCTTTTTTTTTTTTTTTGGGGGGGGGGTAGAGTAGTAGGCCTTCCCGTGATGCACCATGGGTCATGCTAAATCTACTACACTGGTATAATACAGTGTTTTTTAATTCATACGCAAAATCTTCTACTCATTTACGCGCTTCACTGCGATGCTCTTAGACATACTTTTCAGAGATCTAGTGTCGCAGTGTTCCCACTGATGGAACACCCACAGATTCAAAACGGTAAGTACTATTTTTACAAAATTATACCTGTGTACTCCTTTAGATCTAAGTAGATAGCCTACAACTTTCTTTGTTGAAATTCCAACTTTAAACAGTGTTCCCACGGTCCTTGAAAGTCCTTAAGAAGTACTTGAATTTCATTTTCTTTTTCAAGGGCCCTTGAAAGTACTTGAATTTTGTGCAAAGTCCTTGAAAATCCTTGAATTTTCCACTCCAGTAGACGTGCTTATTGCGAATTCTGTCATTGCTAAACTATCTCCATCTCCACATGTGCACGCCATTGTCTAATATAATGATTTTGTCATAAAATTCTTATTTCATTGTCTTGCTTTTGCATATAGTTTCGACTTATTTGGTTTTTTTTGCCAGTCTCATACCTGTTTGATGGACTGGTCATTAATTTTGAGCAGAAAGTGACTAGATCAGGACTCAAACCAAAAAACTTTGGAATAATCATAATGATTCCAAATCCTGAACTAATCGTTTTTTGACTCTTGTCTTGTAAAAGTTAATTTGGTCAATCCATCAAAAATGTATTGTGAAAACAGGCAAAGTTATTCTAATTGTGAAAAATATATTACTAATGAAAGTAGTTACTAAAGTTTTGTGTGTATACCTAGCGTTCTGCGATTTTCCCTTACTCCTTGAAAAATTTCAAATAGGCCTTGAAAAGTACTTGAAAAGTCCTTGAATTTTTTTCTTTGTTAAGAGTGGGAACCCTGTTAAAGGGTAGTATGCTGTAAAGGGTTAAGCAATGGGATGACTGCCTAAATTATCAAGGTGATTTTGCATGAATGGCATATTAAATCTAGACTGTACAGCCTTTGAATGATTTTTGAGCGCCCTTTATATTTACAAATCAATTAAATATATCTAGCTTATATTAATTTTATTAACGTATTATAGTTTTCAAAAATCATTCAATTGATTTTTTTTTTCTTTATTATAAAGCAATAAAAATTAAAAAAAGATTTTTTACCGAACTACAAAAGACAATTAAAAATTAAAAACTGAAATTAAAACTTTATTATATATATATATATATATATTTTTTCAATAAATTGTGAAAATCCTTGAGTTTTTTCTGTTTTTTAATATATTTTTTTAATTCTCTAAGTTTTCTGGATACTGTAGCACCCCTGTTTTTCTTTCCATAAATCATTCCATTGAGCTTGATGTAAACAGAGTATAATTAATAAAAGGCATACCAGTTCTGATTTAGCACATGAAAAGTCTTTATTTACAATTTATTGAATGGATACATGATAGTGACTATATTACAGTTGAGATTTCACTTCCATTACAACAGGAGGAAAAGACTTAAATGAATGACAAGTACTTGGGTGTTCTTTAGAAAGTTTTTCATTAGAATAAAAATTATTAGTCATTTTAGTAATGTTGCTGGCTATTAAAAGAGGAGAGAACAAATCCAAGTAGGACAGTATTGGAATTTTTAAAAAGCTTTCATTCGATTTCTTTACAACAGCTCCCAATTCTGGAACAGACATAGAAGGATGAAGGCAACTACTTTCAGTAACTTTACATTTATCTGTTTTAGGGAAAGAGTGTAAATTTCCTGAAATGAAAATAATATAATTTCATAATTAAAAAATAATAATTTTTGATGCTGATTTAATAATTTACCCTAGGTAATTTAACTAATAATTATGTTACATAATTTGTGCAATACATTATATAAAAAAATTACATTTATTAATCATTTAAATAATTTACTTACTATAATATATATATATAGTTATTTCTATTATTTTATCTGTTATTGTTAGATCATGTTTGAATCTATCATCTCATTCACCAATATTACAGAAACAATATGAACTTTAACTTTTTAAAGTTCCCTTGTATAAAAGGCTTCATTTACATGTGTGATTCTTTGTTCATCAATTCTTGTCTTCCTTCTTGGTGTTTGATCATTGTAATGACAAATTAATAATACTACACCTAACATAAATATTATATATATATCAATTATGACATCTAAAGGAACTCTTCATTTCAGCTATTAAATTGTATTGTCTTTTAATAGAGAAAAAAAAAATCTGAAGATTTTCTGCTATTATAAACAATATATATATATTTAAACTGTAAATATAACAGAATATACCCAGGTATTTTGTAAACACATTTATTAATTAAGTGCATTTAAGTATAATTTACTTTCTTTAAAAAAAAAAAAAAAAAACTGTTAATAGTACAACTTTAAGCTAATTTTTGGCAGTACCCAGTAACTCTTTCCATACTTTAAATATTCTTCAACTGCATTTTTTGCAGCCATGAGAAACTCTGCACATGTGCTGACTCAATGAGTCAGCATATGCACAAGTGATAAGAGAACGCAGATTGACTTTTTAATTTTTTCACCTGATGAAAGGTTACGCTATTTCAACCTGTAACAATCATTGTGTGTTTCTGCAGTTTACAGTGTTTACTTCCAAAATTATTAATCATTGTGGTATGTTTTTGCCTAGCAAAAACATTTTAAACTTTTTGAAATCAGCCCTAATGACTGATTTAAAAAATAATAATAATAAATCTTAATAAAATGAATTGCATGTGTCTTAAATTTTAAAAATGACATTAGTATTATAAGACATGTATTTTTATTATAAATCTTGCAACAATTTATGACTGTGCCAAAATGACAATACTTCTAATTTTTCAAATTGTTAGTAATGTAATTACCCCAGTTCAGAATTTTTGGCATTGCTTTAATATAGTAAACCACATAAGGTTATATTTGTTATTTATTTTTGCTTTGATACTTTTTCTTCACTCAGGCTGTATTTATATATATATATTACAGTATAGGATCCGTTATCCAGAAAGCTTGGGACCTAGGATATTCTGGATAAGGGGTTTTTCCGTAATTCGGAACACTTTATTATATGTATAAAAATGGTACAAAATAATTTCATAAATAGTAGTGATAAACATGAATAATATATATGTAAACACATTACTTATTTTTTTGTTCATTTAATAAATTATTTCCACAAAATAAAAAAAAAACATTCTTAATTAGAATTTCAAACTATAAATAATAATAGTAATGAAAAATAAGTAAACATATATAAAATTTAATTTTGGACCTGAAAGTAAAATCCTTTCATTTGGATTTTGCAAAAATTTCTATATTTTTTTGCTTATAGTGTGTCTCTGCTCTGATACTAATAGTTCATAAATGTTTCAAATATTTTTAGCACATAATGCTAAATATTTTATGAAATGAATTCTAAAGATAATGGAAATTAATAAAAACTATTTAAAAATTTTATAACAATTGGGACTTCATGCATGTGACCTGAGTTCAAGGATAAAATTCATCTGCTATTGGGCACTTTAAGAAGTATGTGTTATTAATGTTTATCTATTAAAAAATACAATAAAAATTCATTTTCTAACCTAAATTTGCAAAATTTTCAATAATTATTTGGACAATTTTGCGCTCACCATATTTCCTCAGAATAACATCCTAGCATTAAAGGAAGTAGGCTGTAAAACTATAATTCTGACCGCTGCTATTGTATAACTTTAATTCTTAAATTTTACGATAATTAAAAATTTTGGTTGTTGGCATTCTGGTTTTCGGAACATTCTGGATAACGGGTTTCTGGATAACGGATCCTATACTGTACCTGTATGACAAAGTTCACTCTGTCTTATTGTAAAAATCATTCATTGTGAAAATACAATGATTTGTTTTTGGAAATATACTTATTTTATTTTTTGCCCTGGATGGAGCACAGGTTACCAGTAAAAACTAAATTTTCCTGGAGAATTGTCATATCAAACCACTATAAAATTTTGTCAAAATCATTAAAGCAGTTCCTAGTAAACCAGGTTTCTGCTATATTTTGTTCCAGGCAAAGCACAGGTTACCAGCAACTGCTAATTTTCTTTGAGAAGAAAAAAGTGATCAGTTCTTCATCTATCTAATGTGCAATTTTCAAAAGTTAGTTTTGCTGCAAGAAGAAGTACATATTGCCTAAGTGTATACACATGCAACAGTGGTATTTTACTTTTGTCATGTGTAAAAATCACAACATAGAGCATAGATAATATATAAAAAAGGTGGTTGATTTTAAAGGAACAGAGACAGACAAAAAAAAAAAAAAAAAAAAAAAAAGTCTTTATAAAGTTTCATTAGGTGGCTCTTTTATTCTAGAGTCAGCACTATTTTTTCAATATTACTTTATCCTCTATTTAAATCCATGAAAAAAAAACCAGGATACTGCCAGATATTTAAAGGTAAAGAAAAAAAAAAAAAAAAAAGCTTAATTTTAAAAATTATTAATCTGGTTATAATAAAGTCTCTTCAATTTAAAAATAATTTTAGAGTAAAAGTTTTCAGTTAAGATGAGCTTATATATAGTTAAAATTAACATTATAAAAATCTATTTTTCTACCTTTTTTTTTTTTTAATTAATGCAAAATAAAAGACAACTAAAAGTAGTTTATCATCATACATTACTTACCAGTAGATTCTTTTTTGCTGCTCTTAAGTTTGTCAGCAGCTCGTTTATTTCCTTGTTCTGCTGATTTTTTAAATAGCTCTAAAGCTACTTTTTCACTTTTTTGAACACCCAAGCCATTTTCATAACATAATCCAAGATAATACTGTGCATCTGGAACCTATACAATAGTTGGCAACACAATAAAATTAATAGATTTAACTTTCAAATCAAATAATATACGTTTAAAGTGAAACAAATTCTAGTTAATCATATCAGATAAAAATATTCTGGTAAAAAATTGCTAAAATTCTTTTAACAATATATTTTGGTAAATAAAAATTTTTAAATACAGTACAAAGCCAAAAATCCAGAATCGTTGGGACCGCGACGATTCTGGATTTTGGTCATGCCTAAAAATTATAATATTTTGGTTAAGTACTTGGATAATATGCAAATTCAAGTAAAAAAATATATATAACGATTTTTAAATATATTCTGTAATGTTTTTTTTAATCAACCTTAACAATAAATAAATAAAATTAAAAGTTAAACTTGAAAAACCAAACAGATTTATTGAAATATTTGCATACAAAAATCAGGACAAGTTACAATGAAAGAAAATAAATAAGAAAAACACACCATTTTTAAAACATTTCTGCGATTTTTTTTTTTTTTTTTTTAAGTACTTCAGGTTTTTTAATTAAAAGTTTGAGTATAATTGAAATTATAACAGAATTTAGCTCTCAATTAGATAAATGTTTAAGAATTGTTACTATTATTATTATAATCTTCCTCCTCTTTCAGACTTTGCAAATGCCGGTTTTGAAGATTAATAAGAAATAAAATACTTTTTTGATTCTTAATTTAGATATATTTATACTTTAAAAAAAAAAAAAAAAAAAAAAAAAAAAAAATCGCTATTGATGATGATGATGATGATTAACGCTGCCGAAATTGTCCGGATTTTCGGCTTCGTACTGTAATTCAAAAATTGTAGGAATTAGAATATTTCAATATGTTTTACAAAAGAAAAAAAAAAAAATCGTTCTCAAAGAAATGAACCTTTTTTTTAAGTAAAGAAAAATAATTAAATTTTTGCCAATAGAGGGCACTGAACACAAGAAAGAGCACAGAATTCTTTGAAAAATTACATTTATTTTCATGCAGATAAATGGTTATTGTTACATGATCTTCATGTCTGCTTATCAAACTGTGGTCAGTTGCTTTATGCTTCTCCTTTTCCTCTCTCCCCAACAGACAGTGTCATCTTATGTTATCTCTGAATTGAAGGCTCCCCATCTTTATATGTATCCTTGCTAGCTAAAATAAACTAGCAATTAAAATAACTTTAAATGAGTAAAAAAAAAAAAAAAAATAGAAATTAGAAATTATAACAATTATTTTTATACAGTCAAACATGAGGCAGTTGAAATTTTGGCTAGCAATAGCAAATGTATTGATATGCAACCATCAGAGATGTACATAAAGTGTCGCTAGCTGCAGAGGAGAAGCAGAAGCAACTAACCACAGTTCAGCAAGCAGATGTGATGAAAATTTTTGCAACAGTCAAAAGTGTTATCTAAAGAACCTAAATAAATAGATACTGAAAAATTATGTTTACAAGTACATTGCAACATGAAACTAATATGATGTGGCCATTTTAAAACTTTCTTTTATATTTTCCTGCACAACTTCACACAGTGCAAATTGTTTATATAAAATTTATTATTTGTTAAAGTTACTTTCTATGATGAAACGAGACAATTTTCATCCCAAAGAAGTATAACACTAAATAGTACAAGAAAGTCATTTTATGCCCTATAGACAACATCAAGAAAAATGCATTTTTATGTTTTTTTTTTTTGTTAAAAATGGGAGGGGGGGGAGAAAAAAAAATTATAACTTTGTTTAAAATTTTTACAGATCTATAGTTCAAGCATTCATTTTACAGGCGTTGATGAGTTTTTTTTTTTTTTTTTTTTTTTTAAATACTCATATTGAGAATTTACAACCTCTCCCCTAAGAGGGTGGCAGGTGAAACTCCTACATATACAAAAAAGAATTTCCTGATTGACTATTATTATCATTTTTTTCCATTATTATTATTATTTCACTGAACTAAGTCTGCATGCTTAAATATTGCTTACATATTATTTTTTATCCTCACGTAATTTATTAATGATTCATCAGAAAATTTAAAAATATGGTATATAAAAAGTTTTTTTATCTTATAATTTTCTTGTTTAGCTTCATATCAAAATTCAAATGATTAAGTATCATGAAAATACTCATGTAAACAATAATTTCTTCTTAAATTTCTATCAGGATCGGCAGTAATATAACATCATACAGTGGAAGTAGATGCATTTTCTCCTCTCTAGAGGAGCATTTCTTGTAATATGTCTCTAATATTTTCTTGAAAATTGTCTGGAAAACTCAGGGAATTTTTTTCCCATATTTGAGTATGAACCCTGTATAATCACAGTGAAAAACCTTTCATGTGCAAGTGCATGTAAGAAGAAAAAACAGAAATAAGTTCTTAATGTTACCTCCTTCATTTTATAAGACTGATTTACATATTTCCTGTATTTGCTTATGTCCAGGGCCCTTTATAGACTTTTTTTTTTTCCCCTTTACTGAAAAAAAAAAATCACCCTTCATGAGAATAACTTTTTCACAAAATACAGTATATTAAAATGTTATGAATTTTGAACCATTTACAGATTTATGGATTACTATGTATGTGTGTGTTTATTAGAACAAATATGGTCAACCAAGTCACTGCTTACAACTAAAATTTTCTAACTGGCAATCAGTTGTTTAGAATCATCACTAACCTTATCCTATAAGCAGGGTGCGAAATTTCTGCTCGCCAGCGGCGAGTGGAAATTTTACTGTGGCGAGTAAAATTTCGGTCTAAATGCAGATAGAATTCTTACAGCATACCAAAAAAAAAAAAGTATCAATTTAAAAACGTAAAAGACATCCTCCTTCTAAGAGGACAGTCTTTTTTTTTCAACGTTTTGCCCTCCTAAACGAAAATAATAATAATAATAATAATAAAATACAGAACTACAAAGTTCTCTTTATTACTTTTTTCGTCTTCTGTCCTCTTTTTCAAATGAAAAGAATTTCGTCTTTAGTGTCAAAAATTTACCAAAACTGGGAAGCTCAATCGGCTGTTGGCTGTATCAAACGGTGAACACTAACTGTTTTTTGCTTTAGGTTCGCAAAAGAACAACTTTCTAATAAACTTGCCAAAGCATATTATGGTTTATGTATATTCAGAGTCTTCGAATCACAAAGAAATAAAAGTATTCCTTATATTTGTACGGCTCTTTGATCCAGAACACGGAACCAATACTGAAATTGTCATGAAATCATTAAGAAGGTGGTGCTCCGATTGATACACGATGGGTTGACGTGTGTTCTCACTTTTGCATGAATAATATTCCTCATAAAAATAGGCCCACCAGTGACCAAGAGGTTCTGTCCTCGAAGCTGATATACATAAGATGCTGGGTTCGATACCCGGTCGCACTCGTTGGCTTAGTCATTAGGAGTTTTCCGTGGTTTTCTCTGAAACTAGCGTAAATATGGGCTATGACCTCTTAGAAAGACCTTATGGAGGAATCTTTTACTCCGGTCTAGAACCCTTATGCAGACAATTTGTCTTAATGATAACACTACCATCACCTCACAAAAATATGCAAAAGATAGTTGAATTCATTTTATATTCTTCTGGCAAAAACGCTCCAACAATGTGACAGTTTTCTTCAACGAGCAAAATGCAGGCATGTGAAAAAAATCCCCTTTATATACCTACTTTAAAAACTTATTAACTACTAAGACTAATTTAGGTTATACTTGTGAGAACTTTTATAAAATGTTGATAAAGAATAACTGTTTGTTAAAACAAATCGTTTCGTTGGTCGAATATTATTTTTTCATTTGCCATTTTTATTTTTTATTTTATGATTATGATTCTAATAAAAATAAAATGTCTACCAACATTTTTTATGTAACTACATGAAAGTACCACAAAAGAGAGAAAAAAAAAAGTTTTTGTCCATAGCAAACATTAATAATAATAAAAAAATAAAAAAAAATCTATATTTTCCAGTGACACCTATAAAAGGGCTTTTTCCTCTCGTATCCTTATGTTATTAATTTAAATTAAGGTGTACTGGTTGAAATTCATCATTTGAGATAAAAATGTTTCCACCACTTATGTAAAGTACCGCAATTTCGTGCGTATAGTCCATGGACTATGTGTGTCAAAAAGTAAAAAATTTTCACATGCGGACTATATGGTGGTGCGGATTATCTGCTAGTTATTCACAGTTCAAATCCTCAAAATCACAATTAAACAAACGAATACAAACTGCCGATTCTGACAATCAAATATAAACATAAACAAAAGAATAAGACACAAAGGAAACATCGTATCGTATATTGTATCGGTAGCGAACCATGGAGCATAAAGCAAAAGATCACTATTAGGATAGCACACTGCTGAATATTCCTGTACTGTTATTTTTTAAATTATATTCGCAAAATATCGTCGAAGTTTTACTGCTGAACAATACTAATCAATGACAAACTTTGAGATAATCTTCCAAAAAATATATCTCCTAGTACTGAATCACAGACAATCACCCATAGTGCATTTCTAGTAGGAAAGTAAAACTCACTCAATGACTCAACCATTCAACCGGGAATTCCGATAGAAAATGGAAACATCAACTTTAAAGGTTTCTTTTAATGTATAAATTTTAAAATATGATTTATTAATAACAAGTACTTTTTTTGTTTATACTATTTATTTTAATAGCGGGAATGCTTTAATATTTTCATATAAAACTATGTACAGTAGGGAACCAATTATCCAGAATCGTTTTTACGAGACTATTCTGGATAACTGGTTTTTCCGGATAACTGGTTGCTCATCAAGCAAACATTATTAATCAGAATTATTGCATATAGTTCTCATTTAAAATAACTATTTTAAACCAAAAATTAATATTTTTTATCAATTAATCAAATTTAAATAATTAATCTGATTTTAATTTTTTTAAATAAAAGCATTAAAATAATTTTTAATCAAGATGTTATTAATCAAAATTTAAAATGTAAAAAAAAAAATCTTTGTAACTTAATTTTTTATAAAAATGAAAATCTGCCCAAATCCAAGTGTTTTTAAACATGATTAACCAGTGATTTTAAAGCATTGAATATTACTAAAGATTAAAAAATTATGACCTGATTTAACAGGCTTTTCTTTTTATTTCTTATGAAAATTCATTTTTAATGTCCATGAGAGTGCAAAATATTCATAATATTTTAAAAGTAATTTGGTTTTAATTAACACCCCCCCCCCAGTAAATAAATGAATAAATAAAATAATAATAAAATTCAGTACAGGACCAATTACTCCATTTCACCCAATCCAATCTAGATAAATAAAATTACCACGTATGATATTGTGTAGTGGCGCCATCTATCCACATTTTTCAGAACTAAAAGCTATCTTTTCAGTCTACATTGTACATTATGACCTTTAACTTATATTTCCTGTCAAATACATAAATACTACTTTTAAATAAATGTAACAAAATTAAATGGAATTGTTATTTACTAAATATTTATTTTACTTTTAATTGTTTCAGATTACAATGTTAAACCATTATTATTATTATTTAAAAAAAAAAAAGTGCAATTTTTTTTTTTTTTTTTAATACATTGGAAATATAATTCCGGATAACTGGTTTTCCGGATAACTGGATTCCGGATAAACGGTTCCATACTGTAATAGTGGTTTACTTGCTGTTTTCTTGGGGTTATATTTTTCTCCTGCGGACTATACGGTAGTGCGGACAATCTGATGTTTTTTAAAATTATTTTTACATAAAACTTCACCTGCAGACTATACGATGGTGCGGACTATGCACACGAAATTACGGTAGCTTTTGAATCGGTTTTATAATAATTTTCATTTAATTTTGTGTCCTCTAAAATTACCTCTTTTTCAAAATTGAATGTCTTCTGTTTTCTTATAAAATCCAAGAAATTGCGTAATTTTTCCTCTTTCTTCAATAAAAAATTCTGGTCACTTTATACGTAAAAACTAGAGTAAGTTAATCATATTTTGTGGAGAGTAACTTTTCTTTTCAGCGAGTGTAGTCTTAGTTGAAATTTCGGGCCCTGCTATAAGCATATAATAAGTTTTTTTTTCTTTTAATTCTGAAGATCGAAAGCAGAAGTAGAAAATGGATTGAATGAAGTCACTCAAGCCCAAACTTATTATTCATTTAAATTTTTACTTATTGTTCATTTAATTTACATAAATTCCCACATGGTGATAGATTCTCAACGTATTTATACTTATCAAGGTAAGAGGAATGTATAAAGAAATCAATAAGTATAATGCTTTGAATAAGCACTGTAAAATGGTAGAACTCACAGCAATTGTTTCAGGTCGAAAGAAGACACAACCCTTCATCAGGCAAACAAAGTAGGCACGAGTGCTGCAATCAAAGCGGCAACGCACAAAACCATTTTAAGTGAAGAGAAAAAACAAATATAGTCGAATATAAATACTGGTGTGACCAGAATTAAAAACATTAATTAATAAAATGAATAGATAAATGAAATTATAAATTAAAATAAGATATAAATTATAAAAAATCAAAATTGAACAGAAATCGAAGTTATGGGAGTAATTTCCAAGCATCAGACAAGAACGGAGTGGAAGAAATATCATTAACAAGATTTTTTGAATTTTTAAATATGTAAAAAGCCTCATGGATATCCAAATGGGGCAAGTAGATAGGAGAAGAAATGATGTTAGTTTTATTGAACAGGATTGTTCCTTGCCTTTTTTTGACATTTTTGTGTCTAAAGACAAAGATCGGTTCTCAACCACTGTCTTTAGAAATCCCTTCTCTGTCTCTCTTCTGTCGCACGCTCTTTCTAACCACGACCCTCAACAGAAAACGTCTTCATTCTATACTTATGTTTTTCGAGCCTTACACATTTAATTCTGATCCATCTAGTCTTTTAAAAGAAATTATTTAAAATCTATTACTCTTTCTCAAGGCTATAATCACTCTATCATTGATAAAGCTTTATATAAATTCAAAACTCCTAAACCTTCTATTTCCCAAATTGAATGATCACTGTCTCATCTCAGTTGTTTTACCTTTTTATTCATCACTTTCTTTTAAAATTTCTAAAATTCTTTCACTGTTTGGTTTTAAAGTCATTTACAAACCAGTCAACAAAATTAAATTATCTTCTCTTAAAGATCCCATCCCTACTGAAAAACGATCTGGCATTAATTTCCTTCTGTGTTCCTTGTGTAATTTGTGTTATATTGGTCAAACTAGGAGGAGACGTTTGAAATATAGACAAAATGAGCACCGTCAAAATGTTCATAATGAAGAGATTTCCAAATCTTCTATTGCTTCCCACTGCTGGGCTCATGGTCATTGTTTTGATTTTTCTAAAACTAACATAATTTCTTCTCCTAGCTCCTTGTCCCATTTGGATATCCATGAAGCTTTTTACATATTTAAAAATTCGAAAAATCTTGTTATTGATATTTCTTCCACTCTGTTCTTGTCTGATGCTTGGAAATTACTCATATAACTTCGTTTTCCATTTAATTTTGAATTTTTTTAAATTTTAGATCTTATTTTAATTTTTAAATTCATTTATCTATTCATTTTATTAATTAACGTTTTTAATTCTGGTCACACCAGTATTTTTATTTAGATTCCACTTTATTTGTTTTTGCTCTTCACTTAAAATGGCTTTGTGTGTTGCCACTCTGATTGCAGCACTCGTGCCTACTGCCTACTGTGCTCGGCTGACTGTGTCTTCTTTCGACCCGAAACAATTGTTGTGAGTTTCTAGCATTTTATGGTGTTTATTCAAAGTTTTGTACTTATTACTTTTAAACGCCAGTTCTGCGGTGCTTTTTATAACATAAAGAAATCATTCATAGTAACTGTAATAATTTAGTTTATATATATTGCAACCAACAAAAAAACTTACATTTTTTTCAACTAACTTGGAAAATATTCTGACAGCATTAGACCACTTCTTCTCTTCTAAGAATAAAATTCCAAAATATAATTGGGCCTATGAAGAAAAATAAAATTTACTTTAAATTCATAAAATAGTTAAATATAAATACTAAACATTCTCTGACAACATGAAAACATGAGTGCATTTCTAGCTTTTATTAAAAGGAAAAAAGGCAACAGCAGCAGCAAATACAAATCAAAATATGCAACAATCTATCAAGAGAAACATGCATAAGAAAAAAATTATATACAACTAACATATTGAAGATCTTATTCAGTTTATCATATCCGTAAAATTAAGAATTACATCAGTATTGCCAGTACTAATAATCCATCCTTAAAATAATTTTTTTTTTAACAACTCTCACCGCAGAAAGTAATACCTAAAGTTGCCAAAATAGCTCTGCATGCCTCCTCTCAACCTCCCCCCCCCCCCCCCCCACCAATACACCAAAATAAATAAATAAAATAAAAAGTATTTTGAAAAAGTTATAGATCACAAACACAGCATTGGAGTAACTAATGATCACAATAAGAGTACAGATTTATACATAAACACATAATATAAATGCAACTTTAAAAAAAAAAAAAGAGGTTTACGGGAGACAGGACTTTTGTACTTTAAAAAAAAAATCAGTTTTTCAAAAATATACGTAGTTTAGAATGTTAAGAACATTTTGAAGTACACTGCATGAAAACTGAGTGAAAATTATACCCACAATTTAAAATATAAAGGCTGACTTCCTTCATATAAAATAAATTTTTAAACTTGATTTTCTCAGTTTCTGATTTTTCCCATAAGATTAAGAAAAAAATTATGAATGGAAAAGCTATTAAATTTGACACATATGTTATATATACCTTATTCTCTGAACCTCAGTTTTTTTTATAATGTGACCAAAAGATTTTATTTTATAAAGTATGATCAATCAAAAAATTTAAAATTCAAAATTGAGGTTTACAGAATAAAGGCAATATTTAGCTTTAATTTGGTACAAGAATTTAGGTTCTACTGTATATTTTTAAAAAGTTATCGTGTGGGAAACAGGAGGTAAGATTTTATTATTATTATGTTTAACATTTCATGCTACTTAAAAACCACATTTATTCAACTGCAAAATCAGGTTTATATTTTCAAATTTAGTATCATGTTGCACAAGTTTTTTTCATTTGAGCAGAAGTTTTCTTTTTATGATGAATCAAGAGCATGTCAAAATGCACAATTTCTGGTTTTAAAAGATACTTTTCTCTCTTTCAAACTAAAAGTAATTTTAATAAAATAATTGGTATATCAAATAATACCTCAGGAACATCTTTTTCAGCAGCTTCAGCTAAAAGCTCTTTAGCAATTTTAATATCAACTGGGAGACCTCCAATACCTTTATGAAAAAATACTGCGAGATTATAAGATGCAAGTCCATGTCCTTTCAATGCAGCTCTTCTGTAGCAATATGCAGCCTAAAATAATAATTATTACATAATGGTGTAACAAGTATACAATAAATCATAATTAGAATATAATACAAATTATAGATACCCCTTTATCAATTTAACATCATTTCTCACAAAATTTAAAATTAAATGTGTTAAAATATATATATATTTATTTTTTCATATAAAAATTGCCCATGAATCCTGACATTTTTAATGGATTTCGAAGAACATAAAATAACACTGAAAAATAAAATTGAAAATAAGATTTTCTATATGATTAGATCTTGTAATGATAATATGACACACTAATGTACAACATTTAGTGGATCGAAATCAACCTTTTCTATGCAAAAATGTACATATGAAATGAAAAACATACACACAGGGCAAATTTATTATTAGAAGAAGCAAAATGAATAAGAAATATATATATATGTATGTGTGTATATAATAAAATCCCATAATGTAAAAATAATAATAATAATAATAAAATTTTTTGTCTAATTAAAAAAAAAACTTAAAAATTTAAGGCATACATAATTATTAGAGTAAAATGTTCAGAAAAATAAAAACATGAATTTACCTTCTTCATTTTTAGAGAAATATGTACAAAATATGTATTTAAAATAAAGATAACAAAGAAACTAAAAATAAAACAACCAGAATACTTATTGAATTAAGTTTCAATTATGAAACATTTATTATTAAATTTTAGTTCTTAAAATAATAATAAATCTTACCATATTTAAATTCACCTTCGTTCCTTTACCCAACTGATAGCATAATCCTAAATTATAAAATCCAGCAGTAGACCCATGCCGTGCTGCATTTTGGAAAGAACGGAAAGCTTTTTTATCATTCTTATTTATATTCCTTACACCAACTGAATTCTCAATAGCTATTGAATATTTTTCACTAAGGACTTTGATGTTTTCACCGAAAATATCAGCACTTTCTAGTACCTAAAAAATGAAGAAACGTGAGAAAAATACACAAAATTAGCTGACATAGCAATATATATATATATATATATATATATAATTTAGAAATTCTTTATTCATCAACCTTAATTCATTTTAGATAATTTGGAGTGGAAGGCTGATTTTTATACCAACTATGTGAAAAATACCAGAGCCGGGAATCGAACCCGGGCCTTCCGCTATATATATAATTAATTTGTTATTACATTAAGGAAAAAATATACTTTAAAATAAAGTTCACTTCAAAGCACTTCATTTAAAGCAGGTATTTATTTCCATTTAATTTAAATACATTGTTCAGATGGAAATAATATGCGTATGTGTGTGTATATACAGTAGGTGTTCAAATTGTAATTTTTTTTTTTTTTTTTTTATAATCTAAAAAAATGCTACATGAAATGGTCTGAAACTTCATACATGCAAAGAACATTTAAAAACTCATATTTTCCATTATCGATTTAGTCCAGAGTGCAATTAGAGGACCAACCAGAAATTGAAGAACATTGAAAATACTTTGGGATCAATCACCCTGTATTGCAAAAGGCTACAATGACTTGTAACTTTAATACATTGTTGCACATACTATGTACAATATTTGTATGATTTGGTGCGGGAATTGTGCAATTATTTAGGCATATATAAATAAATATATATATATTTATTAAATTATTATTAAATTATATATATATATTAAATTATTTAGGCATATATAAAAAAAAAATATATATATATATATATATATTTTTTTTTTTTTTTTAAATTACTAAATTTTTTGACAAGTTTTTTGCTTATGACTAGAATGAATTACCATAAAGTTTTACAAAAATTGACGAAACATTATTCTGAAGCATAAAACTGACACGTGTAATATTCGTTAAGCTATGAGAAATTTAGTAAATATTATTTTACTGCACATGTGCGAAAGATAGAAATTTTTTTATTCCATACGTTTAAAGCTAGATATATTGAGCAACTTTTGTCAAAAGCTCATTTGAATAGAGTAAAAATTAAGCAAATATTCGGCAAAAGAACACGCTAGATTTTACATATTTTCTAGAGTTGAAATTTCATAAGGGGGTTTTCACATGCTGCATATTTAATTTGAAGATCCAATTATTTCAACCACATTGCAAAAGTTCTTTTTGTGAAAAACCCCTTATAGGCTTGTAACTTTAACAAATTTTTATATATTTACTAAGATTGGTGAGTTCACGAGGAGTTTTTCACAAAAAAGAACTTTTGCAACATGATTGAAGTAATTGGATCTTCAAATTAAAATGAGCAGCTTCTGTAAAACCCAGGGATGAGATTAACAAAAAAACAAAAAATCTGAAACTATATGACAAGGCAAGACATTGAAATGAAATACTAAAATTTTTATGACAACTTCTACTATATTCAAGTATTAAATATAGTTTTTATTCTTGAATCTATATAAAAGAACAAATGATTATGCTTTAGAACTCAATAATACTTTATTTGATTAGCTAATGTAACAAATTCACATTAAAAATACAAAAAAGGCAGAAAGCTAAATCTACAAAAAGCTGAAATCAGCTGAAAAATCTCATCCCTGAAAACCCCTTATGAAATTTCAACTCTGAAACTTACTTAAAAACAAGGTCATTCTTTTGCTGACCACCATTTGCTTAATTTTTACTCTATTCAAATGAACTTTTGACAAAAGATGCTCAATATATTTAGCTTTCAACCTATGCCACCCCCCCCCCCCCCCCAAAAAAAAAAAAAAAAAAAATTATATCTTTTGGGCATGTGCAGTAAAATAATATTTACTAAAAATGTTCATATCTCAACAAATATTACACGTGTGAATTTTATGTTTTTTAGAAAAATGTTTCTCTAATGCTTTGTCAATTTTTCAGCAAGTTTTGTAAAATTTTATGGAAATCAATTCTCGTTAAAAGCAAAAAACTTGTCAAAAACTTTGTAATTTTGAGGTTAAAAAAAAAAAAAAAAAAAAAAAAAAATCTGCTAAATAATTGTACAATTTCCGCATCAAATCAAACAAATATTGCACATAGTATGTGTAACAATGTATTAAAGTTAAAATTCATTTGTAGCTTTTTGTGATACAGGGTGATCCAAAGTATTTTTGATCTTTTTCAATTTGTGATTGGTCCCCTAATTGCATTCTGGACTAAATCAATAATGGAAAATATGAGTTTTTAAATGTTTTTTACTTGTATGAAGTTTTATGCCATTTCATCTAGTTTTTTTTTTTTTTTTTTTTTTTTTTTTATAACAGAAAAAATATCAAAAAAAAAAAAAAAAATCAAATAATTTTAACACCTACTGTATATATATGTGTGTGTGTTTAATCTCAGGAAAATATCAACTGCTAAACTGGCTGATATATATATATATATATTTTTTTTATTCTGTATCTAATTGAACAGAAATAATTAATTCTAGAAAAAATATTGATTAAAAATCAATTTGCAATTTTAAACAGCAAAATGTTAATATAAATGTACAACATTTAAAGCTGAACATTAGATTTATTTGGTTGTTGCCACTGCGGGGACCTGGCACCACTGAAGTAAGTATTTTACTTGGCACCACTGAAGTAGGTTTCATATAAAAATCTTATTAATGTTTATAAACTGTTCACAACAGGGTTGGCAAAACCCCGGGTTTTTTAGATCATGTTTTTTCAAATAAAAAAAAAGGTTTTAATTACCATATTTACCCGCGTATAAGTCGAGAAAATTTTGACAAAAAAAGGCTTTAAAGTTGGGAGGGTCGACTTATACGTGGATCCATAATTTTTTTTTTTTTTTTTTTTTAATCAGAAGTAAAAGCCTTTTTGTAAGACAATTGTTTTCTTCCCACATTCCGTAACACAATGACGTCGTTTACTGTCGATTTCTATACCAGGAGAGAAAAAGAGGAAGGAATTGTTTTTCGTTATCAGCGCTGGGGTGGGGTTTCGAGGCTGAGTTACAGGATTGGTCCAGGCGATGAATGTACGCCAACACCTGCCCCCTCCGAGAATGTATCACCCCTATGGGCAATTGAATCGTCCGCAAGTGGCTAGAAACACGTGACTCGCTAGAAACATGTGTCCCGCGTTATATCTTGCTCGTTCTTAGTAGTACACTTTATTCATTATTTCTTCATTTATCTTACTACACTTTTTCTCCTTGTTTCTACTGATATGGCTGATTTCGTTATTAGAAAACAGAAACGCAATTCATACGCAGCTGGATTTAAACTTAAAGTTATTTCTTTTGTGGAAGAATCTAATAGCTGTGCTGCTTCTCGTCAATTTGGGGTTCACGAAAAATTGATTCGTAATTGGCGCAAGAATAAGGGAAAGCTAGAAAACATCCCAAAATCAAAAAAGGCTTTGCGACATGGAAAATCACCCTTTCCAGAACTCGAAAATGTATTAAATGATTGGGTTGTAGAGTACAGGCAGAATGGTTTTATTGTCACTAGAACTGGCATACGTTTACGCGCCATGAAGCTTGCAAAAGAAGAAAAGTATGGTGTTCCAAATACGTTTCGTGCATCAGAACATTGGTGCACTAGATTTATGAATCGTAATGGTTTGACTTCATGCCAGTGCACTAAACTGGCACAAAAATTACCATCTGACTTGGAAGCAAAGATTATGAAATTTCAAAAATACGTCATCGATCAAAGAAAAAGGAATTCTTTTGAACTTTGCCATATAATAAATATGGATGAAACACCCATGTGTTTCGACCTACCAGAAAATAAAACAGTGAACTGCAAGGGGGAAAAAAGCATTTTGGTAAAAACCACTGGGCACGAAAAAAACTGGTTTACGGTCATACTTTCATGTTTGGCCAACGGTACAAAGCTTCCTCCGTTAATTATTTTTAAAAGAAAAACTTTGCCGAAAAACGTTACATTTCCATCTGGTGTGCTGGTTCGAACCCATGAAAAGGGGTGGATGGATGCTGATGGAACCGTCGACTAGCTTAAAAATATGTGGGGCAAAAGACCAGGAGCTGTTTTCAAAAAATCTTCCCTTTTAGTTTACGACTCGTTTCGTGGCCACTTTTCTGAAAACGTGAATAAAGTGACGAAAGAACTGAAAACGACTGTAGTTGTAATCTCGGGAGGTTTGACATCTGTCATTCAACCCCTAGACGTTTGCCTCAATAAGCCCTTCAAAGTAAATGTTAGAAAATATTGGGCAGAGTGGATTTCATCCGATCATCCAACATTTACAAAGGGCGGCAATATTAGAAAGCCCGACATTGCATTAATTGCCCAGTGGGTTAAAGATGTATGTAATCAAATTCCTTCAGAAATGACTATAAAATCATTCAAGAAATGCTGCATAAGCAATGAACTAGACGGAACAGAAGATGATGCCATTTTTGAAAGTGATAACGACGAAGAAGAATGTAGCGATATAGAGATTGAAAACATGTATCATGATGAGCCGATGACGACAAAGGAATTTTGTGAATTGTTTGGCGAGTCCGATACTGAATCGGACATTGGACCAGTTTAACTTTGTATATTACTACTTTACCATAACATATCATACTATAGAGGTCAAGACCTAAAATTTTTAGAAGTGGCCAGTGGCGACTGGACATGAAAAACTCAGTGGCCACTCATGAGTCGTCGTTGTTATACATCGGATTCATGCACATAATATATATATATATATATATATAAGTGTGTGTGGTGTGTGCATAAAAGCATAAAAACACAAATGATATGGTCGGAAAGTTAAATTAAGAAATAGTGCTCTTTATTGTATTATTTTAATAATAATACAATAGTCATTATTATTAAATGACTATTGTATTATTAGTCATTTAATAATACAATAAACGTGCATATATAATATATGTGTGTATTTCTGCCAATAAAAAAATAAAGAAAAAGAAGGGGAGATAAATGAAGGAGGGGGTGGGAGCAATAAATAATTACATCAGCAAGAAATATTTAACGATTCTATTTCTTTAAATGTTCAAGAATCTCATAAAGCAAGTTTGAAATTAATATTGATATTTATGTTATGGATGGAGAAAGATTGGGAATCAGGAGTTTTCGTAGAACATTTGGGTTTTCTTTTTAAAACGAACGATATCCGCGACTTTTTTTAAAAATGGAGGATTTCATCATCTGTCCAGAAGAAAGGAAGATATGTTAAAAAAACGGAAGTCTTCCAGGAAAACCGGAAAAGTTGGCAAGTATGCTAATATATGCATTTTGCTATGGAAAACAGCATGATATGATTTGACAATGTGATTTCTCATACATAATTTGTGTTTTACAAGAATATTTATTTTATGTTCCATTGCAAAAGAAATACAAAAATTTGATTCATTTAATAAATTTCACCTAGTCTGGCACTTCCATCTGCAAATGGAAAATAATTATGATGAGAATTAGAGGAAAACAAAATTATTTTGAGTCTGAGGAGGGGGTGGGGAGGCAAAGAATCTATACTAGCCTATTATCAGAGGTTTAATTTTATTAACTGGCATTTGATTGCTAAAATTAGAAATTTGCAGAAAATTTTCTGTAAACATGATTGGTTGGATGGACATTATTAGCATCACTTTAAATAAATTGACTACCTAAACAGTTATATATAGCTTTTATCTACTTTAAACATTTTCAGGATTATTTCATTAACACAAAAAAATTCTTTCATATAACTGCAGTTACTTTTATATCCACATAAAACCTTATAAAAATTTCATACCATCAGAAAAACAAATTTTTCAAACATATATAGAATAAAATTTTTATGTATGTACATTAATCATACATTAATATCTATATATATAGTATTTAATTATCAGTTTTAACACATATGAAATCAACTGAGCATTAATTTTCTTAAACTGATTTAAAAAAAAAAAAAAAAAAAAAAAAAAATGGGTACCTAAAAATCTGTTTTTCATCCCCCTCCTCCTCTTTACATATTTGGTATAGATATGAAATATAAATATATAATTTAATTGAGAAAAAATAAATATATTCATCAAGTTATTGAGCACTTCTGTCGCTTTATTGTTTCTAGAATTGATCATTTATCACTATCTAGAAATGGGGAAAGGAGGGGGGGGGGAATAAAAAAGATAATTACATTAATAAGAAATATTAAATTCTCAAATCTACTTCTAGAATCTAATAAAGCAAGTTTAAAATGAATACTGCCATTTATATTATGGATGAAGAAAGACTGAGAAACAACTGCAGAACATTTAATCGGCGATTGCTAGTTGGAAATAAAAAAAGGGGGAGAGAGGCAAAAAATAATTACACAAACAAGAAATATTTAACAATTCTATTTCTTTCTAGGTTCTAGAATCTCATAAAGCAAGTTTTAAATGAATATTGACATTTATGTTGTGGATGGAGAAAGATTGGAAATCGGAAGGTGCGATCATCATCGAAATCCCATTTATAATCGCCGATTGTTAATGGGATTTCTTTCTTTCTTTCTCTGTACTAAATTTGTGTATTATTATCTTTATTATTGTATATTTAGTTTTTTTTTTTTCAGATAATTTTGAATAAATTATTTTAAAAAAAAATTAAAGTTTCCTTATTATTGTATATTTAATACTTTCTTTTTTTTCAGATGATTTTGAATAAATGTATTTTTAAAAAAATTCAAATTTCTTGATCAGAAAAATGGGGAGTCGACTTATACGTGGGATTTTTAAAAATTCGAATTTCTTGATTGGAAAAGTGGGGGATCGACGTATACGCGGGTAAATACGGTATACTGTTTAAAAAAAGATTATATTTATAATCTTAACTAGATAAATTTACCTTAAACAATATCCTTTAAAAGTCTTAGCCATATATATTTTGGGTAGCATCATACCCATCTTAGATGGGTACGATACTACCCGAAATATATATGCTAAGACTTTTAAAGGATATTGTTTAAGGTTAAAAGGTTTTATTTATTATTTATTTTTTTTTTTTTTTTTGAGAAAAATGTAGGTTTTTTCAAGAAAATGTGAGGGTTTTCAAGAAAAAATAATGGAAAATTTTTTTTCAAAAAAATCTTTTTTTTTTTTTTTTTTTTTTTTTTTTTTTAAGTAATTAATGAGAACATTTAAAGGAAGTTTGAAAATCAAACATGTTATTTATTCTTCTTCCGCCTATATGTCCATGTATTTTTTGGCTAAATTTAACTTTTAAGAGATATTGAAAAAATATTTTAATTTTTTCTTTATGTTCTAACTATCACAACTTATTTTATGATTATGGTGATTCTTTATTAATCAAAATTCATGACATGCAGTTAATACAAAAGTATTCTTATTCCTTAAGTAATTATCTATATATTAATAGGCAAGCATAAAATTTGTAGTCCCTTTTTAACATATTAATTATGGGAGTAGAGGGTTGAAAATGGTATCATTCAAAAGGTATGGTTAGCCGGAAGGTGCAAATACAAATATTTTCTTACGATGTCAAGAAGGTATTTAAAAATACATTTATTTTTTATGCATTTTCCCCCATTTTTCCCTTTTATACACGTATTCCTTTACATTAAAAAATACCTAAAAGTAGAAAGTTGTTAAATCTGGCAATTTCATAAAACTCAAATAAAACCATAGACACAGTAATTTGTATAGCATCCTTATACGCAAGCGAAGTGATGACGTCACTGGCCGTCCGTGGAACCACAAAAAAGATTTTCTAAGGATTTGATTTATCAGAAATCATTTTTTTATTTTCTAATTTATTTATGATCTATTTTTTTTCTTTTTTGTTTTATGATTTATGTCAGCTGTAATTTAAAGAGATATTAGCCGTACGATAAATTTCATGTTTGTGTATTAATATGCAAATAATATATATTATTTCATTTTTGAAACTTCAAATGTTCTTTGTTATTTGTCTTTTGGCAACAAAAAGTGACTTTATTTATTTATTTAAATATTTGGTTCTTTTATCATTTGAAATTGGCTTTTTTTTTTTTTTTTTAAGTGCATTTATTGCTAGCTTTTGCGGGTATAAGAAGCAAGTAGAAGATATGGAAAATCTTTTGATTTCCGGTTTTCGATGAAATTACACGTTTTGAGATTTCCTTGCATTTCAGTTAACTGAAATTGACTACTGATTTTTATTTTTAAAAAAGTGGATTTATTATTCTTTTCTTTGCATATATAAGTAGAAAATATAAGATTCAGAAAAATTTTAGATTTTCGGTTTTCGATAAAAATACACGTTTTGAAATTTTCCGAACTCAATTCGACCATTTTTGCAAAATATCTTTCTTTTTGAGTTCAAACTCTGTACTTTATAAACCAATCGAATTAATTTAACAGAACTTGATATTTGGTTTCTCCTTGGTTTGACATCGTACCGATTAGCTTTTGGGCTGAATTACCCAACAAGGGGCGATTTTCTCTCATTTCATGAAAGACTAACATCTACAGAGAGAAATAGTTGTTTAGTAAAACTCTGTTGATTCAGTTAGAGTGCATATCAGCAAACAATTGCTGCAGCTGTGTTGCAATTTAATTGCGTTTAGGACAAGGCAATAACTTTGCTTTGCTTTGCAAAAAAAATGGTCAAGTTTCGACCACTGGGCGATACTAGTTATTATTATTATTTAAGAAAAAACAAAAAGCACAAAAAAAAAATAAAATTCAAGAGCATCGGTTCTCTAAATTTATTTCATACTCATGCTCTACAATTCTTTTATTCAGGGCTAATTGCGATTCTATTTTAAAAATTCTGAAATTATACGAAGAGAAAAAGTCAGTGCAATTTTCTTTTTTTCTTTCTTTTTTTTCGTAACCAATAAAACACATGTAAAGTTTTGTAATTAAAAAAATTATATTGTTTAATTATAAATTATTTTTCTAAATTTCCTTTATGCAGTTATTTTAATTGCCAAAAAGTTGAAAGAAAAAAAAGTCCTCAAATCAAAATATATTAAACGAAAATTCTTTAAATCCGATAAGCATTTTTTTGTTTTTACATGTGATGATTTATGGATATGCAACTTTTTTATCTACAAATCTTTAAATAAGTTGTGTAATATAATAAACGTTAAAGCAATTTTTGAGTCTTGATAATAAAGGTTTCAAATTAGTTGACCACTTTTAAATAATAAGCAAAGTATGTATTCATCTTTGAAAAAAATCATTTTTAATTTTTTTTGTACTATAAGTATCAGAAACTTTGGTATTCATGAAAATTTTCAACCTCAATTTTTTAACATTTTTATAAATTTTGCCATATGGGAAATACTGAAACAACAAAAAAGATGTAATGTACATATTTAAGCTAGTCAGCTTATGTAATATAATAAACGTTAAAGCAATTTTTGAGTCTTGATAATAAAGGTTTCAAATTAGTTGACCACTTTTAAATAATAAGCAAAGTATGTATTCATCTTTGAAAAAAATCATTTTTAATTTCTTTTGTACTATAAGTATCAGAAACTTTGGTATTCATGAAAATTTTCAACCTCAATTTTTTAACATTTTTATAAATTTTGCCGTATGGGAAATACTAAAACAACAAAAAAGATGTAATGTACATATTTAATGTAGACTACTATAAATTAATTATGTTAAAAATTTAGACAGTTTTAAAAATAGTATTCCTTATGAATTAGCCAAAACTCTGATTTTAATATCCTAATTTATAATTTTTGTAAATTTATACAAAATTTAAAATTTTCATAACATAGCTGAATAGGGCAAAATTCATATAAATGTGCATTATGAAAATTATTGCATGGCCAATTAAATGCAAAGTTGACATCTATAGGATTAAGCAGCAAACCAGTAAAGGCAAATGAGTCAAAGCAAATGAATGAAGGTTAGTCTAGTTGGTGAGGCATTTCAATCTGTGACTGGAAAATGGCCACCAGCAAAGTTCATTGCTCTAATCTTGAATATAACATGTTCTATAGTAAATAGTTATGAGAGCAAATACATGATGGAGAATAGAGCAGATATTACCTATGTCAGCTATTTTCTAGTCGCCGGACTATTGTAGTAAGCATCTAAATGTAAATATAATGCTAAATCTTCTGTTTGTAAAAATTATAACTAAAAACAAAACTTATTTCTTATGTAAACCGTTTTGTTGAAAAAATAAATGAAAAAAATTGTGTTTCAGTTGCTTAGTATTTTGCTTTCTTTTTTTTTTTAATCAAAGAAAGTCTTATAAAATTGAAAAAACCCAAAAGTAGGCAAAATTATAGTTTTTTTTTTTTTTTAGAAAAAATCCATTGGGTCCAACCCAGACACAACCCTGGTTTATAAATCTCCTCCTAAATCCTCCTATTTAATGTTTATAAATTGAACTATATTAGGTTTGTTCTATAAAATATATATTCAGGGAACAATTCTTATGGTTTTTAACATACTTTTTACAGATTTAAAATCTTTAAATTTTGTCTTCTCAGGCTGCATTTTTTTTTATGAACTTATGATCTTTAAAATGCTAGAACTTCTACAGATAAGTGAAAATGTGCTTTAGCCCACTGCTTGTCATATTTTGTAGAGCGATCATTCAACAACTGAAAAACATCGATGTTGTTAAAGTTTGGCATCTTTATCGCATATTGAAACAAGACCGGGGGGGAGGGGGGGTGTTACATTCTACTTTATCTTGTAGAAGTTTTGGCATTTTTTAAATCCTGAATTCACAAAAAAAAAAAAAAAAAAAAGTAACCTGAGAAAACACAATTTAAAGATTTCAAATCTGTAAAAGATACAAACTGAGAAAACACAATTTAAAAGTTTCAAATCTGTAAAAAATGTATTCAAAAACCATAAGAATTGTTGCATATATACTTTATTAATGAGCAAACCTAATATAGTTCAATTTATAAATATTAATTGGAAATATTAATTTTTATGTGAAACCTATTTCAGTGGTGCCAAATCCTCTTAATTTTGCAAAATAAAATGTATCACAGTTTTTACAAGAATATTTTCAATAAACGAGATGCTCTCTGATCAAAACAATGACTGTTACTTGTATTTTCATAATATGCCAATTTCATAATGTGTCACCTATGCCAATTAAAATAAATTTATTAATGTCTGCATTAGGGAAAAAATGTTTCAAGAATCATTACAAAATAAATAACTAAAACTTACTTTGTCTTTTTCTGATTCATACAGAGCTGCTTTTGTTGAAACTGTATCAACCACTTTATCTTTTTCCAATTCATATAGTGAACTTGAAAAAGAATCTGAATCTGGTGAAACTGAATCAGAAACTGCCAAATGTATTCCTATACTTTTATTAGTAACAGATGATGGTAAGGAAACTGCTGAAGAAAGTTTTTCATTTTCAGTAAGATGTTTTGATGAAGATGCTGTACACTGAATATTTTCATTTTTGATATGACGTCTAGGTAAAGCACAAACTATGTTATGAAATAAACAGGTGGAGTGACTCTTCTCATATTCTAGTACAGTATTGATGTATTTCACATGGTAGTTGAGACAAACTGCAACTGTGCCCTTCAAAAATAAAGAAAAATATAAACGCGAGTACTATTAGGTTGATTTATTTAGAAATTGACCTATATGTAATTTGCAATGAATGACTTATTGTTTTAAGCAAGTTTAAAAAAATAAATAAAATAAAAATAAGTAACAAAATATTATAACAATCAACATAATTTATATATATATATATACATGTAACTCATTCCTTCTTTGTTGTGCATGGGAAGATCCATGGGTTGAGATTTTGCCCACGATTTCACCTGCTCATGATATTTCTGCGCTGAAACGTTAAAAAATGATGCATCAAAAATATTAAATACAATGGCACCTTTTATAAATTTTTCATTAAGATGTCCCTTCAACTTCAGTCCCAAATTATTCCATTGTATTAAAATGTTAAAATCTTTCCTTTATATGACAAAAGTAAATTCGTAATTTCACTTATATGTTTTTTCCTTGAAGAATCTGAAGTATGAAGTTCATTCCAAAGTAAAAAATGTATTTTATCTGTACTTTATTCTTATCTTTTCTGATTACAGTTTCTTAGAATAGCTTAGATTGCAATCCAAACCGATAGCCTAGGGAAGTTTAGGAAGATTTTCAAAAACAAGCAGGTGCGGGACAGGATTAATTAATCATTAATTAACAGGTATACATCTTCTTGAGGTTTCTTTGGGAGAAATGAAAGTGACTATTTCTTTTGACATTCCACTCTCTCCTTTAATTGCCAGTCAGGAATGAGTTTAAATTAAAGGAAAATACAACAGCTTTACAGGCATTTTGTAAATTTCTGGATTCATTACTAATTTCTATAGGTAAACTTGAATAGGATATGTAAAGATTTTCTACTTCTTTTATCCTGTTCACTTCATCACATCTTACTTTGGAGGAACAAGGTTTTCTTACGTTTTTAATTGTTTACAAAAAATGTAATATTTGATTAGAAAATAAAAGGCTTTGTCTTTAAAATATAAAATTGAAATCTTGAGGGAACTTCACAAAAATAATGCATTCAACAAAGTTCAATATTGAAAAAATTGAATATTCAAATAGCAACACTAAATTAAATATGATTGCATATAATTTAAATTATCTTAATTGAACAGATAAAAAAATAATGGAAATGTGTTACTGTCATGCGAAATCAGATATTTCGTCTGACATCTTTCTTTAATAAATAAAATTACATCTAATAAGAAACCCAAATTTTCTATTTAAAAAAAGAAAATAATAATAAATAAGAAAAGGGTGAAGGGGTGAGGAGAAACTGAAATAAATAAGAAAAACATTTAATTTTTTCTTTCTTTCAGCATATTACATCGTTTTTATGAAATAATTATAGTAGAAAAACATAATTTAATTATTAGCCATTTTGTTCCTCATTTTAAAATATTATTCCGTTTTCAGAAAATAAATAAGTATTTTATTATACACTATATGTATGTAGTACATTCTAGAACTTTCGATTTTTCAAAATTCTGTGAGCACCTTGTCAATCAATTTTATTCAACGCCTTCAAGAATTTATTTCTAATTTTTTCACTTGCCTGTTTGAGTTTTGAGTTCTCCTATGAAAAACGAAAATAATTATTTAAATTTAATTAGTGGAACTCTTTATATGTCATTTGGCTTGTTTTCCTAATTGGCATTATTCAGGGTAACAACATATTTCTAAATTTCTCAATTTTGGCGATTATATAATCATTCTTTTCTTTTGTTAATAACATGCTCGTGAGCCTTTCAACTAACTTTCTGATCGTCTGAATTTCATCTTGCACCTGGCGATTTTCTGTGATAAGACAACCTTCCCCCCCCCCCCCCCCCACACTTAAATAGCGGTCACACGCCGCAATTGCCCTCTCGGACTCTTCTCTTTTTTCTCCCTGCGTAAGTTAACGGTAAATGCCAGGCAGTAATCTTAACGATGTCTGATAAGGAGGATGGAGGATTTTGGTTTCTTTTGGGCCTTGGGAATATATTTACAGTGGACGTATGATGGCCCGATGATAAATTGATATAAATTTATTTATGAAGAAGAAATATAAATAAAGGAAATGTGCATCTTCAGATGTTTAGTGGAGTCTTCTTTCTTGTTAACATTAATTTCAATTCCTTTTATCTAGCAAAGAACACTTGTGGTAAGTCTCAACAATATATTATTTTGATGAATAAAAAATATAGATTTCCAACAGAACTTAGTGCTATTTAACCCCTGGATTCATGATCACGGCGATTTATTTCTTTTAGTTTATTGCCAAGATTTGGCACGACAGTTTGATTTTTATTATTATATAACCTCTTATTATGTATTAATGCATCAAAATAAATTTTTGGTTGAATGGCTTTTTTTTTTTTTTTTTTTTTTAGAAACGGTCCCTTGAAAAATGTATAACCGGTGCTCCATTGTACAATCCGTATTCCATATCCAGTGAAATTAATATGATTGTTAAGGCATTAAAATATAATTTATTTACACGAAATATAATGCAGGGGTAGTACAAGCACTGAGTGAAATTTCAGGACACAAATTTTTGAAAATTTCAGGACATTTTCAGGACAAAATAGGGATCCATTTCGCCATCGCAAGCAATAAACTCGCCTTCTAAATTATTCTTTTATAACTCTTATATATATATATATATATATATATATATGAGATAAACAAACAAACAAAAAAAAAAGACACCTACATTTGAAAGACTAACATGTCTTATTGTATTATTAAACTTTATCATATATTTTATAGTTACATCCATACTTATTCACTTTAAAGATATAAACTATAAATCACATGCGGACTTGCCAAGTTTCCAAAATGAAAAAACCTGAGACATTTTGGAGGCTATTTTATCGACATACCGGCATTTTTATCTTCAGATTCGTAATTTAAGCATTAAAAATTGTGCTTTGCTAAAAGTTTAAGCCAAGCCATGTTTAATAATTTGAGGCTGAAACATTGCCAGAATACTACAATAAAATGGATTAGTTAAAAATATGGCATATTACATTTCAATTCTTGAAAACTGAATTTTTTATTTCAATAATTTCTAGGCATTTAAAAAATTTAATTACATGATACTTCGCAAATGATTGTTTTAACATGAGATCTTTTTTGTCTCTGGCAAAATTTCAGTTTATATTATTATTATTTTAAGCTAAATCCCTAAATATGTAATTATTAAATACATACACAAAGAAAAAATATTTTTTGTATGTCACTTATTTTTTTTAATTGATAAAATACCTACACATGCAAACTCTTTATTGAGTTGCTAAAATATTTTTTTTTTTTTTTTTGAGATCAATAGAAGAAACACATGCTGTAATTTTGATTGCAATTAATTAGCAATTATTTCATTGCCTATCTTCAAATTTCATGTTTTTTTTTTTTTTTTCAAAGCTGTTTTTTGATACATGTCATCACTTCACTACAAATTCTCAAAATTTCTTTGTATGTGTGCTTAACTGATTGAATGTGCCGTATTCTGGCAGCTGATTGCTGAAATGCGAGATCATTATGCCAATGATTGACAAAAGCAAGGTTTCAATTGCGAAAATTCTTGGAGCAATTTTGGTGTAACAAAAGAAAAAAAAAAAAAAAAACTGATTTTGGAGCATCAAATTGCTAGAATGCTATTTTTTCAACAGTTTTTCACCGTTAGCAATTTATACTGTTTTATCTTATTAGCTGATGATTATTTAAGAAGCTATTTGAAAAATTATAATAAGAGAAATATGTAACATTTTCACAACTGATTGCCAAAATAAGTGACTATTTCGCCACTAACTGACAAAATTTGTATTTAATTGCAACTAGTTGTGAAAATAGGCGATTATTTTGCCCCTAATGCTTAATATTTGTTTTTTTTTTTTTTTTAAAGCTAATCCTCAAAATACGCGATATTTCGCGATCCATCGACGAAATACGCGATCGTTTCAGCACTAACTTATAAAAATCGTTCTATTTTTCAAATTCCCAGAATAGCAAATAATTTTATAAATATCGTCGAAATAGGTGATAATTTCAGCGCTAACTGAAAAAATTCGCGATTTTTTTCAAAGCAGATTCCCGAAATACGTGATAGTATTGCAACTGATTGCCAAAATATGCGGTAATTTTTTAATGCTATCTTTTGTGCTTCCCCCCCCCTTTTTTTTTTTAAATTGGCTCTTAATAAAAATAATAATAAGCTTTTTAAAAAGCAGTTTCCCTAAATCAGCAATTTTGCGATCGATTGGCGAAATACGCGATCATCTGACCATTAATGGATAAAATTCCTAAAATCTATTATGTTTGCTACTAACTGTCGAAATACACAAATTATTTTACGGCAGTCGACGAAACATTGAGTCATTTTACCACTGATTAATAAAATTCATACTTTGATCAAAGCAGATTCCCAAAATACGCAGTATTTTTGCGACTGATCGCCATAATGCGCGATCATTGAAAAGTGACTTAAAATCAATGCTATTTTTCAAAACAAATTCCCAAAATATGTAATTTTGCAACCTATTATTTGGCTGCTAACTGATAAAATTAGCGCATTCTTTCAAAGCAGATTCCTGAAATATGTGATATTTTGCAACTGATCGCTGAAATAAACGATTAACCGAGAACTGATAAAATAGTTTTTTTTTTTTTTTTTTTTTTTTTTTTTTTCGAAGCAGACTCCTGAAATAAGTGATAATTGTGCAGCCGAGACTGATAAAATACGTGATCATTTCACAATTGATAAAATTCACGCTTTTTACATTACACGGATTAAGCAGATTCCTGAAATATACAAAAAAATTGCGACCGACTCTATACACGATCATTTCACTGTTTACTGATAAAATCCACGCTTTTTATTCATATTTAAGCAAATATTGCGCAATAAAGGTCCATTTCATTGTTAATTGTGAAAAATTGCGTTTTTCTAAGCCTATTGTTAAAATAAGCAATTATTTCGCTGTTTCTTTCTTTCTCTCTCTCTCTCTTTTTTTTTTGTTTTATCCCCAGACTTATTATTTTCCTTTAAATCATATTCCAATTCCAAAAACAAACAACTAATTAGCCACTAACCACAGAAATTACAATCTTTTTTTTTTTTTTTTTTTTTTTTCCCCAGGTAATATTATTTAATTTTCTTATACACGGATTTTTTAAATAAATAATTTTAAAATGTATATTTTTAAAAGAAATTTATTTTAATTTCGCTGATTTTTGTGAAAGCTCATTTTAAGATCGTCAATCGTAGCTAAACGTACGTTTCCAAAACTAATTTTTCCTAATTTGATCCTTGCAATTATTTCATTTGTTCCATTAGTGTAAACTTCTATCATATTTGAAAAAATATATATATAAACCTTTAAGTACGAAACAGTTTTGTACTGTAAATTATAATTTATTGTCCTTTTTTTCTTTTTTTGAGGGGGGGGGGGGGGCAGAGGCTTACGCTCGCGGAATTTTTGTTGACGGATATTTTAAATTTGGATGCGAATCTTGCCATCTTGTGAGAACGAACTCGTGAATTTCGGCTCTAAGCAAATTCGATGACTATTCGCACGATAGAAATTATAGAAAGAGAGAAAGGAAGGGGCAAAAGAGTAAAATCCGCAGTTTTGGAGAAAACTTTTAAAAAGACTGGCAGAATGTTCCAACCCCTGCATAGTATCTATTTAAATTTGTTTCTATATAGAATGATCAGCTTAAAAAAGTTGGCTCTCGCTGTTAAAATTTTAACGATTTTCGGCATTTAGCTGAGCATTGATGAAAATTTTACGGTCGGTTAATTGCCTGTAAAAACGGACTTCACGGACCAACTAGCGAAAAAATAGACATTTACGGACCAATTTCCCAATAACGGATCTATACTCTGTGTAAGAAAAACAGACCTGTCAAGGCCACCTCTTAGGGTTCTTCATTCCCCCGTTACCATGGTTTTAAGGGACACTAACTTCTCCGCGTCTTTTTTCCCACGCAACTTCGTTATCTTAGCAAAAGCAATTGGAGAGCAAATTAGTGTTTTTTTATTGCTAGTATACATGTATGTAATAACGTGTTGAATACCTGTAGTATAAATCCACTATATTTATTCCATATTTGTCTATATGTAAGGTTATCTTTTATGTGTATTATTTAAAAACGAAGGTAATATATAATTATCAATTTTTCGTTTATTAGCTCAACAAAGTTAATTTTCTAATATACTTGGAAAATTATTTTAATTTGTTTCTGAGTAAAATTTTCAAACTTTCTGATCTAGGGAGAAAGAAATCGTAAAAAGTTCTTTATTTTCTTACTTAGAGATCTAGAAAATGTTAGAAATATGGTTATTTAATAAGCAAAATTGCATTCTGATAGCTGCACGTTGAACACAGTAATACAAAATACATACTTATACACACTCATATCTATCTATATAATATTCCAATTTTCAGACCACCTATTCTTATACATTACATATAAGAATATTAAATATACTTTCATTTTTTACTTCATGTACAAGAACAATAAAAAGTATAAAATAAGAAAAATGTTTCAAGATTAAAAACAGGAAAGTGTCTTAATTTTAGCTGAGATGCGTAAAAAGGTTATAGAAGTTAAACACATTCTCAATTTTCATGACTAGTTCCTCCTGCACTTATCCTTAGAGTTAACATATTTATTAATTAACAAATTTCTAAATTTCATTTACAATTATCACATATAGAAAAAAATTATGGTGTGGGTTACTCATCTCACACTGTTATTGTTTTCGAGAGGAGTTAAAAAGAGAAGAAATCAAGAATGAAAAATCCTGCAATTCACATAGATTATTAATGGCAAGAGGTACCAATGGCCAATAGATTCTGCACTCGAAGCTGGTAGACAGGAGGTGCCGGGTTCGAACACAAGTCGCTCTCGTCGTCTTATTCGTTCAGAATTTTCTGTGATACTGGCTAAGTATCGGAGGAAATAAGTAACAATTTAGTCTCAACCGATGCACCGCCAATCCACTGCACTTTTAAAGGTTTGAGAAAAGCCTGTAGCTAAGGAATTTTAATATAATTTTATGATCTATGACTTATTTAATACCTAAAACTATATGATTAACACCAACAATTAGTTTACAGAGCAGAATAAAGTAATTTTTGTTTTCTTAATAATCATTTTTAAATGCTCTTTAGCTATGAATTATTTATTCTTATTATAAAATAGCTTTGCAATTAAAGTGGTCATTTCTCTTTTTATAGTCTTAAAACGATATTAACTGTTAACAGCGAATAATATAGCCAAATTAATTTATCAGATTTATTCTTCCTGTACATTTTGGACTATAAGAATCTGAATTCTAATATATATATACACTAAGTGACCAAAAAAAAAAAAAAAAGCCACACAACACAAAAATTGATTTATACCTTTTGGGTTTGTAATAATTTAAAAACTAATGATTGCAACAAATAAAATTGTTATGTTTGTATAATACGGAAGTCATAACATGATACCTATGTACTCTTCCATGATACCTTCAGACAACTTAAAAAAAAAAAATAATAATAAATAAATAATAAATAAATAATAAATAAATAAAAATAAAATAACATACATCATTATACTGTTATTGATAAAGACAACTTTTATTAGATATTATTAATTGTTATGATTAATGTATCTAATAATTAACTTTCTTTAATGTTACTTGAAACGTTGAAACTAGATAAAACAATTGTTTTCATTTAAATATAATCTATTTCTTAATTATTCTGAAAAGTTTTAATTTCATGATAATTAAAAATAGCAGAATATTAAATTAAATTAAATTAAAACGAAGTACTTTACACATAATTAATTAAAATAAAAACCTTAAATGTACCTCATGTTACGTTAATATTTTCATCTGGGCGCCCAGACCTTCTCAAACGTTCATCTGTGCTGGATCTCTTCTTGTTGCAGTCTTTTATAGATTCTATTAGTTGATTCCACATCCGGTTTGGTGCCATTGCGCCACTATCGTTACAAACTTCCGGTGTCGTTGCAATTTCTATTGCTTCTCTAAACATGGCGTGATTATGGTTATTGTAGTTAGCAATTTTTCTGGTTTTTTCAAAATTTATTGTAATTTCTTCATTTTCGAAGGTTTTGGCTAAAGCTGTGTTTGTTTTTCCTGTTTTGATGTCATTTTTGTGTTCCTTGAGTCTAGTTTTAATCTTTCTTTTTGTTACACCGATGTACGAACCTGGTTTATTTTCTTGTTTATTTATGTATGGTATTTGATAAATCCCGGCAGTTTCTAATGGGGGGATAGGGTCTTTATCACTGCGTATTAATTGAAAAATATTTGGGTTAGGTTTTATAGGTATATTAACTCCTAATTTAGTTGCTGTACTTTTAATTTTATTTGATGCACCGCGATCGTACGATATGGAAGAGGTGAATTTTAAAGGGGTTTTTTGAAAACTGGGTATGTGATTACTGGCTTTTAATCTGGTTTTAATTAGTTTTGTGATAATTTTACCAGGGAAACCTGCTTTTTTAGTTAAATCTTTAATTAAATCAAATTCATTATTTAGATCGGTAGGGTCATTACATATTAATATTGCACGATTTATATATGAAGTAACGGCGTTGATTTTATAACGGAAAGGGGTTTTAGATTTATAATGTATAATTTCATTGCTATTGGTTTCTTTACGGTACACGGTGGTTTTAATTAGTTTTTCGGTTCTATTAATTTTAACATCTAAAAAGTTTATTTGTTGTTCTTTTTCTTCCTCATAGGTGAATTTTATGTTGTTATCTAAGCTATTAATTTCATTTAATATATCTTTGACATCGTAATTTTTATTGGTAACGGCAAAAACGTCGTCTACATATCTTAACCAAAAAAATATTTTATCATTACATTTATTTAAAATTTCTTTTTCTAGTGCTCTTAATTTGAATTCTGCAATAAAGCCCGATATAGGGGACCCCATCGGGACTCCTTTCTTTTGTTGATAAATGTTATCATTAAACTTAAAATAATTTTCATGAAGTAAGAGATTTGTAGTTGCAATTAAGGTTTGTGCTATTTTAGGGTCTGTGTATTTTTCTTTGATAACATTATTGACAATCTGACTAGTTTCTTCAATGTCTATGGATGGATAAAGATTAATGACGTCAAAATCTTTTGACATCATTAATCTTTATCCATCCAGGTATGAATTTTTTAATGGCCAAATTTTATTTCGGGTTAATTGATCCCTTGAACATGAAAATTTGCCAGACTCACCGAAAAATTATGCATTTTCGTATCGTAATGTACGGGGAATATGTTATTGTTTTAAAAGTGCGATTTCCATTAAGTCAGTTACATTTTCGTGATCAGATCTGCTTATTTCCGTCAGTTTGAAATAAGTTAAACTGGACTCATCAGAGAGAACAACTTCAGCCAAATAATTAATTGATCCTTTTTTAATTTTTTTAACCCTCTAATGTCTTGGTTTTCTAATTCTTTTCGTTAAGAAGGGATTTTTTTCAGATTTTCTGGCAATTAAACCTGCTTTGTTTAATTATTATTTCACTGTATTTAGATAAATTATGTTACTAAACACTTTTTCTGAATCCCTGCTATGTTCTAAATGTAATACATCATCATCATCACGTGCTTACGAATACAAACTGATTTTTTAAGTGCTGGCTTTTTAACTTGCGGTCATCTCGACTGGATGAGTAACGTGGGTGCCTAAGGACAAATGTGCAGTTTAAACAGCCAAAAAATATTATATCTTGCTAAAAACTAAATCACTAATATTTTGTTAACATTTAAAGATTTTGACATCCCACGTATTAATTTTTTTTTTTTTTTTTTTTTTTTTTCCTTTTTCGCTCTAAAATTAATATTTTTTGTGGTATCGTTAATTGCCTTATTCTTGCCATTTTTGAAACACTTTCTAAAATTACAATTTTCCGAACAATTGCATCTTGTTTTTAACACTTGGCTCAATCCTAAACTGCACGCGGAACACAACGTAATAAAATCTGTTCAAACATTTACTTTTGAAACAATAAAATTAGCGATTACAGAAAGAAAAATTTAAAATATACAAGTGTGGCTTTTTTTTTTTTTGGTCGCTTAGTGTATATTTTTAACCGAGAGTGAAAAACTGTATCATGAATATAAAAATTAAAATCTAATATAAATGATGCTGATTGTGGGAAATTTAAGCCCGGTTGTCTTTACATTGGTCTGGATGTCCTTGAGGGGTATTTCTTAAGATTCTTAGCTAAAACTCATGTGAGTTTTGGGGAAAATCATAGTAAACTTGGGGTAAGTAACGTGAATGTAACTATCATTCGGGTAGTAACATTCACGTTTCTCTAAAATAGTTATTAGAGAGGAAAGTGTTTTTTTTTTCAAAATGTAATTTAATTATTAAAAAAAAAAAAAAAAAAAAAAAAGAGAACTGGCGTTTAAAAGTAATAAGTACAAAGCTTTGAATAAACACCATAAAATGCAATAACTCGCAATAATTGTTTCGGGTCGAAAGAAGACAAGACAATTTGTCAGGCGAACAAAGTAGGCACAAGTGCTACAAACAAAGCAGCACACGTACCAACGAGTGCTGTAATCATGCAACACTCGTTTTTACTACGTTCGCCTGACGAAGGGTCGTGTCTTCTTTAAATCCGATACAACTGTTGCAAGTACTTACATTTTATGGTATTTATTCAAAGTTTTGTAACTTTGTAACACCCCACAAGCTTGAGCAGTAGTTTCTTGAGTTTTCATAAAAATATCTCTAATTCTTGCATCAGGTTTCGAAGTAACAAGCTCTTTAAAATAGTTATAAACATGATAAATAATCATTTTAGATTCTTTCCTTATATCAGGATTACCAGCCATAGTAAATGATACGAAAATGAAACGACGAGAAAAAGTAAATGCTAACGGAGCCAAAGAACAAGCCAAAAGTGAACTATTATTGTATCTGAACGAAATATTCTCCTAGTCAAACAATTGCTCAAATGGGGTGGGAAAAGAAAGAGCGATAACGGGATCACATGGGTCATTTCTAGGAAAATTGACCGGGGGGTAGTGACCTTCACAGGCCAATTCAGTTTACACGGACCCTTCATAAACTCCATTTCCCTTCTAAAATGCTAAATAAAATCCAGTCGGAACTACTTTAGCCTTTCACTAAACGAATTTATTTCCAGTTTTGAATGCACAGGAAAGATCGAGAAAGTCCGTTTCTCTCGCGGCGTTTCACGTCAACAAGTGGGGCGGTTTTTCAAGGACATCATCACGCAGAGTGGCACTTCAATGACTCGTCTGCTATACGGGAATGGAAACGAAACTCGCGTATCGCGATCGAAAAAAGCCGGAGATTTTCGTTAAGAATCTGGAGATGAAAATAAAGTAAATAAATCTGGAAACTCGGCAAGTCTGTAGTAAGGTAATCACTAAAAAAATCAGGAATTTTAGGACAACTTATCATGTTTAAGGACATTTCAGGACGTTTTTTAAATTTTAAGGAATTTCAGGAAATTCAGGACATGTACGACCCCCGATAATGAGAATAGATTCATTAGATAATAACATTAAAACTAATAACATATAAAGAATACTAACCAACCAACCAGCTGTTTCAAATAAGGATGTTCTAAGAAAATTAAAATGAAAATGAGGATCATCCCAATATCGCTTGTCCTGTTTATTAGCATGCTGCTTCTTATGATTGTCATGAGAATGGCTAAAAATTAGAAAAAAAATGTAAAATATAAGTGAATGTTAAGCTTGTAAAATATTCATAAAAATATAAAATAACTTCAGCTCTGAAATTTAAAATAATAATAATAAAATAAACAAAACCTTATTTTACATTCTACACAACAGAAAAAATACTAATAACTTCGCCAACGGATATTATGTGAGAAATGCCTAGCTGGTTGTCAGCCAGGGTAGCTCAGTGGTAGAGCATCCGTGCGTTAAGTGGAGGTGCCCGGGTTCGATTCCCGGCTTTGGTATTTTTCACATAGTTGGTAAATAAAAATATCAACCTTTACACTCCAATTTACTTAAAATGAATATTCACGGTTGATGAATAAATATTTCTAAATTGAAATTTCGTGGTCTATGGAGTTGTGCTGCGATTAATATTGCAGGGGTCAATCCAGGTTTTAAATTTTGGGTCCCTTTTTTTGTGAAAAACAAAATATTTTTGTGAATATTTTGTCACAAAAATATTTTTGTGATATTTTGTGGGGGGGGGGGGGGTTCGTCCTTCCGAATTTTTAATTAAGTTTAATTAGGTTTAATTAAGTTTATTTTTAATTAAGTTTAACAATCTTTTAAAATATCATAATTACTTGCCGAAAATAATTATGATAATAATTATGATAAATATCATAATTACTTGCAGTCTTTTGACCGCAATTTGAAGAGATCCAGCACAGATGATCGTTTGAGAAGGTCTGGGCGCCCAGATGAAAATATTCACGAAACATGAGGTACATTTAAAGGTTTTTCTCATTTAATTAATTATGTGTAAAATACTTCGTTTTAATTTAAATTTTAAAAAATGTACTAATAATGGTTTTCAAGTGTAAACTAAACGGTTAAAAAATAAAATTCAACCTAATTAAAAACGAGAAAATATACAAACAAATCATGCTGTCTTAAATGGTATTTATGTCATAAAAATTTGAATAAAACAGACCCTTTTTTTTAAATGATGTCAAAAACATTTTTTAGAAAAATTTTAAAAATGCAATGAAACAATACAAAATAATTAATGTAACTATCTATCTATTTATAATACTGGGTGTAATAATAAGTTTTAAATGAATGCATAATTGAGAGCTACCTTTATTACCAAAATATTCTCCATCATAATCTAACACCTTTCACTATTGGTCGGGCAATTCACTAATGCCAGATCTTTTGAGACGATAAAGTCATCAACCCATTTTCATACTTTGTCCACTAACCAGAAGCCAGGGACGTATCCAGAGGGGGGGCTCTGGGGGCTCGAGCCCCCCCCCCCCCCCCCCGAAATTTTCTGAGATAACTTTTTTCATGTTTTACTGACAAGAAAAAAAAAAAAATGTAAAAAAATGAATTTTTTCTCCACAATATCTTTTATTTGTTGTTGTTAATTTGTTTGCTTGTGAAACCTTATTTATCAGCAATTTTCTGTCTTGTAAAGTGCAAATTGCCGAAATGCATATTAGCTTTTTGTAAAAAACACTAAAAAGAGAACTTTATGATACTTATTGTTGAACCCTGTAATGTGTCTCCTTTCTCTTGCCAGAAATAGCGTTTTAATTCCTTCCTTTGAGACAAACGCAAAGTGTGAAAAAATCATGATTTTTTTTAAAAAATCAAAAAAATCAGATTCTTTTTATTAAAATCGGATTTTTTTTATTTAAATCAGATTTTTTTGTATTATTTACATTATTCGACTAAATATAAATGTTAAGAAATTAAGCATGAAAACTTTTTTTTTAATTTAAATGTGAATACATATAAGAAGCAATAAATATAAATAAACTAAATTAAAAAAATATATATGAGGATATTAAAAAAAAAAAAGTAATATTAGCCAACATAGGTACATTCTACCCCCCCACCTTTCAAAAAGAAAAATAAATAAATAAATGATTAAGTGTAAATAGCTTAAAAGCATATAAGATAATTATAATTATTTTTTTAATGTTTTTATTATTTTATAAAAATTAAACATAATTTATACGTCTCATTAATATATTAAAACCAATGTAACATTTAAAATGAGATAAAAAATATAAAACTTTAAAAATACATTTTAATTAAAAACATTAAAACACAAGACAGACGTTTCGGCTAAAACACTAACCCTCCTCAGTGTCAAACATACAAGCACAACATTTACTAAAATTCCAAATACATCACAGCAAGATCCAGAATCTTGCTGTGATGTATTTGGAATTTTTGTAAATGTTGTGCTTGTATTATGTTTACACTGAGGAGAACTAGTGTTCTAGCCGAAACGTCTGTCTTGTGTATTAATGTTTTTAATTAAAATGTATTTTTAAAGTTTTAAAAGTTTTGTATTTTTTACCTCATTTTAAATGTTACATTGGTTTTTATTATTATTGTCATTAAAATCTACATATTAAAACATCTTGAATATCACATTAACAAATTTTTTGAAGAGAAACTTTTTGGAGAATAATTTTTCAATTAAAGGAAATTCAATGTGTATATAATATATGTATATATAATACACACATTAGTTTGTGCAATTTATTACCAATAAAATACATATAAATTCTAAGATTTTTTCAAAAGATTAAAGTTTTAAAAAATTAAGAAAATTGCAACAACTAGCCAGGCCATTACCATTTCATTTCTAATTTTATGAAAGCCTAAGTAAAAAAGGAAAAATTGCTTAAGAATGCCTTGGCCAGTTGAAAAACATAGTAATCAGAATTAGAAATAAGAAAAGTTAAACATGAAGGACAGAGTGACAGACAAATCAAATGCTTCAGTTCAGATGATACAATATTTATTATCCTTTAAAAAAAAAAAAAAACACTTAGGGCAGAGAATTTAAGGCTTTGTATAAAAAAAAAAAAAAAAAAATTGGCTGCAAATGAATGTAGTTAGCTTCAAAATAAGAATAGAAGACAAAAATAGAGTTGTAGAAAATTAAAAGAATCATTTTTAAAATGAATAAACACAGATATTTTATTTATTTTTGGGGGGGTGATTGGGTATTTGATGTAAATAACATGTAAGTTCAAGTTTTCTTATGTTCTAAGACTATATAAAACTACATATTGACCCAAAATTGTAAAATTTTATTTTTTATTTAAATCAATGATTTTTTTTAAAAAATCAAAGTGATTTTAATCATGATTTTAATGAAGCTGATTTAAATCGGCGTACCCTGGACAAAAGATTCATCATTAACAAAGATCACAGTTGCAAATGGAACTTCTGGTTTTGTCAGTTATGCACGTAGTATACCTTCCATACCTTCCTTCCTTCATTCCTTTCTAACATAAAACAGCCAATATAAAATCTACTTTACAGAAAGACATGTGATGAAAGGTAGGCCTTAAAAAACCAACACGTTATGTAAACATCTTTGTTACGATCGTCATAAAGCAAACATATTTGAGTCTGATGTAGAACAAGATGATGGGCCATCGCTTCACCGGTAACTTTCCAAACAATAACCAATAATGACGTGCAGCCACAGTTGAAGATACGCTGTGTCACAGGAGACACCTGGTTGATACACACCCTGGGTACATTTAGAAACGCTAGATAGTTCGATACGTACGCCATGCCAGAAGATTTTCAACAACTACAACGCATATAGCCTATAACCATGGCCCCAGGGTCTGTAGAAGACACGATAAACGGTAAGCCATATAAGAAGACCTCAATGTGTTCGCCCAACATAGACATGTAATATATCTAGGTTTAGTGGACGCCAGCACACAGGTCCTCAAGTTTCCAATAATATGATCTAAAGTAAGCAATATTATCTAATTAGAAAACCATGTATATATATTATTTTCTTCTACACACAAAACAAGAGAAAAATACATTGGATTCGGAAACTTTTAGACTTCCAGTTTTCAATGTATTTACATGTTTTTAGATGCATTGAACACCATAAGACTATTTTCTGGAAACTTAGATATAAATATTTTGATAAGATTTTTGGGTATATCACCCAGTAGATAGCGTAGCTAGCTGCACTAGATTTATCTTTTTATGGAAAAGATATATCTCGGCTGTATTAAAAAGAAACTATATCTAAAAAAAAATGAAAAGTATTTGAAACATGGTTGTGCATGGCACATAAATCATGCGCCGTACCACTGAATTACAACGTCAGCCAGTTTTTGGTATGTTAAATTTGAATGGACTTAACATTGCACTAAAGCTAGATAGACAACAAAGCAACGGTCTGAAATCCATTTCTAGGGTAATCCGGAATCGTGCCATCACAATTTAAAACCTCCACGGAGAAGATGCTTCCCCAATTTCAGTATACCCGAGCTATTGCATTTACAAAACATGGAGGACACAACGGATTTTACGTGCAACTGATATCATTAATCTACATGACCGTATTTGGATGGCTCCAGTATCAATCACTCAATCCTTCAATTACGAGCTCGACTCCTTATTAACCGGACTACCGTGAGTCCAGTTTTTGGTGATTTTCTCCTTTTGTCAGTGGTTTACAACATCACGGATTAAAAAACTCTCTAGCTGAGACTTATGTATTTTAAAGGACTAGTTCCATCAGTTTTAGGCCCAAGGCACTTTTTAGAATTATTATCATCATTAAATCTTTTCTTGCCATTTCCGATTTTAGGAACATTAATTCCATTGTTTACCTACATGTGGCATTGTAACTGATCTTATTTATAGCACATAACCATTTTACTATGCCTAGATATGAAGCTTAAGGTAACAACTTATATTTTTCTAAAAGTTAAGGTGATTGGGGGGGGGGGGGGGGAACTTTAGCGTACACGCTCTTGGTGGGTACATGTGCGGGTACACGACCAACATCTTAGGGAAAGTTGGGCCCCCTCCGAAATTTTTTTCTGGATACGCCCTTGCCAGAATCATATGGCAATTGCATTGACCAAAACAAATAATAGTCCAAAAAGGCTAGTCAAATCTATACACCAGATGTTCCAAAATATCCCAGCAATGTGTTACTAACATGTCCTTGACCATTTTTACAGGATGAGATCTTGCATTATCATATCATGGAGCAATTTTATGGGGTGCAAACTTTTGCCTGTAACAGGGCACTTTCAACCAAATTACCAGTTCAATTAGCAATTGTTGCTCATAGCCCCAGTGGCAGAATTTAGGCTACACAAAGATATTGTTGCAGAAAAGAAATTGTCTCTTGCAGAAAAATTTGCTCATAAAAATTAAAGATATTCATACATTTCAATAGAAGTAGAAACTTATGCATTATATTTAAGAATTCTTCAACAGTCTATTAACAATATTAATATCTTTTTAATTATATGTATATAAATACATATTATGTGTAAATTAGGAAATATGTCAGTACTGTCTTGCAAAAAAGGTGCGCACGAACAAGGCTTGTCGCAGAAAGTATAAAAATATTCTATCACAGGGCTCATAGCATTCAACAGTCACACTTACACTGGGCTGGCTCAAACAGTTTGTAACACAACATATGTAACATCAGATGCATAAGAGAAATTTTTTTAAGTGAATAAGTTTGGGCATTGATTTTGTTATTTTGCCGGGTTTTACTTAGGTAATGATTTTTGAGTTTCCGATTGTAATAACCTATTCATTTTTCATCTTGTTCAGCAGATTCATGCACTTCAAAACACGTTCAAACTTGTTCTTCAGGCTTAATGTATGTGGCAATCAATTTCTCACCTTCTGAATCTTCCACATTCTCAGTAAACAATTAGATATCTTTTTATGACACTCCTAGTTGTTTGTGTTTGGTGAGTTCTTTTTAAGCTTGAGATGAATCTTCATCAAGCAATGCTTGAAATTCTCATGCCTAGCTTTCGGTGGACACACTCTAAATCGGTAACATCCAAAATTTACATATTCTTTTCAATGTGATTTCCACCCAAAGAACAGAACAGACTGATAAGCATACTTTGCAGCAATTTTTCTTTGGTGAAATTTTCAATGAATGCAATGATGAATAAAACACTTATCATATGGCATCTTTCACCTTCTAAATTTCAAATTTACTTCCACTTTTTCCCAACTTCTGCATCAATTTCAAAGCTCTAAATCATATCCTATCACATGGCACAGATGTTATGTATAGAATGGCATGCTATTTTGCTGTAGAATGTAGATGTCACACAAAAAATCGCTTTAAAACTTATTACTAACCCCAATATATATAATAAATATACACAGTCAACTCTCTTTAATCTGCAAATCTCTCTAATCCTTAATTGATTTTTTCAATGGTAACAAAGAAATTTACAAGTGATATTTTGAAAAAATCAGCAACATTTCTCAAATTTTTACTTATATTCATTCTTTTAATGAAATTTAGCTTAATCCTTTTTTTTTTCAAACACAACTGGAGGGGGAGGGGAGAGTGAGATTCTTGTATTTATTCTTCTGCAATTCATACAAACTAGCACTTAGGCCAAAGAATATCAGGAGAGTATATAAAAATTTTAAACAAACCACTATTACACCAGTGTTTAACAAAATCTATAATAATAAAAGAAGATATCTGTCTGTGCATCTACACGTTCAGCCCCTACTGAACGCAGAAGTATAAAATTTGACATACGGGTGCTCAGAAGCCTTCCCGAGTTGATAGTGAAAACAGAATTTAAAAATTTTAATTAGTTCCGGAGATATTAATTAAAACGTCGACCAATGTCTAATTAAAAAGCGAGCAGATCGTAATTTTCGCCCTTCAAGTAGAATTCAGCGTGTTCCTCAAAAGAGAAAGCAGAGAGAGAAAAATTTCGCGAGTTTTTCTAAAGCGATCGCTGCCGATCTGTTGGAAATATTGAAAATACACCTGTACCACGAGAAAGAGCATTTATTACCGATTCTTATGGTACATTTTTTTTTTTTTAAATACGGATTTTTTATATTTAAAAAAAAAAGTTTTAAAAAGGGTCGAAAATTTCTCTTTTTCTCGATCGTCTTTTTTGAAATGCCCTGTACGACTAAGTAACTGTTCCATTTCTTAACAACTGGTATATTTGGAAAGGACATTTAATCCTCTTTCGAACCATATAAACATTTTTACAAAATACGGATTAGCAATCCATATTTTTAGATTTTATGAAACATCGATTTTTTCACAAAACATTTTATAACTCAAAAGCATTGAGATAAATCATTTTTTTTTTTTTTTTTGTATATAGATCTCGCTTCAACAATTCAATTCCCAAAAGATTGAGAGAAAATTTCAAAAACTGAATGAGTTATAATTTTTTTTATTTTCAGTATCCCTGCAGTTTTCGATGAAATTCTGAATCAATGTTTCTGAAACTCTTGCGTTTGTTGTTCGAACAACAGTGGGGTTTTTTGTTACCATGGCAACTTTGCAGACGATATTTTGAAAGTAGAACGAAAGAGAAATAAATACCTTTTACTGTCACATGTTTTTGGACTGCAATAAAAAATTTCAAAATTCTTCAATTTTCCTCTACTGTGCACAAAACTTACTATATACCTTTAACATCACAACACAATGTTGCAGTTCAAATTTCCTCGATTTTGGAGAATAAACAAAAATTTACATTTTAATTGCAAATTAAATTTTATTCTAATACGCGTATTTCAAATTCTAATTACGATTAAATTATTTTTAATAAATCATTCGAAAGATATTTTAAAGTACTTTTATATTATCGAAAGTGGAATTTGAGATTTCACCCGATTTACACGTTTCGAGGTTTCCTGATTAGGTTTTCTTTGGTATCTCAGCTAGGGGAGAAGGGGGTACATTGGGACAAAGGCTTTTATCCCTTTATAATTGCAAAATAAAATTTGTAAAAAATCACAATAGATGGCACTTAGTAGTACATCTTCATATTTGTGATTTCAACTCAATCATTCAAGTCTGCTGCCTGTGAACAAGGTTAGTTTATTTTATCATATGAAAAGTAATTTTTTTCAAGTAAACTAATGTTGATTTTTTAGGTAATAGGAAATAAATATTTTAATTTTTAAAAGTACTATGTGTTTTTATAAACATTAAGCTTTCATTTCCACTATAGATCATTAGCCCATGTGCTCTAGAAAATTAGACCTAAACATTTGTTTTGAAAATGACCTGATGGGGTACATTGGGACACCAATGCATGGGGCACATTGGGACTGCTCCAATGGCCCATTCATTTCTAACACCAATATATTTTTATTTATTTACTTATTTTTTGCACATATAAGCTAATTGTATTAATTTTTTTTTAGGTATTCTTTAAATAAATAGAAAATGATTAGAAATTATAAGCCAAAAACTGAAAGAACTAAAATTTCAGAAGAAAATATAGAAAAGGCAATAAATGAAATAATCAAAGATAAACTTTCTGTGAGGGAAGTTGCAATTAAATATTATATACCAAAATCTACATTATTTAATAGATTGAAAAACATGAGAGAAAATAAGATTGAGTGTGTACTACAAATATAAATTATAAGTTTCAATCCAAATATACATCTCAACAAATATTCACAGCTGAACAAGAACTCTTGTTGAAAGATTATTTAATATCATGTTCTCAACTTAACTATGCCATCAACACGATCCTACATAACATTAAAGTTTTGTGTAGACTTGCAGGGTTTTGATGTGCGTTAAGATATGAATATGCAGTAATGCTTCATAACAATTTCATTTTTTCATAATTACCTACTTTATTATTATTTGTTATTGTATCAAATTCATTGTTTTGAAAGTCTTTCATTTACTTTAGGGTAATTCCATTTTAAATCAACAAATTTTCAAAAAAGTTGTTGCATGACAATTTTTGATTTTGATGACAATTTGCATGTGCTTTCCCCATACCTTTTTGACCACAAAAATATATTTTTTTTATTTAAAAAAAAATTACCCTTTGATATGAAGGCTATTTTTGTCGTTGCCAACAGCAAAAATTAGATATTTTGATGCTTTGCTTTATGAACTATAACTTTTTTCCTATCAAAGCTATCAAACTCAACTATAGCTCATTGGAAAGCTAAAAAAAAGATCTTTTTTCATATGGTATCAATAAATTTGAGATTTAAAAACAAAGGTTATTTTTTCAAGGTCAAAGTTTGCGATGCAAAATTAATTTTTTGCCACTTTTGAAAATTAAAAAACCTATGAAGGGCTTGGAATAACAAGCCCTCTTTTTTTTCTTATATACATATATAAGGTTGCTTATTGTATTAAAAAGTTTGGCTTGTTACTCTGCCCCCTTCACAAGATACAACCCCCCCAAAGTTGCAAATTTTCTAAAAAATCCAATTTTCAATGCTAAAAAAATGCATGTGGGGGGCAAGGTAAATTTTTTTTTACTTGTGTGATTTTAAGTACTTCATACCGTCTTTCAAACAAAAAAAAAAAATTACTTTGTTATTCAAAGGCGTTTGGCAGCTATAAGGGTCTGAATTTTCAAATAATCACACTAAAACCATCCAATTTTTTCATGTACTTTTTTTTTGGAAACATGTCATTTATTATTTTTTTTTTTTATTTGATGGACTTAGATTGACCTCACAAATAAGAATATATCATATTCCTACTTTTCCTCATTTATAGTAATCTATTTGCCAGTTAAAAGCAAGAATAGACAGATTTCAACTTGTCCAGCCTTGCTCCCACATGTATAGAACAGTTCCCTTTAGGCAAACAGCACCTACCTGTGGTAGGAACTGTGCCAATGACAAGGCTGCTTGAATATTATTGGATACAATTTGACCAATAATATAGGGTAAGACAAATGATCTGCCTGCCAATGATGTCACATGGAACTGCTTTATAACTTAGTTGTTTCTTTAACTCTGAAAGGAGTAGGTTGCTGGGAAGTGTTCTTGCTGTAAAATCTTGTAAATTTTTGTCTTTCATGTAGGTTTTTTCATTTCAAGGTCAAGAAATATACATATTTACAGAATATTTTGGTGAATAACTGTCCTTGTTGAAGGTAAAAAAAGAAATTATTTTTTAGAATTCTTAAATATAAGTTTGTTTTTCTGCATATAAAGAGTAAATGAATTATGGATAACTCTAAATGCTCCATAGGAATTTTTATGAAAGATAATTGTAACATTTTAAGTTATAGTACGCAGTCAGATGGATCTGCCGCACAGTACGAAAACAGGAAAAACTTCATTAACTTGAGCCATCATGAACAAGACTTTGGCATAAAAGCAGAGTGGCATTTTTTTGCTACATCCCACGGGAAAGGCCCTTGCGATGGGATTGGAGGAACAGTGAAGAGGCTAGTGCGAAAGGCTAGTTTGCAACAACCGGTCAGTAATCAAATCTTGAATCCATTAGATGTCTTTGAATACTGCACTGAACATATTAATAGTGTAACGTTTTTCTATGTTTCCTGTGATGATGTTAATGCAGTAGGAAAAGTTCTTGAGGAAAGATATAAAACAGCACTATCATTACCCCAAACTCTGTCTTTCCACAGCTACATTCCACTCAACAGAAATATCATTCATGCCAGACGTGCATAATTTTCTTTGGATTTTACAACCTTTCATGTCATCAAAGACGAACCTATCAACCTTAGATTATCCACACCAACAACCCGAGCAAAGTTGTCCGATTATGTTTGTTGCGTATATGATGGTGACTGGTGGCTAGGAGAAGTGGTGGAAATAAAGGTATTTGATGTCGAAGAAGAATACAGGATCCACTTTTTTCATCCTAAAGGACCTGGAACATCGTTTAAAAAATCAAGTCATGATAACCAAACTTGGGTTCGGTTTCAAGATATTTTGAAAATCCTGACTGCGTCAGAACTATGGTCAGCACAGGGAAGAGGTCATAATATCACACCTGTGATGAGTGAACATTTGTCAACTCTTCTCTATGAGACAATAAACCACTGAACAAAAAAGTTTTGCATGTTTTGAGAGGTAAGTTAAATTCTATATACCAAGATGTTAGAAACCTTAAATTAGCTTATCAAAGTTTAAATGTGTTCTTTGACAACTCTTCTTAGTCTTTCTAGTTGTTTTCACCATTTAAAACTAACAATTAAGTAAAAAATAACTTTTCACTAACACCTAAGATTAAGAAGTATGAAAATAATTGCGTTGTTTCAGTATAATTATTTGAAAATTTAGACCCTTATAGCTGCCAAACGCCTTTGAATAACAAAGTAACTTTTTTTTTGTTTGAAAGATGGTAAGAAGTACTTAAAATCACACAAGTAAAAAAAAATCTACCTTGCCCCCCACATGCATTTTTTTAGCATTGAAAATTGGATTTTTTAGAAAATTTGCAACTTTGGGGGGTCGTATCTTGTGAAGGGGGCAGAGTAACAAGCCAAACTTTTTAATACAATAAGCAACCTTATATATGTATATAAGAAAAAAAAGAGGGCTTGTTATTCCAAGCCCTTCATAGGTTTTTTAATTTTCAAAAGTGGCAAAAAATTAATTTTGCATCAGAAACTTTGACCTTGAAAAATAACCTTTGTTTTTAAATCTCAAATTTATTGACACCATATGGAAAAAGATCCTTTTTTTAGCTTTCCAATGAGCTATAGTTGAGCTTGATAGCTTTTATAGAAAAAAAGTTATAGTTCATAACGCAAAGCATCAAAATATCCAATTTTCGCTGTTGGCAACGACAAAAATAGCCTACATATCGAAGGGTAAATTTTTTTTAAATAAAAAAAATATTTTTTTGTGGTCTAAAAGGTATGGGGAAAGCATGTGCAAATTGTCATCAAAATCAAAAATGGTGTTGCACACCCCATTTGTTGATTTAAAATGGAATGACTCTTTAGCAAAATATTTTGCAATATTGTAATTAGATAAATAAAAAGATGGTTGTCCCAAAGTGCCCTATCATTAAAACAGTGTTGTCCCAATCTGCCCCTGCACGGGGAACATTGGGACACTTTTGCATAAGTTATGTTTTAATTATTTCTGTTTGCAAAACACATTAAATAATGCTCATTACACATTTAAAAGGTGACCAATAACACAAGTATTTAAATAAAAATGCACAAAAGCATTAAAACTTTTATAAATTGGAAAATAATATGCTTTTATAAAAAGTGTCCCAATGTCCCCCCTCTTCCCCTACTAATTAAAATACATCATTTGAAAGGTTTGTTGATTTGGAATTAAACAGTTCTAAAATCGGGATAAGGCGCCGCAGGCACCACTGAGCGGGACTTTGCTGAAGTCAGAAATATGAAAGATCATAACATGGTGAGCGAACAGGTTGTTTCAGATATTGAAACTGGAAGAGGGCGCTGCAGGCGCTACCGAGCAGGAATTTACTGAGATTAAAATTTTCAATTAAGCTATTTTCACTATATGTCACTAAGCTGTTGTAAGACCTGAAACGAAAAAAAGGCGACACAGGCACCACCGAGCAGGAGTTTCGTAAAGTCGGATTTTTCAAGGATCACGAACCAGCTGGTCACCGAAGGCGGCTAGTTAAAAATAATCAAAGATGAATATTATTTCTGTACTTAAAAAAATATTTTCATTTTTATTGGTATGTTTTATTTCAGTATGCTTAAAATTATCTACCATCATATATGAAAATGATTGAGTAGTTTTATTAATGCTGAAGAAATATTTTATTCTAAAATTTATTAGAAATTGTCTTTTCTTTTTTTATGTCTGTTTATGAATTAATAATAACTGATTTTGTACCTGCAAAGGAAAAATGTAAACGAAGACAATGCACCTTTAATCCACAAAATCCTATAATCTGCTCAACCTTTGGACAAATTGCGGATTAGAGGGAATTGACTGCGTTAAATATATATTTTCCCACCTTAGGATACAAAGAACAATGGATGATTGAAAATTTAAGAAATATTTGGAAGAAAATAAAAAGATCTACATAACATACCAAATTTATTTTATTTTTACAATTTTTCTGTAACTGATCTGGAATTTACAATATTTATTTTTGAAACTGTTAATGTCATTTTTTTGTATTAAAAATAGAAAAAAAAAAAAAATTGAGTGGTTTTCTGTTTTTTATTATAATTATTACTTATTATTAAATTATATTCTTTTTACATACTTTTTTTTGTTTTGGTATTTATTTATTGTAACTTATTGGTTATAAGCAGTTGCTTTGCTACAAAATTAATATTTCTTTCCAGGGGTTGATCCAGGTTTTAATTTTTGGGGCCAATTTTTGTGAAAATCAAAATATTTTTGTGAAAAAAAGAATTGCCGCTAGAAACCTTTCATTTGAGCAATTACTCTATCTAATGTTTAATATCAAGTATTATTTTTATAAAACAAAATTTTGTGAAAGAGCTGTTTTTATAAATTTGAATTTATGAGGGACCCATTTTAAGGATTTGAATTTTGTGAAGGGGCCCATTTTAGAGATTAGAATTTTCAAAAGGGTCCCAATTTTTGCCTGGATCGACCCTGCTTTCTAAGCCAAAACATGCAATTATTTAGCAACGCTTAAGCAAAATGCCTGCTTTGTGATTCTACTGCTAAACTAAAATATACTATATTTGTTACAGTTAAATGCCAAAATGCATTTTTTTAAATAGATTCTAAGTCTACTTATTTTTGCTGAGTGTTTATTTTAAGATCACTGATTTTTTGGACACAAATATTTCCTTGATAGTTTCTGGCAGAAATGCAAAAACTACAATGCATACTTGCCAACCAATTTTAATAAAAAAAAGGGAAGATTTTTGTTGAAAAAACAGAAGATTTCATAAAAAAAGGGAAGATTTTTTTTTTTTTCTCTTTGACGTATTAAACAGTACAGTTTTACAATTTCAATATCTAGAAGCAATCTATAAAAAAGTTTTACTATAGATTGATTATACTAAATATATAAAAGTTTTAAATGAAGTTATTCCTCTTCTTCATATAAATATCTACAAAACAGAATCTGTAAGAAATTTACTTAACAATAGACAAAAAAAACTTAGTTAAGTTAAAGGTTAAAGTATAACTAATTTTTTAAATAAATATAGAATATGATTTTTGTGTATATACATTAATCATACATATAAGAAAAAGTAGCAGTAGCTAATTATCAGTTTCAAATATGCAAAAAAACAACTGAGTATTAATTTTCTTAAATTGATTTGGGAAAAACTTTCCTACATGAAAAAATTATTCTTCATTTTTTCCCCATGTTTACACATTTTGTATAAATATGACATACAAATATTTAATTTGATGAAAAATAAACAGATTCATTAAATTCAGCAATAAAGATCTAAAAATAATTGCATATGTGAGAAATATTGAGCACTTCCATTGCTTTATTGTTTCTAGAATTGATCACAATCCGGGGAAAGGATGGGGGGGGGGGGGGGGGGAAATATAAATATTTCTTATTGTGTAATTATTTTTGAACTCTTTCAACTCTACTTCCAGAATCTAATGTAAGAACTTTAAAATTAATATTATCATTTATGTTGCAGATGGATAAAGATTAGGAAACAAAACACTTCTGCAGAACATTTGATTGCTGATCACTAGTTGCAGATAAATAAAGGGGGGGGGGGGGGGGGGGGTCAAAAAATATTTACATCAGCGAGAAATATTTAACAATTCTATTTCTTTAAATGTTCTAGAATCTCATAAAGCAAGTTTGAAATGAATATTGACATTTATGTTATGGATGGAAAAAGATTGGGAATCAGAAGTTTTCGTAGAACATTTGGGTTTCTTTTTAAAACGAACGGTATCCGCGATTTTAAAAACGGAAGATTTCATCATCTGTCCGGAAGACCGGAAGATACGTTAAAAAACCGGAAGTCTTCCGGGAAAACCGGAAAAGTTGGCAAGTATGGCAATGCATTTACAGAATTTCAGCACTGTCAATACAGACAAGAATAAAATACACTTACTGCTATGACAATAAAGCAATTTAATAAAATAGCAGGGCTTGAAAAATCTCAAAATTTTTACATACCCTGTCGGGCATGTTAGTCTGGACAATACATGCCCGAATATCTTATTAAAATGCATATTAATAAAAACATTCACATACCTAGTGAAAAGAATTTAACAACATTATATCTATATTGGCATTGTTTATTACAGTTTAAGTAAAAGTCTTAGACAAGATGCTATATTTTAAAATTATTTTTGTTTAAATATTTGCATGCCTAGCCGGACATGTAAGAGAAAAAAGTACATGCCCAATCTGATTTTTTACATGCCCCGGGCATGTTGGGCAATATAATTTTCGAGCCCTGTAAAATAGTAAATTATAAAAATCTAAAACAATCTAAATTATAAAAATTTTGAAACTGTCTACTTACTTTTGCTTTTCTGAGTTAATACATAATACTGAGACTTTTGTTTTTACATTTTGAGATTTCTTTTCAAATGTGTTCTTGTAATTAGAATGCCACCGAGGACATACTGAAAAATAAATATATTATAAATTCAGAAATGATCTTAAAATAAAATATTAATATATAGTGAATCAAATTCTCAGAATTTATAGAATCTTTTCTATAAGACTATGCATAAAACATCACAGTAATACTTATTGTAAAACAAAAATATCTCACCTTTCCTTTTACTTAGACATTTTCATTCTCATTCTATAAATCCAAAATGCATTTTTTACATATATAAAGTTAAGCTTAAAAGATCCCATTTTTTCCTTACGTTCTTTCGATCTCTTTTCTTTTTTCATGAAATTTAATGAACCACTTTAATAATTTAATTTTTTTTTTTTTTTCTATAATTGTAAAATGAAGAATAAAAAAAGTAACCCAGTTCAATTTGTGGATGAATTTGTGTGAAAATAGCATATTAAATAATGGAGATATAGGTATTTTTTTAAAACTCAAAAAAAGAAAAAAATAATAATCAACATTTATTTTAGTTTTTAACGAAAATTATTCCCACTTTCAGATAAATTGGAAAAAAAACCTTTTAAAACAATATACTGCAATTGCAATACAAATATTTTAAATATCTGGGGTAGATAGAGCAGTAGACCTATTAAATTTTATATCTGAGACGTGTTCTTTTTTGCGATCGTAAAATTTAATAGGTCTTCTACTGCTCTATCTACCACCCATAAAACTAACCCAATTAATTTTAATACTATAAATACCCCAAAATAGCCCCCTATAACAACCCAACCACCATTATGCTCTCAAAAGAAAAGCCATTGAAATAATAATTAACAGTCTTTCCATTAACGATCGTGAGCATAGCGTAATACCATCTGCATGGCAACACCTAATTAAGAAAAAACCATACAAAGTGAAGAGAATGGAGGATCAAGAAGAAAGAAACAAACCAGAACAGAAGGTGTCACAATGATGCACTGAAGATGGATACGATGTATCTAAAATATATTTGCTCTAAAGCTGTAAGTGCATATTTCTTAAAAAAGGATAGTATATTTATGTATATATTTTTATAAGTAAAATGTAATTTAATCCTTTTTAAAATAAATTAATATATTACTTTTTAATGAAAATTTAGACATAAACTATATTTAACTCTGTTTAAAAAATACCAAATTTTCTCGAAAACAGAAATTTCATTTTGAATATATCTAATTTTTTCTACTTCTGCTGCTCATCTAGTGCTTAAATAGTGAACACTCTAAAAACTGAATCAAGAAGGGCCACGTTTGTGTCCTGGTTTAGGCAGGCAGGGTTCGCACTAAGGAAAAAAAATGAGTGGGATTCTCCCACTCTAACAAAAAATTTAAGTGGGATTTTGAAAATTTAAGTGAGATTTTTGAAATTTAAGTCAGTAATTACATTTTACAGAAAAAAATAAGTATTTTCAAGAAATATGCAAATTACAGACAGGTGATTGCTGAAATTAGAAATTAGCTGAAAATTTTTCGCTAATATGATTGATTGGATGATTAGTTGAATATTGATAACATCACTTTCAATAAACTGATGACATAAACATTTATATATATAGTTTTTATCTACATTAAGCATTTTCAGGATTTTTTCATTAGCGTAAAAAAAAAAATCTTCAATATACCTGCAATAAATTTTATATCCACATGAAATCTTATTGAAATTTCACACCAAGAGTAAAACAAATTTTTCACACAAATATAGAATATGATTTTTATGTATGTACATTAATCATTCATATAAAAGTAGCAGTAGCTAATTATTAGTTCCAAACGCGCATAAAACCAGCTGAGTATTAATTTTCTTAAATTGATTTGGAAAAAAATTTCTTACCTGAAAAATCTATTCTTCATTTCCCCCATGTTTACAAATTTGGTATAGATATGACACCCCCATAAACATTTAATTTAATTGAGAAAAAAATAAATAGATTCATTAAGTTCAGCACTAAAGGTCTAAAAATAATTACGTATGTCAGAAATATTGAGCACTTCTATTGCTTTATTGTTTCTAGAATTGATCATTGACCACAATCCGTATTCCGGAGATGGGAAGGGGGGGGGGGGGGGGAGGGGTAGGAATAAAAAAATAATTACAGAGTAAGAAATATTAAACTCTTTCAATTCTACTTCTAGAATCTAATAAAGCAAGTTTAAAATGAATATTATAAATATAATTTATGTTGCAGATGGGTAAAGATTGGGAAACAAGACTTCTGCAGAACATTTCATTGCTGATCGCTAGATGGAGATAAATAAAGTGGGAGGTGGGCAAAAAATAATTACATGAGAAAGAAATATTTAACAATTGTATTTCTTTACAGGTTCTAGAATCTCATAAAGCAAGTTTAAAATGGATATTGATATTTATGTTGTGGATGGAGAAAGATTAGGAATCAGAAGCTTTTGTAGAATATTTGATCGCCCATTGTTCCATTTTTATTTATTTATTTTTTAACGAACGATATCCGCGATTTTTTTAAAAACGGAAAAAATAAATTCGCGGAGTTCAGTGAATTAGATAAAAAAAAAAAAAAAAAAAAAAAAGATCGCGGAAAATCGCGAGAAAATAAGTGCGGGAAAATCGCGCATATGAAATTTTTTTAAGTGGGATTTATTTTAATATTGCGCGATTCCCGCGATCCCGCGCTCTAGCGCGAACCCTGGGCAGGGATGTTTGAAGTGGTTCAAAATTAATTTAAATCAGTACGTCCCTTTCTAATTAATCCAAATGACAGTAGGGTGACAAGCAATATATTATGAGGTGATCAGCAGAACAAAGCCATCCTGTACTCAATTGTGTGTAATTGTATAACATTAATATAATAATTAATAATATGAAAAATATTAACATATTTAACCACTTCGCCGGCCATCCCAAGATAACTTGGGGGAAACGTAGCCTTCCACATACTACAGTGGCCAGTGAAGTGGTTAAAGATATAGCTTCGAAAGTATTACTTTTGCATTGTACATATGACTGATCATGTGTCATACATAAATAATATTGCACTTTTTCAAGGGGTCCCCAATTTTGCTTTGTCCAGGGCCCCAATTTGTCATGATCAGGGCCTGAAGAGCTTGGTCATTTCACAGATATCAATAATGATTTTGTGATTAATAAAGCTCAAAAAGTATCCTATATTTAACTATAAAAGATTCAAATCTTTATCATATAATTTTTAAAATATTGTCAGGAGAAAGTTATTTAGTACTAATAACTAAATAGTTTTAAAGTTTATAATGCAATGGTTTGTATTTCTTCTTAAAATCAGTAACATAGCTTCACAGCTGCAATTTGAGCCAGGGTTGGTCTGTTTGGTGTCTTTCAGTTACTGCCAATGGATTTTATGCACAACGCATCATTGTGGGTATATAAAAATCTCTATGCCAATCACTGCACTGGAAATATTTTTTACTGTTATGTCATCCAATACTAGCTGCTTAAATTTGCAAATACCAGCAGCATTTGCCACTCATGCATAATGTCCATTCTTCAAAACTTATTAAAAATATTTGATAATAATGATTAAATATGTTTTCGATGCTACAATTATTGTCCAAAAAGAACTACCCTCACCCTGCCTCTAGATGTACAACAAAAAATAAGGGGCTTCCACATCAGGGGTCGATACAGGCAAAATATGGGTCCCTTTTGCGGCCCCTTCACAAAATTCCACATAGTAAAAAGGGACCCTTCACAAAATTCAAATTCATAGAAAGGGACCCTTCACAAAATTCAAATTCATAAAAAGGGACCCTTCACAAAATTCAAATTCATAAAAAGGACCCTTCACAAAATTCAAATCCACAAAAAGGGACCCTTCACAAAATTCAAATTTTATAAAATGAGTCCTTTCACAAGATTTTGTTTTATAAAAATGATCCTTTTATTAAATGTTTTCATATTTTCAGTATTAATTTTAATGAATGGCTTAATTTGGCTCAACGAAACTCTATTAACTTGTTACTGAACATTACATAAAGTGATTGTAAAAGCTGAAGATTTTACGCAATATTTTACTTTTTCACAAAAATATTTTATATTTCACAAAAATATTTTGTTTTTCACAAAAAAGGGACCCAAAAATTAAAACCTGGATCGACCCCTGCACATTGTCTTTGACCCCCACATTTCTCTATATGGTCCTGGCTATTAACAAAAAAGTTCACACTTTAATATATCAAACAAAAGTATGTGATGAAAAGTGAATATCATTTGTTTTGGTGGTAATTTTGCTCCGAGATTCTCGGTTTCATTCTAGAATACGGTCTAACACTGATAAAGTACTTCAAAATATGAATGTGTGCGTTTATATAATATTATAATGTGGTTTGTGTTTAAATGAGGAAGACATGTGTTTGTTTAAACTGAAAATAAATACAAATGGGGACCGGATTGGGGGGGTGGGGTGTCAAGTGACTACTTTTCTGTTCACCATACTACAGCGCTCTGTAACCATACTGAATCTCACACAATCCTTTTAATAACAATTCATTCTTTTTTTTTTTTTTTTTTTTTTTTTTTTTTAATAAAGAAAATTGAATGCTCTATTTTTTAAATTTATCATTTGTAAAGAAAGAATTTAATTTGAATGCCTTTCTTCAAATAGTAATGAAATACTTACTGGTTTTTCGATAAATTCGGAACATTACTAATGAGTTATATTGTAAACAAGGTCCTTTTCTTTCTTAAGGTAAGATCATCTCATCAGAATAAAAACACGCTTGATAAAAGTCTTTTATTGGTTCTATAATAGAATGAAAAAATTACAAACTATTTTTGCATATGCAAAATTATCCATGTGCCTTAAGACAACACACAAGACACAAACTTTACTTTTACTTCTTTTCTTCCAAAGCACGGAGCACTTCCAAGAAAAGAACAAAAATAAAGAACACGCAAAAATACAGCCAAGGGGCTTACTTTATTCGCATCGAGATCATCTCGAGATCGAGAGTGACGTCTTTCGTTATTGTCTGGAAACGATACCTAGAAAACGAAGTGTGCAAGAATTGGTACTTTATTCCTCTCGTCCGATAAGTGAAATCGAGATGATATCGTCAGTGAAACGACAGTAAGTCCCTCCCTTCGAAATGACATAACAGCGAAGGAGGAGTTACTTTTAACTTCTTCTTCGCATTTTTTAACCAATAAAAAAATAGAAAACTATTTTCCAAGATTCATAGCGAACATTAACTGTAATCGGCTTCGGATCGCACCTCCGTGTTGTTTGTTTATTTTATTGTCGAATTGTTTACAAATTGCATGCGTTTATTATTTTAATAATAATAATGTTTTCCTTCTAGAAAAGGGAAAACATTATTTATGTAATGGGCTTGGGGGTTCCTAGATGTACAAATTATAGAGAATAGATGCAATCAAACTTAAAAATAAACTATTTTCTTAGATTTAAAATTAGTACTTTTAATTAAAAACCTTTTTAGATACACTTTTTCCTTGTATTTAACATATTAAAGTATTTATATTTTTAATATAAGATGTAATTTTTTGTGTGTGAGTGTGTTCAGTCTTTATTGCATTTTAACAATGCCATTGAGCCTATTTTAAAGCATGAAGCATGCAAATTTTCTTTCATTGGAATGCAAGAAGAGAATGTATTTAAAGTGACTGCAAGAAGTAAATGTATTTAAACTTTGTCAGTCTCAATAGAAACAATAAATTGAAAACAGACTTTTTTTTAATGATCATTAGTTGATTATGAATGTATCGTTATCTTAATTTACATATTGCACTTTTATTGCGTAGAAGTTGCTAAATAACATTAATACTTTAAATTAGCCATATTAAAGAAAATATAAAATGTATGGATATGAATACCAAATTGTTGCAATATATATGTTGCTTGTTCACTTCTTTTGTTTTGGTTCAGTTTTGATTTATCGTAGAGTATCATAAATTGTAATGAAGAGAATTAAGAAGGAATAGAGATAAGTTTTAAGAATTAATTAAAAAATTACATTTATTAGAGCTAGTAAATTTAATTGCTCTTATAATTGAACTTAAGTCATCAAAGGATGACATTTTAATGATGATTTTCTTTTTTATATGTATTGCTTCTGATCAAATTGCTTTTCTTCGATGTGTTTTCTTGTTTGGTTATATCGCTGAAAAGCTCCCTTTTGTATGCTGCCAGTGAGGGTTACTATTCGGAACGGTGCCATCCAGGCGAATTCCAGAAAAATCGCCAAGAGGTGGGTAAAAGTAAATTTCCCCCTGTGTCAGGCGTCAGGCCCTCCCCATTTACACAATGCAATTTTCGTTATGTAACACCCAACCATGTTGAAATTTAAAATTTCATAAATATCTGACAGTGAGCCAACTACCAACTGCACTTCTTTAATTTATTTCCATTTAAAAAAATTATGAACTGCACGCAGATGTGCAAATGCCTCATGCTTTCTGAAACTCCTGCTATGAATTAGGATCATCTTTCTTAAAGTAATGAAATAGAAAAGGAAAACATATGATAGGGATGCACCGAATATTCGGTATTCGGCCATACTACCGAATATTCAGTTTAGTCGAATCAAACTATTCGACTAGCCGAATATTAAATTATTCAGCTAGTTGGAACGTATAAAAATTCAATTTTTAAAAATTTTTTAATTATTTGAAAAAAATTTGCGATTTTTAATTATAATTAAAATTTTCAGAGTAATTAAGAAATATAATAACTACAGAACTATGGATAAATACCATAAAATGCAATAAACTTGCAACTATTGTTTCGGGTTGAAATAACACACGACCCTTCGTCAGGCGAACAAAGCAGCTACGCGTTGGTAATAAGGTGCGTTGCCGCTTTGACTGCCACACTCGTGCCTACTTTGTTCGCCTGACGAAGGGTTGTGTGTTATTTCGACCCAAAACAATTGTTGCGAGTTTTGAATTTTATGGTGTTTATCCAAAGTTCTGTAGTGATTACTTTAAAACGCCAGTTCTGTGGTGCTTTATTATTATAATTAAGAAATAGTTTATATTTAAAGGAAAACAATTATTTCATCTAATTTCAAGTAACATTAAAGAAAATTATTAGTTACATTAATCATAACAATTAATAATATCTAACAAAAGTTGTCTTTATCAATAACAGTATAACGATACTTTTCTAAGTTGAGTTAAGAAAGAACGTACATAATTCACATGATTACAATTCAAGTTACAATCTAGGAAACTTCAAGAGATCAAAAAAAGGTCGGATCCAAATCTGGCAAGAAAAATGACACAAGTCATATATTAGCAGTTTTTAACTTGTTACTAAAAAATGTATATGAAGTGCCCCAACATGCACGAACAGTATCGCATCTCTATCTCACAATTTATTCACATGAGAGTCAGAGACATTTACAACAGTTTTGATATAGGTTATCCAGTACGTTGTCACTTTTAAATTGATTTTTCTCAAATGCTGCATTTCTGTTTTTCACTTTCTCTTACCCATAGGGTCGAGAAAGTATTGTTTTAGGGTCAAATTTTTGAATGTGAGTTTTTGTTATATTAACATGTTCTGAGGTCCCCTGAATACGAAAATCATGTTTTTAGCGAATGGTCTTTGTGCCTGTCTGTTACCAGCATATTTCAAGAACAAATAATAGCAGAAATTCCAAAGTCGGTATTCTAAATGGGTATCATATAGGGATGCTACAGTAAGCTTTTCGTTGAGATGAAGCAAATGGTTCGTGTACAGGGACACTCGAAAGTATTCAAATACATTACGTGTATGGGGGGGAATTGCAGGTAAGTAGAGTTTAACATCTATAGACTGCACTAAACAAAATGAAACAAATAGATATTTTTTGTAATAGAGATAGTCAACTGGGAAAAGAATTTTGTGTATGTAGGAGCCTCGCCTCCCACCGTGGAGGGGGGGGGGGGGAAGTCCCCCGCTCGATGGGAGTAAATTTTTATGACGGATAACTTTCAAAACAGCTCGCCAATACCTTTAAAACGAATTGTTGAACCATCGATCTGTGATAATTTAAAATAAAGTTATCGACTCTTTTCATTTTTAACCAAAAAAAAAAAAAAAAAATTGAGAATAAATTAAACTTTTTTTTTAAATATTTAGTATGATACTACTTCTCTAATATAGAAATCGTCTGCATTATCATAAAAGATAATTTGTTTAAATAATAATTTTAATAAATTATTTTTTAAAACAGAATTATTTCTTAATAACTGAATTAAATTCTATATAAATGTAGGTGCATTAATGAAACAGGGGGTTGAGGGGGGGGCTAATTATCATAATAAAACTCTTCCGAAGCCTAATTCGAATTTTTTAACATAGGTTTACATAACAGTACTTGTTATCTTACTTCTTAATCTCCAACCTGTATTTATAGTATTAAATTTTAGGGTAAGAGAAAGTCGTGTGAGTGACACACCAAATTATTCTTTTTGGAGTGGGTGCAACAAGATATTGTTACTTAAGAAAGTTTGTAAGTTTATTAAGAAGCCAGACAGTTAATAATTTTCTTTGACTGTGAATTCAGCATTACACCACTACTTATGTTTGGTAATATTTCCTAATATTTTTCTACATTTATATAAACCATAGTTTCTGAATAGTAGTTTTTTGTAATATTTTTTTCATAATTAACACGTTAATCGCCATGTCAGTCATATGTGTCTGACGCATTTTTAACTAGGAAATAACCCTAAAAGGAATATGATATACGCCGAGTAATTATTAACACGTTAATCGCCATGTCAGTCATATGCGCCTGACGCATTTTTAACTAAATTGTCTAATAAAGTTACCATGGCCCATGTGAAAATTTTTCTGATATTATCGTGGCGATTAACGTGTTAAAAAAATGAAATATTACTAAATGTAAATGATATTACTGAAAAAGTTCACAAAAAATTAGCTGATTGACACTTGAATATAAGTAAATCAGCCAGCCGAATACTCGGTATTCGGCCGAATAGTTACTATTAGGTTTGAAAAATATTCGATATTCGGTTGGCTGAATATTCAGCCAAAACTGCTATCCGGTGCATCCCTAATATGAATATTTTTTTTTTCAAATGTATTTTTTGAGGTGCTTGCATATTATCCTCATGCCACTAAGTAATCGCCAATTTTTAAATATAAATAATATGGTAAATTTATAATTAACTAGCAGGCTTTGCTGGTCATTATATTGAAATTAATTCTCAAAATACCATATCATTAATAATAAAAATCATTGAAATCAGTCAAAATCCAAGTTAAAGTTCTCGCTACCTCCTAGTGCTTCACTCTGATTGGTCTCTGCTCATGCGGAGATTTATTCAGAGATCAAAATTCTAAATTCATCCTTTTGGCTTTTAATTATTTTATGGAAGATTATTTTTATGTTTTCCTCATGTTTCGTTGGAGGTAAGCATTGGTTGCGACCAAATGCAGGTACTCCGAAGCACTCACGTTGACGTTTAAAACATGTTTTTTCTCCCACCCCTCATCCTGGAAGGGGGGGGGCAGGAGAATTTTCACAAAATCCCTGTATAGTGCATGTTGGGAACATATAACCAGCCAGCACATAAAAAATCGCCTAAGATAGTTTGGAGCAGAGTTTCGCATGGAAACATGATTCCCTAAACCCACCCCCAAGGCGAATAAGGTGGAATTTTACAAAATGCCTTTAAAGTGTGCGTCTTGATTACGCATAATCAATCGACATATCAAAAAATCGTTATCCTCAAATAATTTGGAGCAAAATTACTCTTATATTCGTGTTTTGCCTTCCCCCTCCTTTAAAAGGGAGGGGGGGGGGAGAAATTTCATAAAATCCCTTTACTGTTTGTGTTGTGGAAGCATAAACAACCCACGCATAAAATTCAATTTTGCTGAGATAATTTGAAGCAAAGTTATACTTGGAAACGAGTGTATTGCCCCTAATGCAAAATTTCATTATAATGGGTGTTGGAAACACGAAAATAAGCCACACACTAAAACTTGTGACCTCAGCTCCTATAGATTTCCCCGGACAAATTCAGCGCTAAAATGTGGCTCGAATTTGTCCCCTCGTAACTCCCCCCCAAAATCGAAAAAAAAAAAAAAATGAATTTTTGGAAATATCCTGAAGGTTCTTGGCGGATTTCTATATCTTTGTGCTATTATTGGTAGAGTTTTACTCGAAAATCCATATTTTTCTAAATTTGCCTCCGAAAATTGTTTTTACCCCTCCCCCCCCTCTTAAAAATCCCAAATCGCAGAAAATACTTTTTTCGTACTCAAGTCTAGTCTCTCCCTCTGCAATTTGGAGTTGAGTTATGCTTATAAAGGGGTTTTTGCCTTCTGCGCCCCCAGGGGGGGCGGGAATGAAAAGATATTTCACAAAATCCTGTCTTAGTGGGCGTCAGTGTCCTAAAACCAACGTGGTTACCAAAATTTGCGACTCTTATCTTCCATAGAATCGCCACGACTGTGTTGAGTCGGTGATTAGTAAGTTTACTCTTATATATATATATATATATATAGATAACTGTTTGTAATTTATTTTTTTTGTACTGATACATTATTACATGTAACTACGGTACTGTACAACACCAGTTACAATAGTACTTAAATGTACTAATAAATTTAATTGTATTTGACTGAGTATAAATCTCAAATTTACAATATTCGATTCTGTAGCAATTATTATCACAAGTGTATATATGTAAGCTTCACGCATATGAAAAAAATAAAATAAATAAACAAAAAAAAAGATAAACTATGGAGGAAGTTCGAAGGCATTTTCGAAGTGGAACACTATAAATTGGTAACGATACAAAATACCAGATTGAAAGAAATAGTCCTGTTGTACTAAAAAAAAAAAAAAATATTGTGTGCTGCTACCATATTTTCTATAAATCTAAAAAGTGTGAGAAAATCTTTATTGTAGCAATCACTTTCAAGCATGTTTGTAAGCTACATGCACGAGAAAATTAAAAAAAATATATATCACTTGTATTGCTACCCCAGTGGCAGAAACACGGCGACATAGTTGCGGACACAGAAAAACGGCTTGCGGACAGTTTTTGTCTGCACTGAGAAAAAAATTTGTCTGCAACTTTCGGATAACAATTCACTTATAAAAATTGCTGTATCAAAACTAAAACTTGTATTATTTATATTGTGTTGTATCAAACATTGCTATAAAATATTTAATAGAATGAGATGAATTGAATGAATACAATTGTTTATACTATATCGTTTTGTAGTAAAATTGTATTTGTGTATTGTTGCACAAGACCACCACTGATGTTAACCCCCCCCCCCCATCAGCTTTCAATCTTTTTGAGTGTAAGCCATTTTCAGTTTCACCCCTGATTACATGCAAATTTTGCAGACAGATTATGAAATTTTAAAAGCCTGTCACAGACAACTTCAAAATTTTCTGCCACTGGGATTGCTACCTTATTGTGTATGAATTACAAAACTCGGTTCTGTAACAATTACTGTCATGCACATATGTACTCTTTTGCACACGAAAAAAAAAAAAAAAAAAAAAAAAACAGCCTTCACTGTTTGCCGCTACCTTGCAGTGCATGAATCTAAAATAAGCAGGAAAATCCATATTACAACATTCACCACTGTGCACATATGCACACTTCACTTCACACACATAAAAAAAAAAATCACTGGGTTCTGTTACCTTGCTGTGTATCAATCTCAAAATGCACAAAAATCTGTTTCGTAGCAATCACTATCATCAGGGTTCCCACTCAATTTCAAAAATAAAATTCCCTTACTTTTCCAGGTCTATTTTTAGAAAATTCCAGTCACAAAATTTGGTTCGTGACATAAAAAATAGCTCACAGTATAAAACAAAACATAGCTTGCAACATAAAAGACGATATAGTAACGTGACTTGTGATATAAATTGAATGTTCAAAAAGCATTTTCCAGGTTTATATCATCATTTTTCCAGGTTTTTGAGCAATATTTACAGTTTTCCCTGACTTTTCTCAGTAATTTCAAGTTCCCTGACTTTTCCGGTTTTCCCTGACCCATGGGAACCCTGTATCATACATGTATATACACTTCATGCACACAAACACAAAAAAATCTAATTCTATTATACATGATTTTTCATGCTTAATACTGTTCTATTAAATAAATCCTTATAAACATATTTAAAATATACAACCTTTTATTAACTTCATGTCTTTGAGACATGAAGTTAATAAAATGTTGTATATTTTATAAGTTAATAATGTCTGTGAGAGATGGTTAATAAAAGGTTGTATATTTTAAATATGTTTATAATAAGTGCTTATGTTGTATATTTTATAAGTTAATAATGTCTGTGAGAGATGGTTAATAAAAGGTTGTATATTTTAAATATGTTTATAATAAGTGCTTCATGGTATTTTTTTTTTGAAAATAAATCCTTGTCTAAGAACATGATTCAAAATGACTTTTTTAACAAAACAGTATTAAGTGCAGTATTTATTTGCTGACGACTGTAATATGAAATTGTTGTCAGTAAAGAGAAATTATATTAGTCATTCGAAAATAATTTAATTGCTAACAACTGTTGTGTGAGTATGAGTGATTAAAAATTTTCCGAAGTTAAAATGAAGGAAATATATTGTTATAAGTAACAATTTTATGCCATATTTATATTTTTATAGAATGTGGTATTTAATATTGATGAAATAGATATAAATGGTAGATGATGAAAAAGTTTGTCACTTAAAGATATACCAAGTATTTATTATTATTACTATTAATGCATCTGAATTAATTTGAAATTTATGTTAAAGTAAATAAAGATTATCTAGTGTCTATTAGAAAAATGTTAAAATCGAAAACAAACTTGTCCTGATAAAAATACAATGACGATTACAAAGCATATAACAATTCAAAAACAATTTGAAACCATCGGAATTTTCATAACTATTCAGACAGAGAGAGAGGAAAAAAAGCATAAAATATCAATGTAATAAGGAAAAGAACTGAGAGGATGAAGTAATTATTTATGATAGTATGTAGTTATGATTTGGGACGGTTTTATTTCGTCGCAGAGAAATATCACAATTTCTTTATCCAGACTGAATAGTTTGGTGAATCTCACATCTGGAAGATCAATTTCTTAAATAATTTCTCGGAATTCCTCTATTTTGCTCGACATCCATAGAAATTACGTAGACGCCATATTGAAAAATGCTTCTACAACTCGCTTTCGACAACGTCTCGCAAACACAGTAGGCTTCGTTTTGATAACGAATGTTTACTTTCGAGACCGTCTCGAAAAATGTGGAATAAAGTAGCAAACTGAGAAAACGGTATTCAGGTTTCGTTTTGGTACGTCATTGTGACGTCACTCTCGATCTCGAGATGATCTCGATGTGAATAAAGTAAGCCCCCAAAACAAAACGGAAGTTGGTTGGTTTGATAGATTGATAGAAAATGAGAAATCCTAAATACTTAACTGTTAACTGTGATGTAGAAACGTGTTTATGTTATGTAAACAAACAAAATTCTGGGCGGGCGGAGAATAGATAAAATGCTTGTTATATATCATATCATGAATATAATTTTTATTTTATAATTCAGCCTAAAACAGTCATAATTAAACATTCTATCTGTTGATATATGATTTGAAACAAAATACAATATACAAAAGAAAAAAATCAATACTTATTTTTGTGGTTAGTAATTTAAAATAATCCCAATTTTACTAATGCTACATTGATAATGATTTTTTTTTTTTGGTAAGAATTACAGATATGGTATTATCTTGAGTGAGTCGTAGACAGATAAATGACTTGCAGAATTTTCACTTAATCTATCAGTCGTTCACTTTTCACACTTCAATAAAACATCTTATATCGATTATGTTAATGATTCCTGAACAAATGTTTAAATGCATGCAATTATCATTCAGGTTCGTATATTGTTTGCAATTGTTAATTTTCTATTAATTCAAATTTTATCAAACATTTATTGCGTGTACGTTTTACATTGATTAAAATTTTCATAAGTTTTTTTGTTGAGAAATTTGTTTATGAAGAAAAAAATTTCGTAATACCCCATTACCATAAATATTACCTATACTAAAAAAAAATAACATTAATGTTTTTATTCTAATTTCTATGCTTTAATAAAAGCTGTCTTAAATGCATTTAATTTAACAGGGTGGCTAGCAGTCAGGGAAAATCAAAGAATCAGGGAATTTAGAAAATCTGGAAAAGTCAGGGAATTTCCTTTAAAGTCAGGGAATTTTAACAAATTTTGTGAAAATAAGCTATATTAATCATTAAATGATTAATGATATTTTAAATCCCTAAATTTTTTGCTAGTGTCGTGAAATTTTCATCGAAAATAAACGTAAGAGTCAAGGAAAAATGGAGGAAAATCTTGAAAAATAGTCAGGGAATTTGAGAAGGTTTAAATGCTAGCCACCCTGTTTAAGTAATTATTTATTATTATTTCATTATTAATATGCAGAATTTTTATCAAGTTACATTATTATATTTTAATTTAATTCTATTAACCACTCTCTCTCTCTCTCTCTCTCTCTCTTTTTTTTTTTTTTTTTTTTTTTATAGAATTTATTTATTTTTTAACTGTGATAATTATCAGTTTAATGAAAACTTAGACTGAAACAAAATTAAATATTAATATAAAAGGCCTAGGATTTAATTATTATTAAGTCAACATGTGAGTCATATATCTATTTATAAGATTTATATATATAAAATATTTTCATGTTTGATAATATATAATGTTGCATTTCAATATTTCTAAAATCAAACCTATGCCAGATTTTAATAGAATTTATTTTTAATTGTAAATCACTATTTTCTATAAAGAAATTGCAGTTCTTTCCGTGTATATGTACTCTTTTTATAAACAGATATATCTTTTAAAGACAGATATATACAGTCGGTAACAAAAGTATCCGAACACTATAAAAAATTCCTATATAAAAAAAGTAGAGTTAATACTGTTTGTTAAATAAATCCTTATCAAATCATGTTCTTAGACTGACTAAGAACATGATTCGACAAGGATTTATTTTACAAAACAGTATTAACTCTACTTTTTTTATATAGGAATTTTTCCTAGTGTTCAGATACTTTCGTTACCGACTGTACATAGTCAAATACTTAAAAAAAAAAAAAAAAATGACTGGCTCATTTCTTTTATACATGTATGTTTTCAAAATTTAATTGGGGTGGGATGTGCTTTACGATACTGCTTGGAGTCTTCTTTCCAATCGCTGATAAAGATGCCAACCTTGGTATCCTCGATGTTTATGTGTCATTGAACGATTGATGTTTGACGTGCGGTAACCTGACTATGATGTTTTGAAGCTGTGTGAAGAATATGAAATTATCAGAATTGATATGGTAAAATTCAAATTTCAAAATTGTAAAAAATTTAAATAAGAATTCCTGCATAGTCAAAGCTATCACTCTGTAAAGCTTTTTAACTTTATAATAAGTGGCATGAGCTTCAGAGCACTTACAAATGCTTCTATTTATTTATGTAGATTAAAATCCAATTTACTATGCATTCTAATAATAGTTTATTCCTAGGTTAATTTTTAAAATGCTTTATATTTTGCATATTAGAAATTTTTCTTTTTTTATTTGGTCTCAATATCCTATAGACATGGCCCACTTTACAATGACCCTCAAAAGCATTATAATAATTGTCAGATAATAATGATATTTAATCTTCAAGGTTCAAGGACATAAAAATAAATTGTATTCAAGGAAGCATTTAAAAAAATCTAATCGCCTCTAAAAAATAACAATCAAGGATTGATTCACATTTAAATTTTTGGTGCCCATTTTTGTGAAATTTTAACTTATTTTTCTGAAGAAAAAAGTAAAACCTTCCATTTTAACCATCATTCTATATAATGCTTAATACAAAGTCAACAAAGTTTTGTTGAACCAAATATAAGCATCAATTAAAAATTAATACTGAATACATGGAAACAAATCATTAAAGGTAATTTTCATAAAGCAAAATCTGTGAAGGAGAATATTCTATAAATTTAAGTTTTATGGAGATGGCAGCAAAAAGGCCCCAATTATTGCCTAGATTGACCCTTCTTTATAATAAGATAAATATGTAAAGCTAAACCTGATTATTAACAAAAGAAATAATAAAATGACTAACATCAAGTTTTGTATCCTACCTATCAGCAGGCCCTGACTAACGGCAGGGCATATGGGGCAAATGCCCTGGGCCCCCCTACAGGCGTATGCAGAAATTCTGCAACCTAAAGAGCTCTTATGCCACTGCAAGGGGGCCCCCCAGAATAGGCTTGCCCCGGGGCTCCAGGTAGTCTAAGTCGGGCCCTGCCTATCAGAGTTTGATTTGGAGGCATTTGTTGTGAGCAGTTGGAAAGGATTATAAATATAAATCATGTGTCTTGATTATCATAAAGTCTTAGTTATTTTTTATTGTAAGCATTAGACCTTGTTCTTGACTCACAATAAAGCTAAAGTCATATTTAACAATATTTTAAACTAAGATATCTCTTTTAAAAAAGTTGTTTGTCAATAAAAAAAAAAAATTACTTACCATCTTTTTAATTTGGTAAAAAATAAAATATATTTATTCTATTGCTAAACTAATCATTAAGATTTATCTTGAAATTTAAAATTAGTATTTTTCATAACATTTTGTAAGAAACAGAAGACTTGTAAAATAAAACTTTTTTTTTTATAAATATTAACTTAGTTTAACTAATAATTCCTTTTTCTTCCCTCAGAAATATCTCCAGTGTACAAAGCAAGATAAAGGAAAGTTATTATTTTAAACTTGGTGATGTGCCTCTGATTAGTAAAACGGTTGGTCAGTTAATTGATGATGCAGCTGATAAAAGTGGAGATCAAATATCCTTCATTTCTGCTCATCAGAATATATCAAAAAATTATACAGAATTTCGACAAGAGGTAATATTTAAAATTTATATATTAACATTTTGTAAGTCCCCCCCCCCCCTCTATATTATTATTATTTATTTTATTTTTTTTACTTATTTTGACTTTTTTTTTTTTTCTTCCTTTTAACCTTTTTACAGTTGTAATTCTTACTATATATATTGCAATAATCAATGCCATTGTAGAAAGTTATTTTAAAGTCTAATTGAAGTTTTTTCAATGTCATTTTATACAGCTCTGACAGATAATTAATCAGACTCTAAAAGCTTACTAATTCTGATACTCTGGAAATTTTATTATTTATCATCACTATTCCATATTTCTTCTTTTTACATTATTTATCGTTCATTAAAATAATTACTAGAAATCAACATTTCTAAAATCTGCAAACTACAAAAATTTGCATAATGAAACTTACAATAAAGTTTTCAAGATGGTGTTGATGTTAATGCCAATTCTTTAGAAGCTTAATCTGGTGAGGAAGTAGAGACATGTTAATTTTGAGCAAGATAGCTCTTAGAGATAAATATCTATTTATTTATTTATTTATTTTTCTGTTTGTATAATGCCTAAAAAAAACTTATGCATGTACTTAAAGAGAAATTTTATTTTGTTATAAGAAGTAAAGTTTTCTACCTCCAAAAGCTGTTCTTTTTTTTAACAACTTTGCTTGTAAGAAATTAAGATATGAACTAAGGACTTTTGTAGATTTTTTCTTTATATTTTACAACACTTAACATATTTAAAAAAAGAAAAAATAAATAAAATAAATGTTAGTATACTTATGCATATATATTTTTTAATTCAAATAGGTAAATAAATTAGCATCTGGTCTCATTTCTCTTGGTCTAAGGAAAGGTGATAGACTAGCAATATGGAGTCCTAATTGTTATGAATGGCCTGTTGTTCAGTTTGCATCTGCTAAAGCTGGATTGATATTGGTAAATTCCTTATCTGTTTTTCATCCTTTTTGTTTTAAACATACCATTTTATTGATAATATTAACTAGTTTAATGCATGATTTTTATTAAACTTCTATTTGGGGTAAATGCAAGCTTAAGAGAACTGCAAAACAGTGGTCCTGTAATATATACTCATTAAAAATATTTTTAGTTTATTTTTCAAAAAGCTGCTAATTTAGTAAAATTATACTACACTATTTAGGTTATCTATAGTTAAAACTACCAAATAGTGATAGTTGCTGTACTTCTTCAACAATATTGACCTTTAATAGCAGGAGACTTGGCGTTGGAATATTAAAACAGGAATAAACTACTACGTCAGAAACGCCAAAGAAAAATTATTGAGGTGCATACAGCTGTTTCGGTAGCCTAAAGCGTACCGTCTTCAGTGCAAAAAGAATTCTGAATCTGGAGAAGTGCTCGTATATATAGGAGAGGGACCGGATTTAGTTCAACCAATAGGATTACGGAAGAGGTGAGGAGTGTGGCCAATAGTATTGGCCACACTCCTCACCTCTTCCGTAATCCTATTGGTTGAACTAAATCCGGTCCCTCTCCTATATATACGAGCACTTCTCCAGATTCAGAATTCTTTTTGCACTGAAGACGGTACGCTTTAGGCTACCGAAACAGCTGTATGCACCTCAATAATTTTTCTTTGGCGTTTCTGACGTAGTAGTTTATTCCTGTTTTAATATTGACCTTTGTTTCTCAAGGTCATAGCCAGAAAATATTTTCTGAATAATACCTAATGTTGAGTGTAAAGAATGAAATTTAATTCAGATATGAGCCGGAATTTTCTGTTTCTCGGGATTTGATGCTTTGGTTCGCAGAGGTCTAGGTTGCTCTTGTGCTCAGCTGACTTTGCTGTAGCCGTGTTTCAATTTGGCTATGTAAGGGTAGTCTGTTTTATTTATCTTTCCACCTTTTTATTGTTTCCCCTGGTAGTTCTTGGGTAAATGTTTCTCTAATTATATATTATTTTTTTCTCTATTTTGTATTTCAATTATCTGTGGGCACTTCTGGGTTAAGTGCATTTGGCTTACCTCGCCTGGTCGGCTGAAGTTTTATTTTTTCCTCTCCCCTTGTTTTCAAAATGCGGTCTCAAATTAAAGTCAGTGATGCGAGTTCCAATGACCGTAATATATACATTAAAGAAATAATTAGCCCGGTCCTCCAGCTCCAGTATGCCTATTCTAATGGAGCTTCAATTGTATGTATTTTTATGGACCCTCTTTCCAGTGCTCTGCCACTCAACAAACCTCAAGTCGGAAAGTCTGAGATAGACAAAAAACTTTGGGTAACCGCCCCATTACATTTAAAATTTACCAGAACTGGCAGACTCCTCATAAAAATGTCCAACGAAAAATGTGCTCTTGCTGCTGTGGGAGTAAACTCTCTCCTCATGAACATCCCTGTCCAGGCTAACGTACAGCAGGAATATATCACCTCCTGTTTTGTGGTCCATAATATTGGCGGGAATGATTGAGGCATGGTTATGGAAAACAGAGTGAGTGTTACTAGGCCAACATCCAGTTCGTATGATTGAAATCATACGTTGAATCAATCATACGAACTGGATGTTGGCCCAATAACACTCCCCCTGTTTTCCATAACCACGCCTCAATCATTCCCTGCCTATGTGGGAAGTATAAAGACCATAAAAACCCACCTACCCTCCGTCCGATTGTTAATAAATCTGAAGGTCCAACCTACTGTCTTAAAAAATATATGAAAAATATCTATCAATCCCTTCTCCCCCCCCCCTCCAATTATTCTATAAATTCAACCGAAGCTTTCATCCAAACACTACGAGATTCTGATATTCAATTTAATGATACACTTAATAGCTTCGACGTTAAAGATCTGTACCCTTCTATTAATATCTTGGAAATTAGTAATATCATACTATCTGAAATTGTCGAAATTTACGAAAACAATAAAATTAGTGAAACTCTCATATGTACAAGTAACTTTTTACTCAATGAATCCTATTTTTCTTTTAACAATAGCATTTACTGCCAAACTCAAGGTGTCCCTATGGGCTCGCCCATATCGGGAATTATTGCCGAGTTGAAAATGAGATTATTAGAAAATTCCACAGAAAATATTATAAAAGACTACAACATATGGGTCCATTATGTGGACGATATCGTTACTATAACCCCTACTTCAGTTAATCCATCTAAGCTCCTTAGAGAATTAAATAACTTAGATCTCCATATTAAATTTACTAACGAAACTGAAACTCAGAACCGTTTTTTTTTTTGGATGTCACTGTAATTAAAAATAACAATAACTCGTTTGACACTACCATTTTACAGAAATCCACGAATAATAATGAAATTATCAACAATAAATGTAAGACCTCCTTATAAATATGCTGCTATTAGATCTTATATTAACCGCACTATTCTAATTTGTACCAATAAAACATTGCTTAATGAAGAACTCAAATTTATCAAAACCATTGCTAAAAAAGCTAACTGTAGCCCTTCTATTGTTCAAAAATTTTATAAACAGCGCTTGAAACATTTAGATAGAATTAATAACGCACAAAAAACAAAATCAACTTTTACCTCTGCCATCCCATACTGTAAAGGCGCAATAATAACAATAAAAAATGAAGCCAACAAACATAATATCAATATTCCAATAAAACCTGACAAAAATATTTTCCAGCGCATCTGCAATGAAAAAGATCCCATTCCCTTTAATTATACCTCCGGTGTTTATAAAATCAATTTCAAATTCAATGATAAAACCGAGCATCTCGCCGATTTAAAGTACAATAAACTCTCTACTGCTTTCTCTAGAATTAACAACAATAACCCTATTAATCCTAACACCCTCGAATTTCAAAAAGTAGCCCATTATAATTCCCATCAATTTGCCTTAAAATACAAAGCCCTTGATATCCTAACAACTAATGATGCCATCAACGATAGAGAGCACAGTACCATCCCACCTGATTGGCAACATCTGATTGAAAATCTGAAACGAAGTGAAGAAGTTTGACGGAGCACAAACAGTGAAGAAGAAAAAGAGAAGCAGGCAACTACTAGTCATTCGAGCACTGGGGATGAACCAGACATGGTTTGAAATGTACATGCTCACAATAAAGGAATGTTTATAAGGTATTTAGTTTATTTAAAAGTAATTTACTCCTTTTTTGATGAATAATTGAACTTATCTTCTTCAGGAAATGAATATAAAACTTTCTAATACTCCAGAATGGTCCGAATTTTGGAACCTAATAAGCAACAACTCCACATACAATCGGCTTTTCATCAGACTGTTTCTGCACAGCAAACAGTTTTAAATGAATATCAACAGTAAGAAACTGAGTTGTTTGTCTCTTGCTTACTGGAATATTCATTTTCATTTCCTCTTTCGGTTTTAGTTTCCAAGGAATTTCTCATGTTTGATTTCATACTCTTTGCCTACTCTCGGCTTTTTTTCTCTCTTTTACTTCCTTTTTTGTTGATGTTTTTTGCTGGCCATCTAGCTCGCTATGTCGGCTGTGTATCAGTTGAGGTAATGCTGGCACAAGCTGTAACCTCAAAGCACAAGCAAAGCAAAGCAAAGTTGAGTTTCTTCTGACAAAAACCAACAAAATCAAGCTCAGCCCAACCAAAAAAAAAAATGCACTTTTATGAAAAATTTTTTTAGTATCAACTTTTCAGAAGTTTTATATAGACAAGCATAAGAATATCCATTAAAAAAAGTACTGATCTTTTAGAAGACAGTTACCAGGGTTGGCAGGTTTTTGACACGTGACAGTTTTTGACGGTTTAAACCATGGTTAAAACCGTCATGTCAAAAACCACCTTGTCAAAAATGTCAAAAACTGTCAAAAACCTATATTTATAATTTAATTGTCGTATGAAAAATTAGCTTAATAAAATATAGTTCATAAGGATTTTTTGAAAAGTAAATAGAATGATGTTCTTTGAAAAACACATTGTTACAACATTTTGATTAATATAAAAAACAAAACTTTAGGCTTTTAAAATTTTACTATGAATTATTTCTATGTTCATTCAAAATATGCTGTGATACTTTTATATATTATTATGATATTTATTTATAACTATGCTTGATATAGTACATGTTAAACTTAGTTATGCGATACTTTAAAAATATAGTTGTTTTCAATAAGATATTATTTATCAGTATGTTTTAAAAGGTAAACATAATACATATTAATGTTTTTGGAGAAACATTATCATAACATTTTGATTAATATAAAAACAAAACTTTAGGCTTCTAAAAATTTATGATTCATATATCATTGATAGATCATTTTGATTGACAAATCATTTTATTTGCAATACAACATTGTATAGTTCAATTTTTTTTAGTATTGTGCTTTTAGTATTATGTATTTAACCAGTAAAATAAAAATGCATAGCCTAATATTTTGTATTTAAAATTTAAATATTTTATAGAAAAATATAACTTTTTTTTTTCTTAATGACTGCTGATATTGCAAGTTTTTAAGAAAAAGTAATAATTCTGAATGTTAGAAAAGTTTGAATTGTGTCTGAAATTCATATAATTACCGTGAAACACGAGAAATATGAATGCTTTCTGGACATGTATAAATTGTAATAAATGTAATATTTACTCGTACAGATTTTTTAAAAAGTTTAGTCTAAGCTGTAGGGCCCACCAGCAGCCAAGTGGTACTATGTTCAAAGCTGGTAAACGTGAGGTGTAGGGTTTGATCCCAGGGCGCACTCGTTGGCCTAGCCATTCAGAGTTTTTCATGTTTTTCTCCGAAACTTGTACAAATACGGACTAGGACCCTGTAGACAGACCCACACGGAGGGCAATACCCCTTAGGCCTAAGATACTACAGTAGTCAATCAGCCTTACTCCCAAAACACTGAACACCAATAATCCAAGCTATAAACAGGTACAAATATTTATACAATCAATAATAATAATAAACAGATAAAAATTCATTAATAAATGATAAGTATAATAAATGTAGATTATAAATATAAATATTTTCAAATTCATATTAATTTACTGCCCACATATATTATGTTTTACTTAAAGAAAAAAAAAAAAAAATCCAGTATTCCTGTGTTTTCATGTCTTATGTGAAAGTTCATAAGTAACTTCGGGATTTTAGAATTTCATAAATATTAATATAAATAAACAAAACATACAAAATATAACTGTATGCATACTTTGTATATATTTCTTAGATTATAAACCAGTATATTTACCTAATTTTTTATAAATTATCTACAAATTGTTTTCAGATTTCTTAATTTATAAACAGCATAATATATTTAGGTATTCACTTGTATATGGCAAATATTACTAAATCCTATTTCTAACCAGATTTTAGCTCATTTATAGATGTTGAATTTTGACAATACAGGTTTTTGACGGTATAGAGGTTTATGACAGGTTTTTGACGGTTTAAACCATGTTTAAACCTTTGTCATGTCAAAAACCACTTTTTGACGTCAAAAACCCAACCCTGACAGTTACATATAAACAGAAATTTGTTATTATGGATGGACAGAAGGCACACAGACAGACAAAACATCAAATCAAACATATTAATATTCATCAAATAGTGTAAGGAGATATTAAAAATGGTTAATAGTGCTAAAAATCTACTTTCATCTATTTCCACTGATAATCCATTATGTATCTTTTTTTTTTTTTTTTTGTAATGTAATCCTCTAAACTAAACATTAATGCTAATCTAACCACTTTCAATAGAAAATATACTTTTGCACATCTGTAAAATGATGCTAATTTCATTATATTTAGTGCCCTGGATCTGGAAAGTGGCAGAAAAGTACTTAAAAATATCCTTCATAGTACCTAGACTCTACAGACCCATAGGACATAAACCTCATAGTAACATATATAAGCTCTTTTGCTTGTACATGTGCACATACTAGTAATGACATGCATATACTATTTTGAATAGGAAACCTGTCATTGTGAATTCAAATAAATTTATCAGTTTCAAGACCTGATAAAATATTTGAGGAAATCAGAGTGCAAAAAGACAGACAATCAAGTTTAAGTTATAAACAATTTTTAACAAAACGAAATTTCATGTGACATACTAGCCTATAAAATTATCTAAAATGCATGACTTTAGAAATGTTTTATCATTTATTTTCTTCATTAGTTAACAAGAAAAGTGGAAAAAAAGTTTGGGTTGACATGACCCAGTAAAAATTTAATCTAGGCCTGTCCCCAAAACAAATTGAGAAATTTGACTCAAGGGCCAAACCAGACTCGATCAGATATCTAGGTTGAACCTCCTGACCCCCCTTCCTCCCTTGGCTATGGCCTTGATATTTCTATACTAATTATCTTGTTATGTCTTAGTCTATCTAAATTAGCAAATTTTTTTAAATACCATAGATGAATCTTAGAACAGAATATTCGAAATATGACTTGTATACTGTGACTATTTGTGTTGTTGGTGAGGTAATCTAGAGAAAAAAGTCATAAAGAGCTCTTTTAAAGATCTTTTTATTATAATTTAAATTTTTGAAAATATTTATAAATTTATCATTTAAACACAAATATTTGAATTTTCATTCAAAATTTGAAAATCATTGAAATGTATTACACAACATAAATAATTCATGAAATCATAATCAATAGGCTGATAAAAGGAAGAAATAATGACAGTTGTAGATCCACATTTTAAAGAGAAAGAAGAGCCCATAAAATGATAAGATAGTACATTTTAATATAATATTTAGGTGTCCTGAGCCTATTCATTTTATGTGTAATCTTTGTATTGCCATCATCATTTTTTGTAAATAATGATATGTGTACCATTGACCTATTTTACAGATATTTTATATCTATATCAATATTATTCATATTTAGATATTTTATATATAAATTGGTGTTTGCATTTTAGGTAAAGTTAAATCCTGCATATCAAGCTTCAGAAGTAGAATATTGTTTAAAAAAGGTATATACTAAGTTATTTATTTTATTTTGATAAAGTAAAGTTTTTTAAATTTGTGTTATGCATTTAGTGTACTTAAATATTTTGTTAAAAATTACACAGGTCTACAAAAATGATGTTGAAAAAATTTGATTTGATGATTTTAGGTGATTTTTATGTTTTATGGTGTGCTGAAACTGAAAATACATCCAGTTTTTTGCTATCACATATAGATATTTGTCAATAGAGAGTGTTTACCAACACAATGTCTTACATATACCATCATAACAATAGGTTGATTGGTTGTTATATTTTTACGTCGCACTAGTGATTCGCAATCACAACAATAGGTATCCATGATTAATTAATCATGGAAACATACTATAAAACTTACCGTGTAATCATATTAGTGGAAGAGTAATTAAAGAAATTGTATTGGTAGGCACCCTGTATATACAAAAATCTATACATGATAGAGAAAAACTGGCTTCATTTTCGGTTTCAGCACACCAAAAAACATAAAGATCATCTAAAATTATCAAATCAAAAATTTTTATATAGACCTGTGTTATTTATATATGTATAAGTCATGTTCTACCCATGACATTATAACATAGATTGATATAAAACAAGGCAATAACTGTATCTCTTAAAGATAAAAATCAAGTTTTGTAGCTGCCTATGGAAAAAATTTCCAAGTGTATGTGTGGAGGGGGGGGGGGGTGGAGAGGGTTAAATTTTAGTACATAATGTTGAGTTTTAAAAATGAAGCATAACTCAAAAATTTTCGACATCTGTGAAATTTTAGGGAAAGGGTTGAACCCTCCAAAGCCCTGCCTTAGATATAGCCTTGCTATGTGTTTCTGAATATAATACAGTTTATTATTAACACAATGTGTCTGGGACTGGTTCAAAATCCATATTACTGAGACAGTTTTATGAAATTCTATAATAGGGGATTTCCAATATACAATTTAGTTTTTGTTCCCTGTTTTTTATTTTATTATATTACTAGCAGGCTTTGCCCGCTTCGCTGGTCATTATATCGAAGTGAATTCTCAATATTTCATATCATTAAAAAGAAAAGAAAAAAAAATATTGAAAGAAAGAAAGAAATCAGTCAAAATGTAAGTTAAAGTTCCTGCTATTTTCGGTATCAGTTTTCCTGCTCCCCAGACTTTTCAAATCTCGAGCCCCAATGCCTTCGGCAGTACCTTACCTAATTTTTACTCCCCCTCCCATACGGGTAATGTTGAAAGTTTTTTAAAATTCCTTTCCATCAAAGTGCATATTGCGTACACTTACTCAACACCCACTCATCAAAATTCATCATTCTAAGGTAATCTGGAGTATAATTAAGCTTGAAAACGTGTTTTTTGCCCCCACCAGCCCAGAAGAAGGGAGAGGAGTAATTTCACGAAATCCCTTTATAGTGCATCTTGTATACACATACCTAACCAGACATAAAAAAAAATCAAGATCCTGAGATTATTTGAAGCAAAATTATGTTTTAAAACATGTTTTTTTACCCCCTGCTCATAAAGGAGGGACAAAGGAGGGAATTTTGCAAAACCTCTTTATACTATGAGTTAGATACATATAACCGACCCATGGATCAAAAATCTCCTTCCTAAAATAATTTAGTGCAGAGTTACACATGAATACATGTTTTTTGTCCCCACCTCCCAGAATGGTAGGGTGGAATTTTACAAAACCCCTTTGTAGTGTGAGTGTTGAGTACACTTAACCAACCGGCTTATCAAAAAATCGCTTTCCTGAGGTATTTTAGAACAGAGTTACTCTTAAAAACGTGTTTTTGCCCCCACTCTGCTTTTAAAGGAGGTAGGCAGAGGGAAATTTCGTAAAATTTCTTGATAGTGCGCGTTGAGAACGCATAACCAACCCACACATAAAAATTAATCTTACTGTGATAATTTTAAGAAAAGTTATGGTTGGAAACGTATTTATTGCTCTCCCTTCCTTAAGGGAGAAAATGAGGAAATTTTCAAATCCTGTTGCAATGGGTGTTGGATACAGTGGCGCACCCACGGAGGGGGCTCAAGCCCCCTCTAGAACCAGCTGACATAGTAAAAAATTTCAGATGTGCATGAAAAAAAAATTACTCAAACACAGACATTGTAAGCAAAAATAGTTTATATTAGGTGTACCGGAAAGTTATGTCATTTTGAATTAATAAAATGAAACCGGAAATTTTTGTTTAACAGTGTTTACATGGTACTTTACAAATAACCATCTTATAAGTTACCTAAGAATATCTTAAATTTTATCCAGGATAAATTTCCGATGTCAGTATTTTAATTCAAAACGACAGAACTTTCCGGTACACCTAATACATTAAATATTAGGAATTTTTGAAATCCTTACTGTCAAACACAAAAACAATGAACTAGTTCTTTGATTTTTAGTTGAAAGAAGTTGCAGTTTTCAGGGATGGGCTTCTGAGGTCCTAAAGCATATACTGTTATCACGAAATATGTATGTATCTAAAAAGTCAGGAGAAGAAGCAATCAGACGTGGAAATAAGCAGGGATGTATTTTTCAGGAAAATGGGATACCAAGCTCATGCAATTTTGTATCTTAATTTTATATCGAGTATTTATAGAATCTTTGTGAAGTTTGTTTTGTCCCTAGGCAAAATTAACACATTCGCTTCAGCAAATAAAAATTCTCGTTTGATATGAAGTAAAAATTAGCCTTGCTCTTAGTCGTTCCTCTAAAACTAAATTTTAAATTAAAAATGGACTTTGCATATTCATGTTAAACCCTTTGCTGCTAGTACAAATACATGCTAGTGAAATTTCGCATCAATTGCTGAAGATAAAATTTAACTGATTTGATCACAAATGCGTAAAATTATTTTTCTAAAAATATACCGATTTAGAGGAATGCCAAAAGGCGTAGTTTACTGTTCAAAATAGGAAAATACTCTGATAACAATATGTTGAGATATTTTACAGATGCTTGGGAGGATGGGGGTCACTTATATTTTTATCACAGTACGTAGAAAATACAGTAGGGTCCAAGCACAATTTTCATTTTTGCTTCTGATGTCACTGAGATCTAAGCTCCGTTCTTGGATAATACAATTTTTGCCTGTTATAAAAATTTAAATTTCATAAATATATATATATTATTGGAATACAATATCTTGTAATGATATTACTCAGAAAGGTAACGCTTGAAATATTTGCTAACTGCACAAACTATTCTAAGTAATATATTATACATTAGAATTAATGTTTTAGGATATTAAGAGGTTCTGCCCCCTGCTTGCTGTGTTGGCTTACCCCCACGAAGACTACAGCAACATTTAAACAATATTTTATAAAGTTTTCATAAAATTTTTGGTTTTCGGAGATCTTTCAGAAAAGCGGTGTACATGATTTTTCAAAAACTAATACGCTGATTTTACTGAAATTTTGCACACTTTTTCAAAACTAGTAGGCTACGCCCGCTTCGCTGGCCACTATATTTAAATGAATCTCCAAAAGAATTGGATCATTATTTATTTTTCACATCACATTATAAATAAAAACTAAAATAATTACATTGGAATCGCTCTAGACCTCGCATCGGGTACTCGATGACTACGACAGCTCTTTCTCTGGCCGCACTGTATCGGGAGCAGGTTCCCACTGCCTGCAGAAATCTCTTTCCTATGTATTTCAATATGGGTATTTATTGACGATATGTGGGTCTACCATTATTTAAGAACTACGATTTTAAAGATAACTGTATCTCAGCGTCTATTAAATATTTTAGTTTTTGAACCAAGTATTTTATTGCTCATGCTATTTACACTGTATTACAATTTGATTCTGACCAATATAATGAAATAAAATAAAAAATAAATATTCTTTTAGAAGGAATTAAATACATAAAAAACAAATAAATTCCAATCAGTTTAATCCTTTCTACTATATACTACCATTATTTCCTGACAAATACTATAAATTAGAAAAAAAAAGAAAAAAAAAAAACTTTTAAAGAAATTAAATTAACAAATGAAAAATAATTGTTGTTATACTACAAAAATTATACATAAACATAACTGTTATAAATACGTTTTTAAATTTTTAATTTAATATATTTAATTTTTTCTACTGCATTACCATTTTATTTTCAATAAATATAATAAATTAAAAAGAGAAAAAAGATTCGCCCTCAAATAAATGTATTAAATAAAAAATAAATTGCATAATATAGCCGTTGCTAAGATACACAGACGATTACAATCGAAGAATAAATTCATGAAAAATGAAACATAAAAGCCAATGTTTAAAATCGAAAAAACATTAATTTAAAAAATTCAAATTCAAAATTTGAAAAAATCTCGATGAGTTGCACACCTGCAGGGTCCCAGGTACCTATATGCCAAATTTGAAAGCTCTGCGATCAGTAGTGTGTAGTATTGTTCATGTTTAGATAAATGTATTTATTTTCCTGTTGGAAAAAAAAAATAAACTCTTTTTTTTTTTTTTTTTTTTTTTTGGCAACGATTAAATTGTGGATTAAATTTAAATGGCTAATTTTTTGCTATTATTAGCTTATTATTTTCACATTTTTATTAATTAAAAGAAAACTAAACAGAAATTCGAAATTCTGACTTCGATGTGCACAATGATCCTTCGGGGGGCACCTTTGTGTTAAATCTCGTGACTGTCCGAGCTACCGTTTTCGAGAACAGTGAAATATATATACAAATATTGCTCACTTAATAGTATAAGATATAATTGATTAGTACGTGAACGAAAGACTTTTTTTTTTTAATTACAATTTGAATTTTTGGCAGAATTGTATGCAAAAACAGTACAATTTTCGACACATTTTACCCCACGTATAGCCAAATAAAATTACTTGTAATTAAAAAATAAATAAATTTACCGCCCCACACTCCAGATAATTAAATAAAAATAGCCATGTAAAAATTTACACTGAAATTCTGTTCTAATTCATACTTATAACAACTGTAGTTTTTATTTGGCTATAATTATTAAGATTTCTTAATTATTTAAGTGTTACTGCATATACAAATAAAGCATCGCAAAAGGGTATTAAAATTGATCAAATTTTATTTTCAATGGAAATATTTGGGTGGGGGCATTTCATTTCGAGTAAATTTTATGTTCACCAGCTTGTCATATTCTTTTAATCGTAGATGGACCTAGAAGATTTTGATCGTAGACAGTTTTTGATCATAATTGAATCTAAACTTTACGTTCGCAAGTTCAATTTCAACCCCAACTGACCGAACTACTATAACTTAGCACGTTATATACGGAGATAAATTCCACAATTGTGCTATTCAACTAAAATTCAGTTTCATTCATTCGTTTATTTATTTCAAAAGAAACATTTAAAACAGATTCTTTACTATATGTCTGCATACCAGCGGCGGCTCATGGACCGAAAATAGGTGAAGAGCCATTTCACCTAATATTTTACACTGTATTCATTTATAGAGTATAAATTTACATTTAAATAAAATGAGTATTTTTAGTTAAAATTATGCATTAAAACTACTTAAATGTTATTTCTCAGCTCTTCACCTATTTTCGGTTCACGAGCCGCCGTTGCTGCGTATATGGCCATAAACCTATTACTATACTGTAAGACCCAATTATTCTTCAGCCCCCTCCAGACAGAAATTCTGGGTGCGCCACTAGTTGGATACACGTAAATAAACCACACACTAAAAATTGTAACCTCATCTCCTATGGATTTCTTCGGACAAATTTTATACCCGCTTGGCTGGTCACTATATTTAAAGAAAATTCTTTTCTATATCGCTTTATAAATAAAAAAATAAAAATAAAATTCATTGAAATTGCTCAAAAGCTTGCTTCAGGTGTGTGTCGCTATTGCATGCGACAATGCCATACCAGTGTTGGTATATAGAAAAATAAATAAATATTCAACCTTATTGTGGTACAGGCTTATTATAGCTCCCCTTGGTGACTTTTGAATTTTTGTCACCATTTTAAACAAAAATACATAATTTATAAGATTGTTTCTGTTTCTTTCTTTCTCTCTTTTTTTTTTCCTCAATATTTTATAATTTATTTGTTTATATGCTTTATGGGCTACTTGGCTTAAAATGGCTATTGCAAAAGTAGACTCCTTGGCGAAAAATGTTGTACCTACTTCAGCATCAAAATTAAAAAAATTACCCTGATTTATGAATAAGTAAATCTGAGTATAATGCTGAATTAGCTTTCATGCCAAATAAATAAATAAATAAAATAGGGCTGTGCCGATTAATCGGTTTGGTTAATCGATCAATGCTTAGTCCTGATCAATTTTTTTAATCGAGTTAATCAGATCGATTAATTCGATTAAAAATTTTCAAAATCCGATTAAAATTTTCAAACTACGAATTAAAGGTAAAATGCTGTTCTGCCTACAAAATATTTTTTCACATATCTTCCTAAATATAAGCAAATGTTGCTGTTCCTATTTTTGATCATTTGTTCCTAATTTTTCAATCTTTATAATCCTAATATTTGATTTTGAGAGTTGGCAGGTATGGTATAGTCTGCCAGTGAAATTTGACTGTGTAGATTTCGTATTAGTCGAATATTCTTTTGAAATAGGTGATACCTTTTATTATTTTACATCTTTCTAATATTTTATTTAAAAGTATTGTTCTAGACTAAATGTTATAGTATATTAGTTTAATTTAAATATTAGTATAGGCTATGCCCATGATATGTAATGTCAAAAACATTTAATACTACCGTTTAACGAAATAATATTTTCATAAAGCTAATTTAAACAGCCATAATGATATAGGTTAGAGGTGATTAATTGATGTTAATTATTGTATCCTGGGGATGGGGAATGGGAAGGGAATCGGAATACATGCGCTAGGTTTACACGCATATTGAAGATGCTAGTATCTTTGGGAAGACAATGGAAGGCGTTTAAAAAGGATGTGTGGAGTGGTAGAGGGAAGAATGAAGAGTGTTTGTTTATATTTAAAATCGTCTGTAGCAGCTGGAATTGAAAAGAGCATTTATTTATTTGGTTTTCTCAAGAATATTGTATGAGTTTATTCAAGAATAATTTGATAAGAAAATTGAATATTTATTTATTTTTATCTTATTCTTTTTTTTTTCTTTTTTTTTTTTTAATCTGATTTTTTCTCGTGATTATTTTTAATGATTTAAAATGAATAAATTTGTTGTGGTATTAAAGATAGTTAATTATGAACATATGTTAAAATTAAGTGTGCGAGAAAATAAATAATTTTATTCAATCAGTTTTTGTAAGCTAAATTTATATTTTTAAAGAAGTGTTTCTAATTTTTGAAAACATATTTAAAGTAACTGTTTGTTAAGTATGAATGAAAAATATTAATTTCCTTGTCAATCTGGAATGTTCAAGTTCTTCGGAAAATCGAAAGAGACAATTACTCCGTAGTTTAACATTTGGGATGGCTTAAAGATGTTTTTAAAGATTTATTATTATTATTTAATTATTTCTTATTTATATGGCTTATAATATGAGGATTCTTTTTTATAGAAAACGGCACTCGTGCACGTGTATTATTTGAAATATGATATTATTTGAAATGAATGAATCACGTTCAAATGTTATGAAAATTGGCCTATTATATTAAAGCATGGTTAGCAATCATGCCTACGGCTTCTATTTTGGCTCTCAAATCATTGAAGAATGGAAATACCTGGGATTAGATGATCTATACAACTCTATACAAAATTACACAAAAAACACTCATATAAAGTAACATTGGGATAAAATATAATACACTAGCTCTAAATTGTAAACAAAGATATGGTTGCTGTCCCTACTGCCTCACTTGAAAGGACAGTATATTTTGGCATACACTTAACCCTTTAGTGAGAGCATTATTGTTAGCAAAACTCTTCATTCATTTGAACGTGATATTATTTGAAATATTCTGTTTTCATGTTTAAATGAATTGATTTAACAGAATCTTATGCTTACACTACTTATACAAAATTACACAAAAAACACTCATATAAAGTAACATTGAGATAAAATATAATACACTAGCTCTAAATTGTAAACAAAGATATGGTTGCTGTCCCTACTGCCTCACTTGAAAGGACAGTATATTTTGGCATACACTTAACCCTTTAGTGAGAGCATTATTGTTAGCAAAACTCTTTCATTCATTTGAACGCGATATTATTTGAAATATTCTGTTTTCATGTTTAAATGAATTGATTTAACAGAATCTTATGCTTACACGATTGGAACACACGTTTGTGTAAAACTTCGATTCTACCACTATTTCATATCAGTGGGTTTTTTTTTTTTTTTCATTCATTCTTTTTTTTTTTTTTTTTTTTTTTTTATTGTAGAAATTCTAATGTTAAATACAGTGAAGATTATTCTTCGAAAGCATTGGAACTCAAAAACATGAATTGCATCCACTATGCAGGACACATGTATATATTGTATATCCCGAAAGAATTAGAAAGACACTAGCCATATATATAAACTAAAGAGTAATATGTTATAAAAATAATATGTTACAAGAACCTATTATTAAATATAGTATGGAACGATGTAACCTATTACTGAAAAGTAACTGTTTATCCCATATCTGGTAAGTTGCTGCCGAAGGCAGTGTGGACCCGGAATCCTCACGCTGCAAGCGGGAAAAACCTTTACGGACTACAGAGGAAACTTTAACTTAGGTTATTAATAATGATATGGAAATTTGACAACTCATTTAAGTGTAGTGCTCAGCCAAGCGTACAAAGCCCTACTTATACAAAATTACACAAAAAACACTCATATAAAGTAACATTGAGATAAAATATAATACACTAGCTCTAAATTGTAAACAAAGATATGGTTGCTGTCCCTACTGCCACACTTGAAAGGACAGTATATTTTGGCATACACTTAACCCTTTAGTGAGAGCATTATTGTTAGCAAAACTCTTTCATTCATTTGAACGCGATATTATTTGAAATATTCTGTTTTCATGTTTAAATGAATTGATTTAACAAAATCTTATGCTTACACGATTGGAACACACGTTTGTGTAAAACTTCGATTCTACCACTATTTCATATCAGTGGGTTTTTTTTTTTTTTTTTCATTCATTCTTTTTTTTTTTTTTTTTTTTTTTTTTTTTTTATTGTAGAAATTCTAATGTTAAATACAGTGAAGATTATTCTTCGAAAGCATTGGAACTCAAAAACATGAATTGCATCCACTATGCAGGACACATGTATATATTGTATATCCCGAAAGAATTAGAAAGACACTAGCCGTATATATAAACTAAAGAGTAATATGTTATAAAAATAATATGTTACAAGAACCTATTATTAAATATAGTATGGAACGATGTAACCTATTACTGAAAAGTAACTGTTTATCCCATATCTGGTAAGTTGCTGCCGAAGGCAGTGTGGACCCGGAATCCTCACGCTGCAAGCGGGAAAAACCTTTACGGACTACAGAGGAAACTTTAACTTAGGTTATTAATAATGATATGGAAATTTGACAACTCATTTAAGTGTAGTGCTCAGCCAAGCGTACAAAGCCTGCTAGTCTATATATATATACAAAGAAAAAATAAATATAATGAAAATTTTACCATCACGATAATTCCCGAAATAAAACTCCAAATTGAACCAAATTTGGACAGCAAACTCATCTCATAAATATCTTGAATGATTTCGTTAACCAAGTTGCTTCGCCTTTTTGTTTTCAAGAAACAGCCTCTTGCAAATTTCAAATCTACATTGTAAAAAGCATATTTAAGGCTGGATTAGCTTGAATTTTGATGTAAATATAGACCACATAAGGGTCTCAACCAAGTTTATTAATGAACTTTATTTATTTGCCATTTTTAATAAAGTGGCGAATATCTTAAACTCCGCGGGGCCATTTGAAATCAGGCTACCACTTAAAAATTTAACATCACGATAACTTCCGAAATAATATTCCAAATCGAACCAAATTTGGATCGTGAACTTATCTTATTAATATGTTGGATGAGTTTGTTAACCAAGTTGCTCCAACATTTAGTTTTCAAGTTGAGACCACTTGAAAATTTGAAATTCACATCATAAAAAGCATATTCTGAATTTGCTTGAATTTTGTTGTATACATAGATCATATAAGGGTTTCAACCAAGTTTTTTAATGAACATTATCCACCATTTTTAACGAAGTGTCAAACAGTACAAGTTTTAACAATATCTCAAACTAAGCAGAACCACTTGAAACCAGGTTACTACTTGAAAATTTATAATCCCGATAACTTCCGAAATAATGCTCCAAATCGAACCAAATTTGGACAGCGAATTTATCTTATAAATATCTTGAATGAATTTTTTTAATTAAGTTGCTCTGCCATTTTGTTTTCAAGGGGGGGGGGGGGCACTTGAAAATTTCAAATTCACATTGTAAAAGGCATATATATATATGTAAGACTGTATTTGCTTGAATTTTCATGTGTATATAGACCATATAAGGGTCTTATCCAAGCTTATTAATGAACTTTATCTGCAATTTTAATAAAGTGCAGATGTTATAAACTAAGCAGGACAACTTAAAATCAGGCTACCACTTGAAAATATATAATTGTGATAACATTTTAATTCTGATTCAATTCGAATCAAAGTTGGACGGTGAACTTATCATATAAATACCTTGGATGAGTTCACTTGGCAACTTGTTCTGACATTTTGTTTCTAAGTTGAGGCCACTTGAAAATGTTCCGTCCCAATAACTTTTAAAATATACTAAACTGATTCAAACCAAAGTTGGATAGTGAATTTACGGTTCAAATATCTTGGATAAGTTCGCATGGTAACTTACTTTGCCATTTCATTTCCAAGTGATGGCCACTTGAAAATATGTCATTATTCATTATGATAACTTTTGTACTACTGAATCAATTGTATCAAATTTGGGTAGTGGATTTATCATACAAATATCTCAGATAAGTTCGCTTGACATCTCATTCCACCTTTTTTTTTCAAAGTGGTGGCCTCTAGAAATCATGGTGCTACTTGAAAATTTCTTATCATGATAATTTTTGAAATACTGAGTTAATTTGAACCAAATTTGGACAGTGAACTTATCATACTAATATTTTGGATGATTTCGCTGGGTGAATTGCTCCACCATTTTGTTTCCAAGTTACAGCTTCTTAGATGGCCACTTGAAAATTTGTTATCACGATAATTTTTGAAATACTGAATTAATTTGAACCAAATTTGGACATTGAACTTATCATACAAATAATATTTTGGATGATTTCACTGGGTGAATTGCTAAACCATTTTAGCTAAGTTACAGCTTCTTAGATGGCCACTTGAAAATTTGTTATATTTATCGTTCAAATACCTATGGTTTTGGTGGGTAAGTTTCTCCCTCTCCGCAATTTTATTTTCAAGTTGCAGTCACTTGAATGCTGCCACTTGAGAATTTGTTATTGCGATAATTTTTGAAATACTGAATTTATTCAAACTATAGTTGGACAGTGGAACTGTGTTTATAAATATCTTGGATCAGTTCATTGAGCAACTTGCTCTACCATTTTGATCCAAGTGACGGCCACTTAATTTGTAAACAGGATAACTTTTAATATTTGGGATTCATTCGATCTAAATTTTTATAGTAGACTTATCTGACAAGTGCATTTGATATGTTTGTTTGCAAACTTGGCCCGCCATCTTGTTTCCAAGTGCCGGTCATTTGAAAATTTCAAATTCATATAAAAAGGGTATTTATAAACCGATTTGCTTAAAACTCCATATGTACATAGCCCATATCAATATTTCATCAGTCTGTTAATAAGCAAAATGGCGGCTACTTGTTATGAAAAAAGAAATCAACCACCCTTCCGGATGAGCAGGAAGGACTTGTTTACTCTTACATTTTACATCTTATTAATAAGATGCTCCTTTTACTACTCATTCATTTTTTTTTTTTCTTTTATCTGTTAATTAAGTAATAGAACATTTTAACTAAAAATACATTATGATAAGTAGAAATTTAAAGTGAAACTTTCAAGCTTTTTTAATATTTTATCTCTAACATTTTGTTGAATTGATATTTTATTTATTGTTTTTATTATATCAGAATTGCTTTTCTTTTTTTTTTTTTTTTTTTGCAACAAAAAATTGGTAAAATTATTATATTAATTTTATGAGTTAATGACTTGTTTTACAAGGTTCAGTCCCTGTGGCAGAACTTAGGCGACACAACAACATTGTCACGGAAAAGAAATTGTCACTTGCAGAAAGATTTGCTCATAAAAATGAAAGATATTCCTAAATTTCAATGGGAATGAGAAACTGATGTCTTATTCTTAAGAATTCTTCAACAGTCTATTAATAATATTGATATCTTTATAATTATACCTACATATTATATGTAAATTAGAAAATATGTCAATATTGTCTTGCAGAGAAGGTTTGCACGAACAAGGCTTGCCGCAGAAAGTATAAAAATATTCTGTCACAGGGGGTTCAGTAAAATTATACAGACAAATAGAAGAGCAATTCTGTGGCAGAATTAGAAAAAGTTTTCACTATTGCACCTGATGAAAATAATAATAATAAGTTGTGCCTAAAACAATAGTGATAATTTTATTCATTTTTTAGCAGAAAAAAATTTTTCTTTTCAGTATTTTTTAGTATATTGTTTTTGAAGGTCAGATGCAAAGCCATGATATCATGGAACCAATTGAAGAAACAAGATTTTTATGGAGTGTTTCAGCAGATTATTCCAGAGCTTCCTCAATGCAAACTTGGAAAGATAAATTCAAAAAAGTAATGCTCTTTGTCATTAGCTAATAATATTATAATCAAAGTGTTCACCTTATAGTGATGTTTTGCTTTGTTCTCTTTATAGTGTTCCTAATTTGGAGAGACTCATAATGATTTCTGGTGAAGCCAAAGAGTAAGTTTATTTTATTTTTTTTTTCTTCTTGATTTAGGATATAAAACTAGATTTATTCTTTTTTTTTACCTATTTTATTATGTTAATGTTATGTTTCTGAAAGTTGTTATAAAGCAGTTCTATTTATTTATTTATTTATATTTTAAGGGGAACTATGTCTTACCAAGATGTTTTAAACAGTGGAAATGCTGATAGCAATGAACTATTAGCTGTTACTGAGAAATCTGTGCAGTTTGATGATCCTATTAGTATTCAGTTTACATCTGTAAGTGGAATTTTTAACTTTTTATTCACCACATAATGAAATAAACAAATAATGTATTTAACATATATATTTTTTTTAGTTATTTAGGAATAATTTTCAAAGATATAAGCAATAAAAATTATTTGATATTTTCATATTAACCGCATGCCAGCAATTATTCACCACTATCCAACTATGATAAACTTGCACACACTTCATTCTGCATAATGGCATGCTGTTAATACTAAAATATTTATTGTTTGCATCGCATGTGGTTTAAATGACAGTCCCAATCGTAGTATTCAGTGATGTGGTACAATAGTAGAGGTAAAAAATAAATAAGGACTTTGAAAAAATGTAAACTAGTATGTTGTGGCCACCATGAAACTTTTTTGGGAATTTTCCTATACAAATTCACACAGAGCAAATTATTTATTTAAATTATCATGTATTAAAATAAAGCTATTGACAAGTTAATTTGAAAGATATTGAAAATTTATTCCCCTGAGAGGGGGTTATTCCACTCCCCCCTCCCCAGAGGGGGAGCTATTTATTTATATACGCATAATTTTTTTCTAGTTTACTATTACTAATTAGCAATAATTCTTGCTAATTTCACAATCATTCATTAAAAATATTATGTACATTACAATTATTCATCAAAAAAGGAGTAAAATACATTTTAATAATCAAAATACCTTATAAACATTCCTTTGTTGTGAGCATATATATTTCAAACCATGTCTGGTTCATTCTCAGTGCTCGAATGACTAGTAGTTGCCTGCTTCTGTTTTTCTCCTTCACTGTTTTTGCTCCACTGAATTTCTTCACTTCACTTCAGATTTTCAATCCGATTTAAAGTACAATAAGTCGACTTTAACAGGGACAGTAAAATTAGCAAATCTCTCATGCGTACTAGTAACTTTTTACTCAATGAATCCTATTTTTCTTTTAACAATAGCATTTACCGCCAAACTCAAGGTGTCCCTATAGGCTCGCCCATATTGGGAATTATTGCCGAGTTGAAAATGAGATTATTTGAAAATTCCATGAAAAATATTATAAAACACCGCAACATATGGGTCCGTTATATAGATATCTTTACTATAACCTCTACTTCAGTTAATCCATCTAAGCTCCTTAGCGAATTAAATAATTTAGATCCCCATATTAAATTTACTAATGAAACTGAAACTCAGAACCGTTTAAATTTTTTTGGATGTCACTGTAATTAAAAGTAGCGATAACTCGTTTGACACTACCATTTTCGGAAATCCACGAATAATTATGAAATTATCAACAATAAATGTAAGACCCCCCCCTTCCATATAAATATGCTGCTATTAGATCTTATATTAACCGCGCTATTCTAATTTGTTCCAATAAAACATTGCTTAACGAAAAACTCAAATTTATCAAAACCATTGCAAAAAAAGCTAACTATAGCCCTTCCATAGTTCAAAAATTTTACAAACAGCGCTTGAAACATTTAGATAGAATTTACCTCTGCCATCCCATACTGTAAAGACGCCTCTATAGCAATAAAAAATGAAGCCAACAAACATAACATCAATATCCCAATAAAACCTGACAAAAATATTTTCCAACGCATCTGCAACGAAAAGATCCTATTCCCTTTATTTATACATCCAGTGTTTATAAAATCAATTTCAAATTCAATGATGATAAGACTGCCTGTTATATCGGTGTGACCAAGCACCATTTAAAAGATCGTAAATCCGAGCATCTCGCCGATTTAAAGTACAATAAACTCTCTACCACTTTCTCTAGAATTAACAACAATAGCCCTATTAATCCTAACACCCTCAAATTTTAAAAAAATAGCCCATTATAATTCCCATCAGTTTGCCTTAAAACGCGAAGCCCTTGAGATCCTAACAATGAACGATGCCGTCAACGATAGAGAGCACAGCACCATCCCACCTGATTGGCAACATCTGATTGAAAATCTGAAGCGAAGTGAAGAAGTTTGGCAAAACAAAAACAGTGAAGGAGAAAAACAGAAGCAGGCAACTACTAGTCATTTGAGCACTTAGGATGAACCAGACATGGTTTGAAACTCACAACAAAGGAATGTTTAAAAGGTATTTTGATTATTAAAATATTATGTACATTTATACAAAATTTTGTCCTATACTGCCATGTTGAAAAAAAAAAAAGGGGGGGGGGATGAAAATCACTCAACCTTTTGAGTGATTCATCCCAAAATGTAATCAGCCCCAATTTAGGCCTAAGTCTGTCTAAATACCAAGTTTGGTTGAATTACGTGTATTATTTCCAACGAGATAAATAAAGCAGAGTGCTGATTCAATGGATAAAAGATTAGCTTTCCGTGGTTCAACATGAATCACATGATATGCACCAATATGATATGCACCATTGCTATGTTTGGCCCTTTATCACTATTTTGGCATTTAAAATTTCAGTTTGGCAAATTATCATTTATCATTATTATTAGGTAACATGACAATCCTATGACTGAAATAAATTGTTTTTAAAATCATTTTTCAGATATTTAACATTATAATAAATAATAAAAAACTTTTTTTTTTTTCATTATTTCTCAACAAAGTTTAAAAGTGTTTATAAAGAAAAGTTAAACTTTTAAAAGAGCTAAATTTAAAAACAAATAATAATTCCTCAACTATTTTTAAATATTTTGTCAGTTAAATTTTGACTACACGAAATAAAAAGAAAATTAAAATGATTTAGAACAAAAAATATATTAAATTGCATAAGTAAACAAAAACATTAGCCGTTATAACTTTCACCGAGTACAATCTCCAAGCAGTTGCCATTGAAATTTATTGAAAATAAGCTGTAACCATGGAAACCAATGCATAGATGGTTCATCTCACATGACTCATGTTGAACCATGTCAGGGTTACCATTTATCACTCTACTTTATTTATCTTGTTGATTGGTTCGTGAGATTCAGTGTGCACAAAATTTGTGATATACACAAACGGATATTTTCTAAAAAGGGTCAAATCAAGTTCAGGACATCTCAAAATGTGTAAATCTACCGAAAACCATAGATTGGCAGTTTTCGAAAATCCAATATTTTCTTCTGATGCATATAGAAGAAAGTAAAAAGTATTTATTGATTATATTCTTTATATTTTTTTCCGAGATTAATAGTAGATGTATGAAGTGATGAATAAATTAATTATAACACAGGTGAAGATCATGGCAAACAGCAATCATAGACAGCTTCATAAAGTGTCTAGTGCCATGTAGTGAGATTAAAGGGAAGTATATATGTTTATTTTTTTGTTATAAGTATCTTTAGTGTTCCTTTCATAAATTCGATTTTATACACTTTTTAATATAATGGTACTTTAAATAATTTCAGTACATAAAGGGTTAATTAGTTGCAAATGGTTTTATTCATTTTTAAATTACTTGTGAAAGTTTAGTAATTTAATATATTTGTATATACTTGTGTGGTAATGAGAAATAGAGCTTTATAGTAGAAAAATATTCTATTATAAACTATCTATAAAATCTGGTTTGATCACATATCCTTGTTGTCTTTTATGCTCTGATGACAATAAGCCCAATGGTACTGAAACAGCTGCCTGCATTTTGACTTTTATTTATTATTTATTTATTTATTTTCAATATATGCATTGAACATTTTTCCTTTTGGTTCATAGTGCAGCATATTCTAATAAATAAAAAAAGAGAATTATCCTTTTGCCTGTTATATATATATATGTGTAATTTAATTCACAAGCAATTGCCACATTAAATACTTCTTTAAATAAATTTTTTATTTGAAAAATGTTTGTTTTTAGCATAATTACCACATGTTTTTGTATGAATCTTCTAGCTATCATACACTTTTATATTTTATGATTCTTTAACACCTTCTATCTTGCTCTCTTTAAAATGATTTAACTATATATTTTTCATGTTCACAATATTTCCAGGATGAAATTTTCAAATATGATTAAATGCAATCCATATCCCATACCTAGATTAATTTTTTCTTGTTTTACATACCAAATACCAGTTGCTGGTATCAGTCTGATGAATTTATATTTGGAGGAAGGTAGTTTGTTTTAAGCTAAATAAATTATAACTTTTTAATAAATATATGAAAAAAAAAATGTATAATTTTATGAGAGTTTTGCTAACAATAATGCTCTCACTAAAGGGTTAAGTGTATGCCAAAATATACTGTCCTTTCAAGTGAGGCAGTAGGGACAGCAACCATATCTTTGTTTACAATTTAGAGCTAGTGTATTATATTTTATCTCAATGTTACTTTATATGAGTGTTTTTTGTGTAATTTTGTATAGATTTGTATAGATCATATAATCCCAGGTATTTCCATTCTTCAATGATTTGAGAGCCAAAATAGAAGCCGTAGGCATGATTGCTAACCATGCTTTAATATAATAGGCCAATTTTCATAACATTCTATGATTTGTTGTTAATCAAGAAATCTCTAAATCTTCTAGTGTGAAGCATAGTTGGGAATTTGATCATAGTTTTAATTTTAAGAGTGCCAAAATTATCTTTCATGCCGAACTCGTTTCCGAACTGGATTTTTTGGAAAATTTAGCTATTTACCTTAATCATGATAAAATTGTCAATAAAAAATCTGATTCCACTTTGCTGTCTACAGCCTGGAAAAATTTGTTTAATTCAATTAAATAATTTCCTTCATTATGTTTATAACATAATAATAGTTATAATAAAATAATTCTAATTAAAAAATAAATAAATAAAATAAATGAATTTTATTAAATTTACTTATTAGTATAATATTATTTAAATAAATAAATTTAAAAAAAATAATTGATTATTCCTTCCCACCCTCTTTGTGTGTATGTGTTACTCTCTGATTGGTCCTGCATGTTGCTTCCTATTGGTTGTTTGTGTTGCTCCTTCCCCCAGTGCCTGATTTAAGGCAGGGCATTCGGGGCATGTGCCCTGGGCCCTCACACTTAGGGGGCCTCCAAGAAATTCCATCATACGTTTAAAAAAAAAAAGTTAGAATGAAAAATTTCCAAATTTTGCTATTATGATTGCTGTTTTTTGTTTTTTAGTCAATGGATGGAGGTATTACTGCACTTTTATATTAATCGGCGATAGACAAGCATTGGATCTAGTTAAGTCTTACCAATAAAATGAAAAATGGAGAGAATTTTTAGACATGTGAATCAAAAGTCAATGGTTTGTTTTGTTTGTTGTAATATTAAAGTACAAGGAAAAGGGGCCCACTGAACATGAGTGTCCCGGGCCTCCAAATGAGTAAATTGGTCCCTGCCTCCCCCTCTGGATTTTGCCCTGGTTTCAGTCTTGCTATTGCCTCCAAGGCAGTAGCATGTGTTCTTTTGCACCTGATGAAGAAAGGCTACATCCTTTCGAAACCGGTTGTGCTGGCTTTAAATTTATGGTGCGTAAAGAAGTTTTAAAATCTATATTCTATGATTAGAATTATTTTTTACACTACTAAAAAATATGGTCTTAAGAATGAAAACAAGTTCCTGGTTATTTATTTATTTTTATTTATTTTATTTTTAATTTAATTTATTTTAATTAAGTAAATATTTATTTATTTATTTCATTTATTTTTATTTTTATTTATATTTTTTTTTTGAGTAATTTTGACTTGAAAATGAGTGTTTAATGTTTCTTGTTTTTAGTAACAATACATTCTTAAAAATTATATAGTTACAGAAATGACAAACATTTTATCTTAAATACATTAATTCAAGGGTTTAGAGATGAAAGTTATGTTTATCATTAATGTAGTTTTTTTTTTTTTTTTTTGTACTTATTTATTGTTTTTTGTCAATAGTATTTCCATCAAAATTAAGGAACTGTTTATTGCACATGGCATCAGAATGATTTACAATCTGGATTATTTCTGTAGTGGTATCATTTCATGGACAGTATAATATAAGAACTTAGCAATGAGTAACTGTTTTGGTTTTTTGCTTAGCATTAAAGCTCTTGCCTACAAATTGGTAGTTCCCCAGCTTGATCCCAACTACTTTGAAGTCACCATTCTGTATGCAAATATGAGTAGGCAAACACAACGTCTGCATTCAAGAACAACATAAGGCCAGGGCCTGATATCCTAATGTGCAAATGGGGCAAGTGCCCGGGGTCCCATTTATAAGAATGCCTGTAAATCATCTGTCTTTTGAAATTTAAAGCATTTTACATATATACAAAATTCACTTTGAGCACTTTATTACAGAAGGGGGGGCCTCCCAATTGATGATTTTGCCCTGGGCCCCCACTTCTGTAAGTCAATTCTTTCAAATGTCAGCACATATGTGTGGCATCTGACATTTTCATCATTATTGAGTAGACTGGTATCTTAAAAAGAAGAGAATCATTTTAAGAGAGGTGTCTCATGAATAAGAACATGGTGTTTTAGATATAAGTTAGTTTGATTCAGAGTTGTTTTTAGTATATGATGTGCTTGAAAATGAACGATTTTGTCTCAATCATAAGAATCCAGATTTAACCCTTTGCACTCGAGAGGTGACTCTCGATCACCACTGGATATGATGTGGTAATGTTTATATGTTTAACAAACATCCTTCTTTGAAATATAAAGTTAAATAAAATGGTTAAGTAAAAAGTTTTAAGAATTAAATTATGTGTGAAATCATTTATGTTAATGATAAGTCATTCAGTATATATAGTCCAGTCAAAATAGGAAAAATAGAAGAAAAAAATCGTGTAGTTTTGAAATTTTGCATACTCATAGCCGAGGGGGTCCTGAACAACATACTAAAAGTCCCCGCCCGTGGGGGGTGAGCGGGGGGCAGGGGGGCACTTAAGGGGGGCAATTTTCAGTTTTTATTAAATATCTTACAAACTATCGCATTTAGAGAAAAAATGTCAATTACAAAATTAATCTACGTAAAATTTTCTACAAAAATGTATATTACATTTTCTTTGTACGATCATTAGTTTAGAAGATATAGGGAAATGAAATAACACATTTTCTTGAAAAATTCTTTTTTGCAATAGTAAAATCAACTAAAGTGTGCAATTAAAAGGGTTCTTGTCAAATATTTTCTAATGTAAAAGACAAATATATACATAGGGAATATGCAAGGATAATACAGCATGTATTGTAAGTTTTAAATAATTTTAAGGCTAGTAGGCACAAGTGGCGGTTTGAGTAAAAATCTGGATAAGTCCAGTCAAAATAGGAAAAAAAAATCGTGTAGTTCTGAAGTTTTGCACACTCATAGCCGAGAAGGTCCTGAACAACATACTAAAAGTCCCCGCCCGTGGGGGGTGAGAGGGGGGGCAGGGGGCATTTAAGGGGGGCAATTTTCAGTTTTTATTACATATCTTAAAAACTATCGCATTTAGAGAAAAAATGTTAATTACAAAATTAATCTACGCAAAATTTCCTACAAAAATGTAAATTACATTTTGTTTGTACGATCATTAGTTTAGAAGATATAGGGAGATAAAATAACACATTTTCTTGAAAAATTCTTTTTTGCAATAGTAAAATCAACTAAAGTGTGCAATTAAAAGGGTTCTGGTCAAATATTTTCTAATGTTAAAAACAAATATATACATAGGGAGTATGCAAGGATAATACAGCATGTTTTGTAAGTTTTAAATAATATTAAGGCTAGCAGGCGCAAGTGGCGGTTTGAGTAAAAATTTAGATAACGAAGACCCAAAACCGATCAACATTAAAAGAAAAAAAAATCGTGTAGCTTAGAAATTGAGCACAGTTATAAAGTTAAGTGCCCTGAATAGCATACTAAAAGTCCCTAACCATGGGGGGGGCATTTAAAGGGGGCACATTTCAGTTTTTATTAAGTATCTTGAAAACTATCGCATTTAGAGAAAAAAAATCTCAATTGCAAAATTAATCTACGTGAAATTTCCTAAAAAAATTGTATATTCTATTTTGTTTGTAAGATCAATAGTTTAGAAGATATAGGGGAATGAAATAACACATTTTCTTAAAAAATTCTTTTTTTTTTTCAATAGTAAAATCAACTAAATTGTGGAATTAAAAGGGTTCTGATAAAATATTTTCTAATCTACAAAACAAATATATGCATAGGGAATATGTAAGGATAATACAGCATGTTTTGTACGTTTTAAATAATTTTAAGGTTAGTAGGCGCAAGTGGTGTTTAGGTAAAAATCCAGATAACGAAAACCCAAAACCGATCAACATTAAGAAAAATCTTATAACTTTGAGATTTTTTTTCTCTAAATGCGATAGTTTTCAAGATACTTAATAAAAACTGAAATGTGCCCCCTCTAAATGCCCCCCCCTCCCATGGTTAGGGACTTTTAGTATGTTATTCAGGGCACTTAACTTTATAACTGTGCTCAATTTCTAAGCTACACGATTTCTTTTTTTTTTTTTTTTTTTTTTATGTTGATCGGTTTTGGGTCTTCGTTATCTAGATTTTTACTCAAACCGCCACTTGCGCCTGCTAGCCTTAAAATTATTTAAAACTTACAAAACATGCTGTATCATCCTTGCATATTCCCTATGCATATATTTGTTTTTTACATTAGAAAATATTTGACAAAAACCCTTTTAATTGCACACTTTAGTTGATTTTACTATTGCAAAAAAGAATTTTTCAAGAAAATGTGTTATTTCATCTCCCTATATCTTCTAAACTAATGATCGTACAAACAAAATGTAATTTACATTTTTGTAGGAAATTTTGCGTAGATTAATTTTGTAATTGACAGTTTTTCTCTAAATGCGATAGTTTTTAAGATATGTAATAAAAACTGAAAATTGCCCCCCTTAAATGTCCCCCTGCCCCCCGCTCACCCCCCACGGGCGGGGACTTTTAGTATGTTGTTCAGGACCCTCTCGGCTATGAGTGTGCAAAACCTCAAAACTACACGATTTCTTTTTTTCTATTTTTCCTATTTTGACTGGACTTATCCAGATTTTTACTCAAACCGCCACTTGCGCCTACTAGCCTTAAAATTATTTAAAACTTACAAAACATGTATTATCCTTGCATATTCCCTATGTATATATTTGTTTTTTACATTAGAAAATATTTGACAAGAACCCTTTTAATTGCACACTTTAGTTGATTTTACTATTGCAGAAAAGAATTTTTCAATAAAATGTGTTATTTCATCTCCCTATATCTTCTAAAATAATGATCGTACAAACAAAATGTAATACACATTTTTGTAGGAAATTTTACGTAGATTAATTTTGTAATTGACATTTTTTTCTAAATGCAATAGTTTTTAAGATATTTAATAAAAACTGAAAATTGCCCCCCTTAAATGCCCCCCGCTCACCCCCCACGGGCGGGGACTTTTAGTATGTTGTTCAGGACCCTCTCGGCTATGAGTATGTAAAATTTCAAAACTACACGATTTTTTTCCTCTATTCGTCAAATTTTGGCAACTGTCTTTGATCGAATTTAATTTAGTACGACAGGATTAATTTGTATATTACAATCTCATAAGTAACTTAAAAATATATAAAAAATAATAATAGATTTTTAGAAATCTTCAGCAATTTACAAGATATCACCAACATATATTCAGAAAATATAGCCATTTATTCAGAAGCCATTATCAGTACATATCCAGATGAAAAAGCCAGCAAATATTCAAAAGCCATAATCCATACACATCCTAAATATCTGGCTTACAAATATTCAGAAACCATAATCTATACATATGCTGAAGTTATTGCCAACAAATAATTCAAAAGCCATAATCAATAAATATTCAGAAAAATAATGCCAACATATAGAAGCCCTCCTTAATATATATATTTAGAAGATATTGCCAACAATATCCAAAAGCCATCATTAATGATATTCAGAAGATATTGCTAACAAATATTCAGAAGCCATCCAATTAATGAATGTTGATGGTTTTGGATTCCAAGATTGGCAGTTGGTTTCTACAGGCAATCTCTATTTAAAGTGTAGATTTTTAAAAATGTAAAAGTTTTTTCAGATTTGACAAAATATCTTAAGATAATTTAAGAAATTAAATGGTAAAATTGGATATTTGCAGGCAACTCGGAAAATTCAAAGTGTCACACCATAAAATGTGACAACGCTAAATCGCTGTCTAAAAGAAATAGTCCTGTCATAGGGTAAGTGCACCAGTGATTGACACATTTAGAGCAATCTCTGATGTTTTTAATGTTCTAGTCATCAGAAAATATTTTTAGAAATCTTAAGTTAGTACATATGGTATGAAAGACATTCAGAACCACATATATGTTAAAATATATACAGTTGATAACAATTATTTTTTTTTATGAATTTTTATTTGACACCCACTCAATGTTCCAGTAATTGACACTGCCATTTTTTTTCATTTTATCAGTAATTGGCACCCTATGTTCCAGTGTTTGACACTGCTAGTTATTCATTTTACCAGTTATTAGCACCATATGCTCCAGTGTTTGACATAAAATGTTAAAATTCTTATATGTAAAATATATGATTTTATTATTTTTCTTATTTGTTAATTATTTCTGGATAGATGTCAATTACTGGAGCATGCCAATCACTGGAGCACCTACCCTACTAATAAGGATTTTACCCCCTATATACTGTACATTTCTGGATTTTTTTTTTTTTTTTTTTTTGCAAATGTGTATATATTAATATTCCATGCTTGTGATCTGCTATTTTGATTTTTTATAAATGCTTATTATTTTAAAAAATGTCTTTCACTATTCATATCAAAGATGAATTTTAGTATATTATTTGTGTCTTTAATATCTTGAACTATATATATACATAAATATATATTCAAATTAAATCATTTTAATTGTGATTTAAATTTAGGGATGAAACGGATATCCGGTAACTATCCGGTATCCGGCCTATCCGGCTGAGTTTTAAATATCCGGCGGGGTACTGGATATCAGCACACCGGATATGGATATCCGGCAATTTCAAGCCGGATATCCGAAGGAGAAAATTCAAGCTTAAACTCCCATCAGATGAAAATTTTGCGACAATTTAAAAAATTTTTTTAGATCATTTGTAGCTTGTAAAGGATTTTTTTTTTTTTTTAAGTTGGCTTCTGCGAAAATCGATTTTGGACCCATTAGCAAACAAATATAGCCAAAAGTAGCTTCAGGTCTAAGAAATATAGAAGCCCTATTTTAATTTTGTACAGAGTTAGCTAGGTTTTTTTTCCAGAGTGATCTATAACATTCCCCCTAATCTTCCCCATAACAATAAAAAGATCTGTTCATTGTTGTTCCTGAACAAATTATATTTATTCTCTGCAGTTGCAGTGCATATATAACTCTGTTTTCATGTCTTTTGCTAATATGTTGTTAGATTGTTTAGTAATATTGTTAGTCTTGGATGCTAAAGTTGTTAGATTGTTTCGAGAATGAGTCAAATAATGTGCATTTATTGAGTAGAACCTGTTTGTTTACAATCCAGTTTTTCATACATAATAAAGCTGTTGTTGTTGTGACCATATATTTATATTAGCAGAAACCTGGCATAACTTGCGCCTTCTATCTATTCAATTTGGATTTTTTAAAAAATCCTCCAATTTATATAAATTTGCATTTTTAATGGAATATCTTACTAAAGCACCTGAATTTAGAATTCCCTGTTGCGTTGCATAGATATATTGCAAAAAATTAAAATTACTTCAAATAAAAGTACATAATTAAATTTTCAGAAAGTCTGCACTTTCATATTGTTCATAAGAAAAAAAAAAAAAAAAATCAGTTATTTAAAGTTTTTGATTTTGTACTGCAGAAAAACTTCACTTACTTAAGAATTTCAATAACTAATGTAAAATTTTCTTTCTTATCTGTACAGAATATAAAAATATAAGTTAAAAGTATAAATTCATTTTGAATTATTACTTTCTTCTATATTAAATAGAAAGAAGTATTGGATTCGTGAAAATTTTCAACTTCCAGTTTTCGGTGGATTTACGCATTTTGAGGGAACCAAAACACAATTTGACCATTTTTGGAAAAGGTCTATCTGACAAAAATTTTGTGCATTTCAAGAGTTAATGCACAGAATTTCATATAAATTTATACATAGTTGCATCTTATCAAAAAAAAAAGTGCCCATCAACTTTTGGTGCAAATCACTCAACAGATGGCGCTGCTATACTGTGATTTCTCCCATTTAAAGGAAGACTATATCTCAGCTTATACTGTGTATAATTAAAAAAATTAACTAAGTGTGTCACAGGGAGGGCTATTATGAAACATGTTCATTCAATTTCTGTGCATAACGACCAATAGGTGATGCTGCTATGCTGCAATTTTCCCGTGAATGGGGAAGTTATATCTCAGATTCATTCGTGTATAATTGCTAAAAATTTAATATGGGAAAGGGTCATTTTTATAAAACATCATGTTGATTCAATTTTGGTGCATATTGGTCGATAGGTGGCTATATTATGTTGCAATTTACTCTGTGAATAGGAAGGCTAAATCTCAACATCTATAAAGTTTAAGAGATAAACAAGATAAAAATAATATGAGAATAAAAGTTGGCTTAATTTGGGTATATATCGACCAGCAGGTGGCGCAGCTGTTCCTCACCTTCTGTGATTCTCCACATGGCTACATCTCAAAATTTTTTGATTAAAATTGCACTAAACTCAATATCTAAAATCTTTATTGTAAGCATCTATGATTATGTTTCTTCAGCATGTTAAGCAGCATGTAGCATTATTATATAGAGAGATATAGAAGAAAGTTTTGTGATGGCCATAACATACTAGTTTGAAGCTTTTAGTTTATTTATGTCTTTCTTTTATGCTTTCTTATAAATGTCTCAAAAGAAAGTATTGGATTCATAAAAATTTTCAACTTCTGGTTTTTAATGGATTTACACATTTTAAGAAGTTCAGAACCTGGTTTGACCAATTTAAAAAAAATGTCTATGTGTGTGTGACAAAAATTCTGTTCAACTGTACCTCCAGAACTACTGCACACTACAATTACATATAAATTTATGTGTAGTTGCACCATGACATAAATCAGTGCCTACCAACTTTTGGTGCAAATGGCTCAACAGGTGGTGCTGCCATACTGCGATTTTTGCAACTTACAGGAAGGCTATATCTCAGAAACTACTGTACAGAATTTCATATAAATATATATGTACATGTAACTTGGCATATATTAGTGCCTATCAGATTTTGGTGCCAATCGCTCTACAGGTGGTACTGTTATAGTTATACAGTGCTTTCTGCAATTTAGGGAAGGCTATATTTTAGGTTCTATTTCATGTAACTACACAAAACTTCATGTTGAAAAGGCATTATGAGAAATTATGGTGGTTCAGTTTAGGTGCATGTTGGCCAGTAGGTGGCTCTGCAATACAGAAATTTCCCCCCAAAAGGGGAAGGCTATATCGCTTATTCTATTGTGTATAATTGCATAGAACTTGGTATGTGAGAGAACCAGCCATTGTGAAACACTATTGCGATTTATTTCAGGTGTATATCGGCCAACAGGTGGCAATACTGCACTACAATTTACCCAATGAATAGGCTAAGTTAATCCCAACTTCTATGGCATATGTGCATGAAACTTGATATATAAGACAACCAATATGAAAGCAAATGTTGACCTTATTTATGTGTATATCAGCCGACAGGTGGAGCTTCTATTATGATTTTTCACAAGCGTATATCTCAGCATCTGTTGATTAAAATTGATAAACTCCTTTTGTAAAATATTTATTGTGAGAAGCTATGGTTAAACTTTTATACGATTTAAACCGTAAGTGGCGCTGTTATATAGAATTATGTAGAAGAAAGTTTTGTGATGGCCACAACATATTAGTTTTCATGTGTCATCACCCTTCAACTGTGATTATATTAGTAAAATATTTTATTTCATTTTTTTTTTATAATAGTATTGTAAAAAATATATAAATAATAAGTTTTAGTTTTATAATTCTGAACAAAACCTATCTTTTTGTGATAGTGATTTTCACCAATAATTGCAAGTGTAGGAATGAGTATGTTAGGCTTAAAATTTTATTCTTCATGGCAATATTGCACAAATAAATAGAATATTAAATAAATATGTTTAAATAAATTATACTTAATATGTTTTTAAAAGAGTAGTATATGAAATATGTTTATATTTTATTGTTTTAAAATAAAGAAAAAGAAAAGAAATATACAACACAACAAAAAACAAAACTAATGCCGGATATACAGTCCGGATATCCGTATCCGGCAGGCAGAAGAGCTCCGGATATCCGATATCCGGTATCCGGCAAAATCACTATCCGTTTCATCCCTAGATTTAATTTTCTTCCCACTCCATCCACTTTTTGTTATATATTTTTTCTTTTCTTTTAGGGCACTACTGGTAATCCAAAAGCGGCAATTTTAACTCATCATAATATTGTAAATAATGCTATGCTTTGTGGAAGAAGAACTCAGTTCCATTTGCATGTAAGTACCACTATGTTGATTATATTATGAATTTATTTTTTGAAATAGAACTTTGTTCCATGTGTAGGGAGTACCAATATATTTATTAGTTTGTGTTGTATTTAATTTTTGAAACTAGGAGAAAAAATTCTGTTCCATTTGTATATAAGTACATATATAATTATTAAATCCTGTTGGTTTTACTTTTTAAAACTAGAATAATTTTTCTTTCTTTTAATTCTAACCCCCCCCCCCTTACCTCATAACAATATATACAGTGGGTTGCCAAATTAATGTGGACACTCATAAAAGTCAAGTTATTGTGATTTTATTTCTAAATAAAAATAAATTATATGCTACAATTGGTATTTATTACTTTGTTCAATCTTAATATACATATTTAATAGCAATATAATAAAAAAAATATAATGGAAACGGAAAAACTTTTTTCGTTTTGTAAGGCATTAAGATTTGATGACATTTTCTTTAGCTGATATTAGTGCTTCAATGCGTCATGGAATGTTTTTTATGCAGGATTTTGCACTTTCTTTAATTAAATGATTGTGATGCCAGGCATTTATAAGTTTTTCAAACAGTTGCCTTTTGGTTATAATCATTTTCTTGGTAATTTCCTAAAAGTTTTCTATAGTATTCATATCGGACAAATTCCTAGGCCAATATTCTTGGCCCGTAAAAATTCGGTAACACTTTTGCCTTGATGGTAGGGGCCAAAATTTTGCTTAAAAACACTGTGCTCACCTTCCAGGAACCATTTTTCAAGCTAAGGAAGAAGGTGAGTTCGAAGAAATTCTTTATATTGGTCTTGTTTCATGGTTCCTTGAACAATGTGTAAACGTCCTACAAACTTAGTATTTATAATAGACAAAACTATGGCATTCAGCAGATGTTTAACTATTTATATTATGCCTTCAGGGTGGAACCGATCTCCAGGAAAACCGCCACACGAAACTTCTTTTATCAGTTAAAATTTCAAAAGTTGACTCTTTTGTGAAACTCACCTCAAATTGAAATAAATTATGGTTTAATTGCAAAACAGACTTATAAATCATTAAAACAAGTAATAAATATCATATATTTCCTTATTCCAATCTTCCACAGTCATGTGGCGATGGTCTCGAGCCCAGGTGAGTCTATTCTTTTTCATTGCCTTGTGAGCCTAGTCTATACGCTACAACGATATTGAATTAGAGACTAAAGAAACCATGAAGTATCTGGGAGTGGTCCTTCACAAAAATCTTAAATGGCAGTCCCATGTAGAACATCAGGTGAAAAAAATTTATAAATCCTTTAGCTTGTTCGGGCGCATGGTCTCAAGGGGATGGGGGATAAAACCTAACTTGATTAAAACATGGTACAAGACCGTGGTGGAAAAGACACTGACCTATGCAGCCCCAATCTGGGGCAATAAAATAACACAGCAAAGTAAAGACAAATTACTTAGCTGCCAGAGACACTTTGCACTGGCCATTGTGAGGGCTTATAGAACAGCCCCGACCTCGGCACTACTGGTACTCTCTGGCCTGATTCCAGTACACCTGCAACTAAAATATGAAGCTGCGTATGGTACAATTACAAGACTACACAGGAACTACCAGCTTCAGGAACACGTATTCAACCACACAGACTTTACAAAAAAGCAAAACATTTGGTGGAAACACCCTGCTGACACCCCAGAGCCATTTATAGGGTCTTCTGCTGACGACACACATATCTACACGGACGGGTCGAAGCTGGAATCAGGTGCTACAGGATCGGCCTTTGTAGCGTTCAACAACTCTCAAAAAATTCACGAATGGTCAGTGCCCCTAAGAAAGTGTAACAGTGTCTTCCAGGCCGAACTACTGTCAATCCTCAAGGCAGCAGAATGGGGCAATACAATGGGTATCACATACAGCATCCACTCGGACTGCATGTCGGCCATCCAAGCAATATCCAAACCATTTTCCACCGATAAATTGATCCATAAAATCCACAATGAAATAGCCCGATCTCATAACAGCTTCAAAATTGAATGGGTTAAGGCCCACGTAGGCATACTAGGAAATGAAGAGGCTGATAAATTAGCAAAACTGGCAGCCGATAATGCAAACAATAAAGAACAATACTACTTAGAAAAACCAATCTCATACTTAAAGAAAAATCTGAAAAAGCTTACTATGGACCAATGGCAGTTCGAGTGGGACTACGGGGACACGGGCAGGCTAACTCACAGATACTACCCAACAGTAAACACAAAGACTCTAGTTAGCTGCAAGCTTCTATCACAAATATACACGGGCCATGGGGCATTTCCGGCTTATCTTCATCGGTTTAAGAGAAAGAAGAGCCCGGATTGCGCCTGTGGCGAGCTAGGAACATCCTTACACTACTTACTAGCCTGTCCGCTAACGGAAAACCTCCATCTGGCCCAAATCACACAGGATAATGAACAACTCTGGTATAAACAACTAGCCAACAATAAACACGTACAGAACAAGGCAAAACACATGGTCAGTTGGATCACAAACAACATAGACGACATTTCACATTGATCAAAAGCCAACATTTTGAGCAGCAGGAACCAGCCACGTACTGTCAAAATCTGAAGAAGAGGACCTGGCGGATTTTTATTTACTAGATCAGGGGACTTTTTGTTTATTTTTGGTCATGATCGTGGTCCTTGAAGTTAAAGCGGCGGGTACCTATACAGTCTGAGCCCCGGTAAAAATAAAAATGTAAAATCAAAAAATCTAGAAATAAAAAGTAAAAAAAATTGTTAAAAAAATAATTAAAAAAAAAATGAAAAAAAAAAAAAAAAAAATTAAAAAATGTAAACGGTTCTTGGCTTATAAGTCCGTAAGTCCGCGCCACGCCCATGACTGTGCATGAATGTTTATTTTATTTTATTTATTTATTTTTTTTATTACTTCTATTAGTGTATGAAATTACTTACTTACTTTAATTAATTAATTTATTTATTTATTCTATATTATTATTATTTTTATTCTATATATTTTTTTTTTATTTAGTTTATTTTTATTATTTCTATTTTATTTATTTTAATCTCTTTTTTTTATTTATTTTAATCTCTTTTTTTTTATTTTTATTTTTTATTTATTTATTTTTATTTTATTTATTTTTTTTTTACGAGGGTGTGGCGGTGTCTGGTCCTCGTTAATCTGTGCTGCACCGTCAAGTGCTCGATGGGGTCGTTTAGCAGTCGTCGGGCTACCAACGCGGGGAACCATCCCCCCGTGGTGGATCAAAATTGCGATGGTCCCTCTTTCGCTTCTCCATTCGGCCACCCTGCGCATAGTAATTTCCCTCCCAATTAGGATTATTTAGGCCATGCCACTTCAAAAACTTCAAAATTTTCGCTATGCGCCCAAAACTATCTTCCATCCCCCAGTGACTTCACGTAATTATTTTTATTTTATTTTATTTTATTTTTTTATTATTATAATAATCTCATTGTTCCTTCCTAGTTCAGCTTGTCTTTCTCAATTCTTAAGTGTTGTCTCCTTCCCCTGTTCAAATGGCCTCCTCTTTTGGCATTAATTATTGTGTGCACAACTAACTTTAGTGGCTTCCCCAGCGTTTTTTTTTTTTTTTTTCTTCCTCCCTACCTAAATTCAAAATTGTTTTCATTTTGCATAATTCCGGTTATTTCGACTCTCAGCTAGTAAGTGCACTTATTCCAAATTCCTTAACATCCTGGAGCGTGTCTATGTGTTTCCACCGTAGCTATCCTGGAGGGTGTGGTATACAAATCGAGCTGTGTCTCCAAGACAGAGGTCGATACCCTGCAATTCCTGAGCTTTGGCGATCTAGTCACATTGCTGCCCAGTAGCTTCCACGCGGAGATCTGGCGATTTATTCGCTCCGGCGGACGGCATCCAACCCGTTAAGCTTGGCCGAGCCCAGGCAGGCAGGGGCCGTCCAATGGTTTCAAAGGAAGTATAATCCCAATTTGCAAAATAGATTTTATATCTCGCATAGTTCAAAAATGAATCATCGTAGATTGTGACTTTACATGATTTTTTGTGACATCTGTATGTACATGTGTGTGTGTAATGTATGTATCTTGTATAATTTAAAAACGTTGGACATAGAACTTTGCAAATTAGTATATAGGTTTGTTATAACATCTAGTTGTGCACCTCCCTTTTTGGTTTTTCTATGACTTTCCATTTTGAAGATATTTACGAAAATTATATTCATAAGGACAGAAAATACAAAGGTTTTGGCCATTATATATGACCTACCATCATATGTGTTCAATATCATTTCAAAAGAAGCAAATGATAGAGCCCATAAAGATATTGTTATGAAATCTGTCAACATTTTTGCGTATAAGAAATAATTCTTAAAGACATAAGCAGGTTCTAGTCGAAGAATGCTCATTATTTAATGAATATTCAGCCAGTAGATAGAGCCCATAATGGGACTGTTATGAAAATGTCGATGTTTTTGAGTGTAGAAAGTACATTAGCAGGTTCTAGTAGATGAATACACTTTATTTAATGAATATTCAGCTCATAGATAAGAGCCCAGTGATACTGTTATGAAAGTTGTTGACATTTTTGCATGTAGAAAGTAATTCTTAAAGACCTTAGCAGGTTCTAGTCAATGAATACACTTTATTTAATGAATATTCAGCCTGTAGATGAAGCCCGTAATGATATTGTTATGAAAGTTGTCAACATTTTTGTGTGTAGAAAGTAATTCTTAAAGATATGAGCAGGTTCTAGTTGATGAATGCATTTTATTTAATGAATATTCAGCCCACAAATAGAGCCCGTAATGATATCGTTATGAAATTTGTCAACATTTTTTCGTGTAGAAAGTAATTCTTAAGGACTTAGACAGGTTCTAGTTGATGAATGTACTTTATTTAATGAATATTCAGGAAACAATTGAATAAAATTCTTTTTTTTTTGTGCCACAAAAATCAATAATCAATGAATATTTCCGAAACAATCCAAAAAAAACAATTGTTAAATACACTGCAGAACATAAATTTCGCTAATTCAGTAACAACCAAAAATTTTGAAATCTGAATGGAATTTGAATTCGAGAGTATTGTCAGTGGTTTATTGAATTTTTGAGGTAGTTCTGCCCTAGAAACCAGTGAATCATTACAAAAAGTTACAGATCTCGACTCCTGTTGAAATTAGATTTCCCAAACTTTGGAAATCGTAAATTACCATTTTTCACCTCATATAAATGCCTAATTTGACGCTAAGTCAATGCCCACCGTCATGGAAATGAAAAATCTTTTATCTGTTTCCACTTTCTCTTTAATAATGTGTAGAAAGTAGCATGTAAATATATAGGCATGTTCTAATCTACAGTCATCCGTAATCACTCTTCTTTTTTAGTCTTCTTTGTCATTTATAGAACTTTCGAAGCATTAAGTTCTGCACTATAAACCAATGAGTCTTTCAGGAAAATTCCAAAACTCTGTTCTCATTGAAGTTAGAGCTTCTAAACTTTGGAAATTTTAACCCTTTCAGGGGCGGTGGCTAGAGGGTCTATCCACCTACTTTAGAAATTTTTCTCTAAGTGTGCAGTGGCTACTTTTTTTATCCACTTTTATGAAAATTTAATGTGTACTTCTAAAATTGAAATAGAGATGGCAGAACTACAGTAACTTTAAGCAGAATGTGCCTGTGACCTTTTTAAATGGACAAGTTGTGGGAAAATTTTTTGAAGTTTCTTTTATATATTTTTATGAAAAATAATTTTTAATTCAAAAGTATTTGGTAGTGTAAATATACTGTAATGCACCTTTTAAATACAACAGATTTACATATTATCTTAGATCATTAATTTTAGTTTGATTTTTAGGAGCATCTTTTAGGTGGATAGACACAGTGGCTAGAACGCCTAGCCACCACCCACAAAAAAATCCCCACATGCTGAATTTTTTTCTTCATCAAATATGACTTGTAGGGGATGTTTACTTTATGATATATATATATTTAAAAGGAAATTCAATCATTTTTACTTAGTGCCCCTGAAAGGGTTAAACTAAAAATTTTGCCAAATTCACTCGCTTCCTCACCAAATTCGACATCAAGTCACCAAGATTGATGCCAAGACCAAAATCTGCATGAGCTACAAGCTTGGCAGCTTGGTAAGGTTATTGATCAAATCTGGCAAAAAATATTGTTTCAGTATAGCCAGAATTAGAAAACCCTTTCTCAGTTTTAAAATGGGATTAATTGTTTTGGTAAAATGTATTGTTTCCCACCACAAATTTTCGCCAAAGAGAACAAAAGTAGTCCACCTATACATGAAAGATTTTCATTGAACTCTAAGATGTGCCTTTCCCAATGAGAAATTGTAAAAAGCCATTGAGTACTATTCATTCCTGAAAAAACTACTACCGTAAGATCCTGAAAGTAACCCCCCCATCGAATATAACCCCACCCCTCCCTTTTCTCACGGAAAGTGAAATGTCTCCGTTATCCTGAAAATAACCCCCCCCCCCTCTTTTTTTTCTCCATCCAACAAAGCTACATCCAATCTTCGGTCGCACTTACGGTACGTCGGCATTGCAAGTTAAGTTTGTCATTGAATTAAGTTTTAATATTTATATATTATTTCTAATTTAACTAATTTTTCATAAAGTGTCGGATGCATGTTATCAATGGAATCATTACACAGTTTTTTTTACTTTTAATGTAAGAAATTTCCTTTAATATTTTCTTTTAAGTAAGTACCGTAAAATCCCGAAAGTGCCCCCTCCATCGAATATAACCTCCCCTCCCTTTTCTTCATTTTTTTAAAGAATCTTGATTATAACCCCCTCACCTGAAATTTATCTGTTTTGCTTTTCAAAAAGGGGGGGGGGGGGGGTACTTTCGGGATTTTACGGTATATTTGTTTCAGCGGTATATATAATCAGGAATGTTTGTGAACTGGAACCTGCCTGTTTATTTATGAACCAGTTACCTCTCACAAAAGTGTTAATATTTTCATAACAATACGTATATTTCAATGAGTGTATAAAGAAGTCATGTGGTGTCCACATTAGATTTTTTTTTTTTTTCAATAATTGTATGCATTGTAATTGAACGAGTGTTTGAGGAGGCTGTAGCCCTCTTTACAGCTTCACACAGAATTGCATATCAAATAAAACTGTTCCTAAATCTATTTTAGATTATTCTAAAAGTACATTGAACTTTATTATTTTACGCTATTGATCTTAAGACTTAATATGCAGTCTATCATTACAGTATTGAAATGCAGGGTAAGAGAAAATTGTGTGAGTGACACACCAGATTATTTGCAATACCAAAAAAAAAAAAAGCTATTTAATTTTGCTTTAATCTGTGTATACAAATTCTTAATGTCAGTTAATTACTTTTCACACATTAAAATTTATGCTTTTTTTTTTTTTTTTTTTTTTTTTTTTTCCTGGATATTTTTATTGGATTCTCAAATATTTATAATAAAAAATGGTATACTTTCAATTGTAAATCTTACAAATAAAATACATTAAGCATAAGATTATCAATAATGTTAATGAATTATTATTATTATTTTAAATTGATTCATTAAACTTGTACATTATAATTCCTTATCCTGATTTTTTTCTTATATAATTGCATTGGTTAAAAATATACTATTGGATTACAAAAATAAAATTGCATAGAACAGTACTTGAAAGAATTTGATGCAAGTCTAAGTTTTAAATTTTTGATATTTCTGTGTTTAAAAATTATCCTTTAATTTAAAGTTATAAAATTTTAATCAAATCTCCATAATAAAAAATAATAATAAATGAATTTTAAATGCTTATTTATCGTGTATTTGAGAAGCAATCATATTACTCAGTAAAGAGACTCTATTTTCCTAGTATATAACATGTATCCAAGACAAATAAAGGCTTGAGTATCCAGTATCTTTTTGTAAAACAGTAAGATACTGCTTTTTATTGAGAAGCCCAGATACAAATTTAGTGTTCTAGTAAAATATAAAAAAGCTCTCTTTAGTCACTAGTAGGACTCTTTTGTTCAGTAACTCTTTATTTATTGTTTAAATGACGCTTAATTCATTTCCAGTGTTTTCTTATTTCCTATTGGTCAACCAGCTGTTTGACTGGTAGCCTGGGCTCACTCAAATTTCCAGAGAAAAAATGTGCTTCCATTAATTTTATTGCAACTATTGCTACAAAGAAAAGATATTCGTGTTTACTCGATAGAAATTATTCTTAGAATTTTACCTTTTACCGATTCTTACATTATGAAGTATTTTGTTGAAAAAGTAAGATTATGGGAGGTATTTACGAATTTTCAATTTATGTTTTTAAATGGGGTTTTTACTAATTAAGTATTATGTTAATTCTTTTAGGATTAAATATTTTTATATCCTTTCATACAGGTTTTAGCCTGGCAAAAAAGTTTCTTTAGCATTTTAGATAAAATAAACAAGCAGTATTTTAGCTCTTTCAAAAGCTAAAATAGCTTTTTAATTCTTTGAATATTATTGATTTCTTTTATTTAACTTGGTTATCCCCCATTTTGTTTTTTACTTCTTTTGTTCACTGGTAATTTTAATCAAGCATCTGTACTTGTGATTAATATCAATCAATGAAACTTTGTTTCAGTTTCAACAATTGAAAAAGAAGCAGCTATGTCATATGTACAAAATAAAATATCTGGAGTAACTTCACTCGACTTTTCAAACATTAAGTAATTAATGGTTGTTTAAATAAATTAAAGTAAGAGAAATCATTAATAACCAAAAGAGAAAATTGTAATAGAGTGTTTGAGTATTTTTACCCAAATAATATGTTGTTTAATGGAATAGAATGTATCTAAATTCTTTTGTATGTTCCTGTAAAAGAATTATAAATGGTAAACTTGCAACATCAAATATTAATCATCTGTTTCTTCTTATCTTTTAAATAATTCAACATTACTAAAGCATACTTTAAAAAGCTTGAGCGCATAGACCGTATTATATAAAAATTCTATGTTGTATAACGGGGGAAAAAAAAAACCTGTAAGTTCTACATTTATGTAAATCTGTATGGTTCTTGCAATAATAACCTATAACGTGCCTACTAATTTCTATCTTAATCGAATGTAAAACTTAGACACTAGCACACTTCAGTAATTCGAGTCTACAGTCTGTAATGTTAAACAATCTCTTTTTGTGTCCTTGTAAAAGAACTATAAGTGCTAAACTGACCAAAATCTGTACAGTTTGTGACAGTGACCTTAACGCATGTATATATTTTCAGCTGAATTGAATAAGGCCATTATATGCTATTACACTTTAAATAATTTAAGCCCATAGACCATAATGATAAAAAAAAAATTTTGCTGCATCCTTGTAGAAAAAAAAAAAAAAAAAAAAAAAAAAAAAAAAGAAATCTTTAAGTACTATATTCATCGAAATCTAGTCTGTTCATGTGATGATGATATAGCATATATGTAAATTTTCAGTTCATTCAAATAAGGCGTTTAGACACTATCACACTTTTTAAATAATTGAAGCCTACAGTTTATAATGATAAAGAAATTGTGTTTCTGCAAAAAAACTATAAAAATTCACCAAAATCTATACAATTTGTGCTGTGTTGACCTACAGTGGCTTCGACAGAAAATTTTTCAGGAGAAGGCAAACTGGAAACTGTAAATGTTTCGGTATATTTTAGAAATTCAGTTTGACTGAATGGTTGATTGCTTGGTTGATTCAGACAATTAAACAAGTCTCTATATAAGCACCAACATTTTTATTTATTTATTTTCAACCTGAATTCTAAAATCTTACTCTCAGAAAAATGATACTTTGCTCAGGAAAAGCTTAGAGCCAATCTGATACATGAGTTTTGTTGGCTTGTCTCTGATTGGCCCAGTAATTTAATTTAATTTTTTTCAGAGTTCCCACGGGTCAGGGAGAACAGGGAAAACCTGGAAAAGTCAGGGAATTTGAAATTACGAAAAAAAGTCAGGGAAATATCAGGGAAAATTGTAAATATTGCTCAAAAACCTGGAAAAATGATTATACAAATCTGGAAAATGCTTTTTGAGCATTCAATTTATATCTCAAGTCACGTTACTATGTTGTCTTTTATGTCGGGAGCTATGTTCTGTTTCATACCGCGAGCTATTTTTTATGTCTTGAATGAAGTTTTGTGACTGGAATTTTCTAAAAATAGACCTGGAAAAGTCAGGGAATTTTATTTTTGAAATTGAGTGGGAACCCTGTAAATTTTTTTTTTTTTTTTTTTTTTTTTTTTTTTTTGAGGGGGGGGGGCAACTTAAATAACCATTGAAAGCTCAAGCAACATAGTTTTAAAGATTTAAATATAATTAAAATGAAATATTTTTTACTGATTAGAATTTTACAGAATGGAGCAATTGCCCTCCTTGCCCCTATGTGCTGATGCCCATTTTGACCTATATCATATGTACCAACTTTCAGCTCATTTAAACAAAGTGTTTAGTTATTATCATGTTCACTCACATACATACACATATGCATACATACATGCATACATCACAGAAAAATCACTGATAGCTCTAAAAGGGAATCTCGTGTCAAGACCAAAGTTGAAGGTGTGCAACTAACGTCATGACAGTCGAAAATATACATTTGCAATATTGTGTGCTTATTCGTTTTTAAACTATGCAAGATAAAAAATCCATTTTGCAAATAATGATTATCATACTTTCTTGCATAGTATGTTTGGAAAGTAAAAAAGCTATTTAAAAGGTTAGTAATGGCAATGGGTAAGGGTAGATCATTACACAATACTAGTTCTGAGAATGTTTCTATGAAACAAATTTTGTATTCTGACATATTTTAAATATTTTTGCATTTAAATTCAACCATTAAAAATTGAAATGAAATTCAAATATACTAAATAAATGATGATTCTGAATTTTTCAGTGTTTTTGTAATTTTTGCCTGCAAATATTTGAATAAAAATTAGAGGTTATTATTATATAGAAATTTTTTTTATGAAATTATTCGGTTTTTGCTTTTTAGCTAAATTTTTACTAACCTATTTTAGCAAAATAGGAAATCTTTTAGGAAATACTAAAAAAAAAAAAAACTAATCGCAGTTTAAATCCTGATTTCATTTATATATGTTTTAAATTTCAAACTTTGTAATATTATATATATATTACTAAATAAATGTATTCATTTCATTGTAGAAAGCAATCGCATGTTGCCAAGTACCTCTCTTTCATTGTTTTGGCTGTGTTTTTGCGTCATTGAGTGCTGTAATATATCATATTACTTGTGTATTTCCTTCCAGCCTATTTAATGCCCAGGAATCTTTGGAGGCTGTTGAGAAATATAAGTGAGTATTATTTTTAGAAAATCAGCAAAAGATTAATCCTGTGACCATCTTGAGAAAAGGCAAAATTGCAGTGTTGTTCTTACTGTACAATTATAAAATGAATTTTATTTCACCTTAAAATTTAAAATATAACTATGTACTTGAAGCTAAACTTTATAATTATTATATATGACTTGTATATTTTAAAAACAAGACAGAAATCCATATTTATGTGAATTTGAATTATAAGTGTTTTGCAGAAAAAATAACTCAGTGAATAAATATATCCAATAACAGAAGTCAACAGGTTAATATTTTTATGCAAGTTTAAAAAAGTATTGCTAGATATAGATATATTATTATTATTATTATTATTATTTTTTTTTTAATTATTTATAATAAAATTTTCATCATTTTATGAAATAAAATATCTATTTTTAGAAGTTGTAATTGAACTTAAGTTTAATTAAAGATTTTTCTTTTTACTGCCTTTGTTTGTCACTTTTTCTTCATCTTTATAAATACTGTTTATTTATGAATACAAGCCATAAACAAATGAGAATTCAACTTTGAAACTAGTAGGTTGTGGCCAGCATAAGACTTTTTTCTATATATAATCCTATACTAATTCACGGAATACAAATTATTTAATAAATTATAATTTATTAAAATTATTTTCCATGATGAATGCAGATAATTTTTATCTCAAAGAAATCTAACATTATGCTAAAAGAAATTCAATTTTAGGCTGCATAAGAAAAAGTTTTTTTTTTTCTTTTGGTTATTGTTAAAAATGAAAAAAAATTGATATCTTTGTTTTAAATTATCACACATCTATGATTCAGCCATTCATTTTAAAGGTATTGATGAGTTCTTTCAAAAAATACCTATATTGAAAATTTTAATTATCCAGATAAAAAAACAGGTTATTATATTGGAGTCACTAAGAGAAAAATAGCAACTAAAATTAAAGAACACAGAAATGACATAAAATATGGAAAATTATCAACAGCTTTACTAAAGTCAACAATGAAAATAATATCGATATCAATTTTAACAAAACAAGAAAAATAACTAACTACAATAACTCTGATTATGCTTATTGCCGCGAAACTATCGAAATAATTAATAACCAATTAGCGTGTAACGGACACGAGTCGTGTGCAGACCTAGATCGATCATGGTACCACCTTATGAAGAGTCAACTGAAGGAAGAAATCAAGTCAGTTTCAAACATAGCGGACCACAAAGAGGTTATTGTTAAAAGGGCGGATCCGCCCAGAATATACATTAGCCAACAGAGTTGTAAATAAGGTAAATGTTTTAATATAATGTAATTAAAGTATGCTCTGATAAAAAATTTAAATTTTTTAATAGAATACTGGAAGTTTTTCTTATTTCTTATTCTGTTTATTTGACATTACGGTTGGAGAGACAAGTAGTTTTTTTTTTTTCCCTCTCCTTTTAATCGTTTGCAAAAATGTCATCTTCATTTAGGGAACGAAAGGTTTTGTCTTTAAATGTTAAAATTGAAATCTTGAGGATTTTTTTTTGAATTTCTATATTTTTAATCATTATTTAATTTTTATCCTATCTTTTAAAGCTGTTTTAAATTTAATTAAAAATATATCTTAGTCGAATAAATGTCAAGGAAATCATGAAAATTTATTCGACTTTTATTATTAATATGACACTTTATTGTGTATTAATGTTAAAACAAATTTTCAGTTGTACATTTTCAGTTTTTTAGGAACGGTCCCTTGGAAAACGTATAAATGGTGCTCCACTGTATAAAAATACTGATGGAGGGTTGCATGTTAATTTATAACTCAGCATTCCATGGCTATCCCATGTTGAAATTTTCAATAATTATACATAATAAACGTAAAAATAACATGTAATTTTTAAAAGAAAATTGAGTTGGTACTTTTTAAGATATTGAAGGTCAAAGGTCAAAATGTTTGACCTTAAAATGATTTTTTTTTTATATATACATGTGATATATCATTTGAAAGCCTGTATTATAAGCTTTCTATTGATATCAATCTTATATCTCTAAATTAATTTGAAAATAAAATATGAGTACTTTTATAGTAGATGATTTTTTTAAATTTGCATTTTTTGCCCATTTTCGTAGCCTTGTGTGTCAAAAACTAAAAGAGATAGGGACTTATTAATTGGTATACATTCATTTCTCAATAGAACAAGTAAATGAGCCCAATTTCATAAAAATCTGAGGGGATCAGGTTATAAATGGAGGTTTTTTGTATTGATATGACATAGAATGACCCTTTATCATTATAATCTATGGGCTCAAATTATTTTTAAGTTCAATAACGTTATATTAAATGGAGAAAGATATTCAAACACCTTATTATACTTTTCTCTTTTGTTTATTTAACGACTTATTTTACTTTATTTATACACACGTACATTAGTTAATGTTTGGAAAGTCGAGTCGAGTTATACCAGAATTTTGAATTTTTATTTGATCTTATGAAATTTTATTTTATGTTGTGTTAGACTATAATGTTAATTAACAGTGCTCCCTTCCCCCAATATTTTTAATGTATAAATAAGAATTCTATGTAGTCCAGAGTGTCTACTGGTCAGGGAATTTAAGTGAGTCTGAAATAGTAAGGGAATTCTGCCAAATTTCGTGAAAATAGACCTTTTTTTAAAGCTTGTTATTGTAAATTGCTAAATTATGCGCTAATTTTGTGGTAAATAAACACCGAAATGGTGAAAAATAGTCAGGGAAAAAATATTTGGAAATGTTCTAATGTTAGCCACCCCGATGGCCCTTAAAAAATTTTCTGGAAGCCCTTAAAAGGTCCTTAGAAACTCCTCGCATTTTTAAATAATAAATGCATACACATCATGCTCAAAAGGCAACTCTGGAAAATTAGCAAGCGGTCATAATTAGGTCTCGTGAAATACGGTCACCTGATCGACTGTGGTGACCAATATATTTTAACTGATGACTATGTTTTCAAATTTTATGGAAACTCAACATTTTTTTTTTTTTTTTGTTAAAAAATTACTTCCAGAATTAGGCTCCGATTTCACTCCCACTCCTTTCACCAAGTTCCAAGATACTGTGTTGAAATCTTGCACCATTAGGAATTTGACATTACTTTTCTCTATGCATGTTTCACAACCAGATGTTGAATCAATGCACCATTTTAGGGTATTAGTTTACACTGCTCCCATAGTACATGCTTTATGACGTGCTGAATCATTGTGCTGGTGAAATAATGCATAGATGACGATGATGTATCAGTTTCAAGAAAATAATAAAACCGATTTAATGATGTTAGATTTAAACTGGTGTTTCCTGATTTATTATCCAGTCATAATAAATATTTGGTTTTTATGCTTAAAATTTTACTTTCTATATTCATGTATATTTAAAATTAAAAAAAAAAAAAAAAATTACAAGATAAAAAGAACTTTTTATGTACCATATTTTTAAATTTTCTGTTGAATCATATAAACCCTACCGAAGGCAGTGGGAACCCGGAACAATTGGCTAAAAGTAATAAAAAAAAATTCATTGCTATCATGTTTTGAGCTATTATAAAAGCTGGGAAGTTAGTTAAAAATCGATTGCAGGCTTTGTACTGGTAACGCTTCCGAAGGCAGCAGGGTCCCGAAGCAGTTGGTTAAAAATATTTTTTTTAAACGCATTTTCACCGTGTTCTGAACTACTCTGAAAGTTTCAAATGTCTAGCTGGTCGGGAAGTTAGTTAAATAAATTTTCTGTTGATAAACGCTGCCGAAGGCAGTAGGGACCTGAAACAGTTGACTAAAAGTATTAAAAAAATGTATTGTCACCGTGTTCTGATCTGTCCTGAAAATTTTAAATGTCTAGCTAGTCGGGAAGTTATTTAAAAATCGATTGCAAGATTTGTACTGGGCAAACAAACAAACAAGAATCGAAGTTAATAAAAACATGGTATTTAAAAAGAAAAAAAGTGGAAGGAGGAATTTTTATTGGCTACCCAGAAAAATTTGCTGGCAACCAGTTTTTTTTTTTTTTTTTTTTTTTTTTTTCTCTCCAAATTCCTGAAGCCTTGGTCATAATAATTTTGACTGAACCCTGCATTTTAATATTACAGGACAGATATATGAAAAATTTACTTAATAAAAATCTCTAGAAGCTTTAAATTTTCATTTTGTATTTATGATATATGAATGCCTTGTTATTTATAAGCTATGAAATATAAATAATCACTTTTATTTATTTATTTCTGGCAGATGTAGTATTATATATGGAACTCCAACTATGTTTTTGGATCTTTTACATAAATACAGGGATGCAAAATTTAATGTGGAAACTCTAAAAGAAGGTAATGCATTTTATTTTCTAAATGTTTTTTTAAAATTTATTGGGAATTAAAGAAAAACAAATTTATAACTGTATTTATTTGAAAATTTTCTTCTCTGTCTATTGACATATAAGTAAAGCCAATTAATAAAATATTTATCAATTAAAAACTGGATGAAGACTATTTCCCCCTTATTTCTGGGAAAAGAGAGTTTCTTTTCTTTCCTCCCCCCCCCCCCCCTTCAATTTCTGTATTTCAGCTAAATACACTTTAATAATTTATTTTATTTGTTCATAGTCAAGAATACAGTTTAATAAATTATTTCTCAAATGAAAATTTTGATAGTTTTATTTTTCAAATTAATGAAATAAATAAATAAAGCAAAATTTTCTTATAAATAAAAATTTCATCATCAAGGAAATTAAATGTCATTTAAAGGAGATAATAAGTCAAAAATATTGTTTTGTAAAACTTCTCTTTCACCATCTACTAATGTTTATGTATGTCATGTCTGTAGAGATTGATAGTCGCTGGCACACAAGAAATACTCTGGATTTTTTTTAAACATCTTTATTTCACCAAAGTAGCAGGTCGGAGTTTTACGGAAGGCAATGGAGGCTTGGCCAAGGGTTTGCCAATGTTCAGCCAGTGCTGGTGACCCATGCCACAGTGACACTTCGTTAAGGTGTCAGATGATTTAGTTCCTGCGTAGTGTCGGAAAGGAAGGCAGCATGAATTGTTTAGCTGTTGAAAACCGTGGCAAAAATCATCATGTTTGTAATTCGGCCTTTTATACGTGATTTCTGAGCTTCTCATTGTACGATTGGTCGCCTGGGGCTTCTAAAAAGAATTTCTGTGCTTAATTATTATGCGTGATGATGCCACAAAGTTGGAAATCATATTTGCATCAGCAGAATTTAACTTATAATTTTGTTCCTTTTCTGATTTCTGAGTGATAATGGTCTTTTGCTGTGAAACAAACTTTAAAGGAGCAATTACGAATTATTCACGATTTATAGTTTTGGCTAGCGATTATTACAATTTTAAATTGGGTTTTTAATCATTTAAGTTTGTCTATTTTTATCCTTTCATGTATTTCATTTTAAAATTGTTTAGTTTTTTGTAATTTTATCGTAAAAATTATCTTCAGGTGCAAAAGTTCAAATTAGATACTTTCTTTTATCACATTGCAATAATTTTAGAGTATAACATAATTTCTTATAGTTATTTAAAAATATGCCAGTAATGCCATTCATAATTCATTCATGTTATTTAATTTATTTGAAACTGCAGTTATAATAGGTGGTGCTGCATCTCCTGAATCACTTGTAAGAAATTTGAAAGATGAATTAGGATTATCCCGTGTAATTGTAAGTATGAGAATGCATATAATTTTATGCCTTAATCTTTTTTTTTTTTTTTTTTCCTGTTCTTTACTCTTCACATTTTATCTTAATTGTCCCTTGATTATTTATTTAAATTTGTGTAAGATAATTATAAAAATTTTAAATCGGTTTTCTATTATATCTTCATCTTATTTTCAGATTGCATATGGATCCACTGAAAACAGTCCTGCTGTTTCTGGTACCGAAGTTGGTGTTGATTTTGAATATTCTGTTAAAGGAATTATGACACCTTATGAATATCTTGAGGTAATTATATATATATTTTAATATACTTATTATTGTTAATAATAGCAGGAGACTTGGCGTTGGAATATTAAAACAGGAATAAACTACTACGTCAGAAACGCCAAAGAAAAATTATTGAGGTGCATACAGCTGTTTCGGTAGCCTAAAGCGTACCGTCATCAGTGCAAAGAGAATTCTGAATCTTGAGAAGTGCTCGTATATATAGGAGAGGGACCGGATTTCGTTCAACCAATAGGATTACGGAAGAGGTGGGGAGTGTGGCCAATAGGAATTAAGGAATGTGTAGCTGTGTAAACAGTAGAAAAATTAAGGAAATGTGGACTGAATGTAAAATTTCCAACAATCAGACAAATAGGGAACAGCGAAATCACAATTTACAAGGTTTTTAAAATTTTTATAAATATGAAAAGCTTCAAAGAAATCGAGTTCATGAATGGATTTAGGTCTGCAAATTATTTTAGCTGAATTAAATTTAAAATTATGATTTTCCTCCCAGCAATGTTTAGAAATAGCCGATTTTCTGAATCTTGAGAAGTGCTCGTATATATAGGAGAGGGACCGGATTTCGTTCAACCAATAGGATTACGGAAGAGGTGGGGAGTGTGGCCAATAGGAGTGTGGCCAAACGCAGTCTTAAATTTCGTCTAAAAGAACATATGAATTATGTCCGCAAACAAGAAACCAATAAATCGGCTATTTCTAAACATTGCTGGGAGGAAAATCATAATTTTAAATTTAATTCAGCTAAAATAATTTGCAGACCTAAATCCATTCATGAACTCGATTTCTTTGAAGCTTTTCATATTTATAAAAATTTTAAAAACCTTGTAAATTGTGATTTCGCTGTTCCCTATTTGTCTGATTGTTGGAAATTTTACATTCAGTCCACATTTCCTTAATTTTTCTACTGTTTACACAGCTACACATTCCTTAATTCCTATTGGCCACACTCCCCACCTCTTCCGTAATCCTATTGGTTGAACGAAATCCGGTCCCTCTCCTATATATACGAGCACTTCTCAAGATTCAGAATTCTCTTTGCACTGATGACGGTACGCTTTAGGCTACCGAAACAGCTGTATGCACCTCAATAATTTTTCTTTGGCGTTTCTGACGTAGTAGTTTATTCCTGACTTATTATTGTTGTTATAATTTTTCCATGGGTGTTATTTACTAGAGCTCTATTTTGTATCGAATAAATTTTACATCTCAGCATGAGCCACCCTTTGATTTGATAAAATCAGATTGGCTCTAATAATTTTTCTGTGAGTCAGGTTTACTTTATTTATTTATTTTTATGGGTCAAATTGGTTTTATTATTTTTAGATAGGCAGCAGTTTCGGTACATCTGGATTGTGTTTAGGTAAATCTTTTTTTTTTTTTTTTTTTTTTTTTTTTAAGTAATCCAGAATATTTTTCAAACTAAAAAGTTATGCATTTGAAATTAAATGACTTTTGAATGGATACTAATATATAAACTTTATCCATTTAAAAAAAATGAAGAAATGTTAATTATAGACTTTTTCTCCACAATTGCATTTATAAGCTGATATTAATATGTATTTATTTATTTAGAGTTAGTGTTTTATGCTTGAGGTTAAGAAAAATAATATTTTTAGGTTTTGGGTCAACAAATATTACTTAGTAGAGTTCAAATTTACATATAGATTAAGCATAACCTAATTTATATGCACAGCTGTGATGAATATATAATTTAAATTAAAGATTTTTTTTCTTTTAACAATAAAAAATATTTTTATTTATTTATTTTAATTAGCGATTATTTCTTAAAATATGTAGATTTTAATTTTAAGGAAAATTCTTTTAATATATTATCTAATTTATCAAGACACCAAGAGAAATTTCTTGGTTTTAGTATGTTTAATTTGCTGTTATTTTGCAGGAACTTTAAATGCTTAAGATGGTTTTAAACATATTAAAAATGTGCAATAGGGAAAAAAAAAACTGGTAAGTAAATAAATAAAACTGAATGCAATCTTATGTTAAAAAGTTACATAGTAAATCTATTTGATCAGGGTACCCTGTGACGTAGTGTATTTTAGGGTTCAACACCCTTCTTACATTTGACTTTAATGCCCTACTATGGTATCAATTTAAAGTGTACACCACAGCATTACTAGAACCAGCTGGCAAAGTGGGAGGGTTTGCAAGAGAAAGAGGCATTAATGGGAGTAATTCAAACCAAACAGTACCTGTTCTCTGCAACTGCTGACGTCAGAAAAGTAAAAATGGGAAGATTCAAAGAAAATATTTGATTTTCATGCAGCTATTGTTTTCTTTTAACCAATCAGAATGTATACATATATATTTAAAGAAACCATGTTAATTAAGTTTCTGTTTCATTTTAATTGCAACTTACTTTTATTTCATTAACAATACATACGTCAGAATCATTAGATAAGCAGGAAAACCTTAACCAATCCCTGAAAAAAAATATATATGCAAAATAATTAAATAATAATAATAGGAACAGTTTTTTTCTCCTTCTTTGCTTAACAAAGGGATAAAAAAGTGTAGTTATTAGTGTAATAAATACATAAAAGTATTCCCTTTCTTACAATTTCTTTCTTCTTTTTTAATTACTTGAATCTTAATTTAATGAAAATTTCATAACATCAAGAACAAATGATTGGAATAATGTTTTTTCAAAAAGTTTTTACTCAGATATTTATCAATACTAAAAATCATAGATCGGGTATCTCTTTTGCATGACATAGAAACATATATTATTACTTATATTTATAATATCGTATAATATTTTTCTTTAAAAAAAAAAAAAATCTGTTAAACAATAACTATAAATACATTAATATATAATACATTATATAGGTATAGTGTATTATACATGTGTTTAATATATGATGCATTAAATACAATAAATACCTACCTAGTTTATTGTAAAGTAAAATGAAGTAACTTCAATTAAAATTAATGAACAGATTCATTTGGAACACTTACACTAATGGCCGAAAGTATTGCAAGATTAAAAATTCTACCCTTTTTTTTAAGAAACCTAAAATATTAACTATTTTAAATTAAACTTTTTTTTATTTTTTAAGGTCAATTTATTAAATTAGTAGTTTAAGGACAAGATTTGAGCAAGTTATTCAACAAAAAGAAGTATTTATTTTTATAAAAAATAATGCAAATAATTTACAGTTTATCAGAAATCAGCATACGTTTTGGTAACCCAGGATAAAATGAAATAAACAATTTAGAATTTACCTAAGTTTTTCCCAGCAGAAAATATAATAAATGAATGCAATTTAACCTAAAATCATTTTATATGTTGTTTAACTGCCTCTGGCTTTGATCAAAGCAGCCACTCTTTTAGGTATGGAATCAACAAGGTTTCGTTTCTTATGGTATTTTATTGTGTCAAACTTTAATTATGGTTTCCTCAGGCTCTTGTTTCTTTTTTAGATGTTTTCCTGCCAATTATACTCCCAATAGGATTTAAATCCTGCAAGTTTCCTAGCCAGGGGTGAACATTAATACAATGTTTTGCAAATTTAGCCTGTAACTAAAGTAACAAATTTTTCAAATTAGAGATCACAAAATATCCATTAATTAAAAATGACATTTAATGAAGTTTAATTTAATTTAAATTTTTTTTTTTCTACATTTCTCGTTGCAAGGCAGGTTTTGCCATGCATCGAGATCTGCCATTCATCGAGGCCATGCATTGAGGTTTTACCATGTATCAAGGTCTTGCCATGCATAGTTATGTTAAGTTTTATGGAAATAACCTTTTCTGCTTTAGGAACAGATCATGAGCAGTAGCAAGCAATTGACTCTTCAGCATATTAAGAGTGGACAATACACAGGGATGAGATTTTTCAGCTGATTTCAGCTTTTTTGTAAATTTGTAAAGTAGTTTTTCAGCTGTTTTTATAGTTTCTTTCAGCTTTTTTTAATATTTCTGGTGTGTATTTGTTCATTTTTTATACCTTGAATTGAAGGTTAAAATAAATATGTATTACTCTAATATAATAGGTTTTGTCATCAAAATTCTAGTATTTTATTTCAATATCTTGTCCTTGCGTACAGTTTCAGCTTTTTTGTATTTTTGCTAATCTCATCCTTGAATAGATAATCTCACTAACAACTGTGGCCCATTTTATTCTATAGGAAAATTTGTTTCCATAATTACTCATTACTTAAAGTATTAAAAAAAAAGAAAAAATCACATTCAGAAAATTTGCAATCATTAAATTAGTATTTTCAAATTTTTCAAATTTTTTTTTTTTTTTTTTTTTAAGTATTTTATTTTGTGGCTAAAAAGAAGAAAAATGCACTTAGTGAAAATTAAATTTGTATTCTTGAACTCAAAATTTAAATTTAAAAATTTGAAAATTTCAATTTTGGATAAATGAGTACTAATTTAATGACTGTGAATTTTTTTGATGTGAAGATGGAATTTAAAAAATACATTAGGTAATGAGATATTATCGAAACAAATTTTCCCCATGGAATAGCATGAGCCATGGCTGTCATCAAGATTAGGTATTGTCTGCTCTTAATATAGTGGTCACTGTTCATAGTTCCCTGTACAAAATGAAGTCTTTCAGTGGACTTGTATGATATGCGACCCCACATCATTCGTCTTTCTGGGTGTTTTGTTGTACGAAGTAGGCAGTCTGGGCCCATGCTGTGTTTAGTTTTACCAAATGTGGGCAGGTTTGTCAGGCATTAAAGAAAATTGACTTACATTGGTGAACAAAACTTGTTTGCATTTCAAAATACCACAATTTTTGTAAACTTTGGCTCACTCCAATCTTTTTTTTTTTTTTTTGTACATTGCTTTGGTTAGAGCTGGTTTTTTCCTAGGCACACATGCTTTGAAACCAGCTTCACAGAGTCTTCTGCGATTTGTTCTGGGACAGGCAGTGACAGAAGTCGACTTGCAAATGTATCAGAACTTGCAAGCCTTTTTTTTTTCTATAATCGTATCAATGAAGCATCTTTACATTTTGAACATAACCTTGGATGACCGTCTGTTATCCACGGTTCTTTTTAGTTTTATATCTCTTTATGAGACGTATAATAGTCAACTTATTGCAGCCATAATGCTTAGCAATCTTAATATTTGAAATGCTCTCTTGGTCCATTAAAATAATAACCTTGCACTATCAAGGAATTATTCCGTGCATTACTTTATAATTAGAGTTATTTTTCTGTCTAGGATTTAGTATTATGTAAATATTTATTTGCCTTTATTTTAGCTTAAAGTTATTGATAACAAAGGACACTTGCTTCCAATCAACACACAAGGTGAACTTTGTGTACGTGGCCATGCAGTATTTATGGGTTATTGGGAAGAGCCTGAAAAAACAGATGAAGTAGTAGAAAAATCAAGATGGTATCATACAGGGTAAATTATGCTGCATTTAAAACTAATCATAAATACTGCTATGATATTTTTTTCTTTATCATCAAAATACTCTGAAAAAATTATATTATACCCATTTTGTTCACTTAAAAATCTTTTATAGCTTAAAACCTCAAAATTAACCTATATATTAACTAAAATGAACAGTTAATACTATAAAAGAAAAATGTCTAATATTACACACTTTTTTTTTTTAGATACCTGTGTAGTCCTTGTAAAATTCTTAGAAAGAGAACTATCAATGAGTTTTGCCCATTTATCATTCTTTTGTTAAATCCTAGAATCTTACTCGGCTAAGTTAAAGTTCACTTTTTAGTATAATAATAATAATACTTTTAATACTTTTTGGCATTTTGAAAATTATATACTCCCAAAAGATGCAAAAGGAACATTGTCCACTGTTAATTTTACTTAAATACTGTAAAGGATTACTTTATAAATATTAGATGAAATAATTCATGATTCTTCTTTTTTAGTCAAAACTGACTTTTTATACTTAAACTTAAAATTTAATTTTGCATTAAAAAAAAAAAAAAAAAAAAAAACTTTGGAGCAGTTACAAAACTATTTAATGGTTAAAGAACTACATAAAAGAAAATAGCCTAATAAATTCTACCCAACTGGGGTGGGAATAGGGTAGGTCCTCCAGTAATTGACATCTATCCCGAAATAATTAATAAATAAGAAAAATAATAAAAGCATATATTTCACATATAAGAATTTTAACATTGTATGTCAAACACTGGAGCATAGGATGCTAATAACTGGTAAAATGAATAACTAGCAGTGTCAAACACTGGAACATAGGGTGTCAATTACTGGTAAAATAAAAAACTGGCAGTGTCAATTACTGGAACATTGAGTGGGTGTAAAATAAAAATTCATAAGAAAAACTAATTATTATTATCAAACGTATATATTTTAACATATATGTGGTTCTGAATGTCTTTCATGTCATATGTATTAACTTAAGATTTCTAAAAATATTTTCTGATGACTCATAGCATTGGAAACATTAGAGATTGCTCTAAAAGTGTCAATCACTGGAGCACTTACCCTACACTGAAAATAAAGTCATACCAGCCAGTAGTAAAAAGTTTAAATCAAATCGAAATTTATCTACTACCCATAACTATTAACTTATTCAACCATTTAATTATAATAGAAAAATAACTATATAAAAAAAAAAAAAAATCTTCAAAAGAACGTTTAATAAACAAATTTTGTCTTCAAAAAAAACACTCAAAATTTCACAAATTTATTGGGAAGTATCTACAAACAATTTCTAGTGATTCAAGTTCAGCAGATGGTGGTCGATTTTTTTTTTTTTTTTTTTTCTTTTCATTTCTGTTACCATAAATTTGTTATCCTTAAATATGCTTTGGTTACAGAGGCAAAGCCCAGATGCTTTAAAGTCATTTGTTGCTGCAGAAAGAGTAGCTGATTTACTATAAGCTTGTCTAAAGCACTCCTCAGTTTGATAATGCAATTAATTTCACAGTTGTTTATTTACATTTTATTGGCCTCATATAACCAGAAGAAGAAAAAAAAAATCTAAAAATTATCTAACTTTATCTAAATTGAATTGCCATAGTTGATGAATTAATAAATTTTATTTCTAAAGTGAAATTTCATGTTCTGTTGGAGTTGTGCTACGAGTATTAGTCTCACCTGTTGCATCTGTGTTTGCAAACACGATGACCTTGCCAACGGATATTATGTGAGAAATGCTGAGCTGGTTATCAGCCAGGGTAGCTCAGTTGTAGAGCAACCGAACGTAAGTGAAGAGCCTGGGTTCCTTTCCTGGCTTTGGCATTTTTCACATTGTTGGTATAAAAATCAACCTTACACTCCACTTGGAAAAAAAAGTAAAAAATCTAAATAAATAGTAAATTGAAATTGAAAAACTAAAAATTATAATTAAAAACATCTTAAAAGGAATTTTAATTATTTTTACTAAAATTTAATACCTTACTATTCCTGCTGTAAGGCAACAAGTTATAGACCAACAAAAAGAAGCGAAAAGAGCAATGGAGGTGAAGAAAGATCAACATTGAAAAAAACTGTCACTCGGCACAATGAGGATGGAGGCGTTGTGTCTGAAATATATCTGTGCAAATTATAAAGGATGATTAGTAAAGTATTAAATTTTAGTAAATATAAACTAAAAATTGTATTTAAAAATAACCGTGCTTGAATAAAGGAATGTATTTTCAGTGCTGCACAATAGTGTTTTATCTCATTTTTCACCTCACTTTGTGACAGACAAAAAAGTAAGCATTTTTCTGTTCATGTTTTAATTAGTTTGATTATAAATTCAAATTACAAATGTTCAATAAAATTGTATTGGTGTAGGGTTCAGTCTGATTGTCTTCTATAGGGATCTAGGTCTGAGTGGGATACACTCTGATCTTTCTGAGGGATTCTAGTCCATATTCACGTGAGTTTAGGAGAAAACCATGCAAAACACTGTACAGCTAGACAAATAAGTGTAGCCTGGGTTCATTCAAAAGGACAATAAGTCTAGTTTTAAATGTCTTTAATCAATAGTTTAAAATATAGATATAAATCAACAGAAAGTGGAAAAACTCAAACTAAATTCATCTTGAATTCTAATAAATTAATCATTAATTTAAAGAAGTTAAATTTATTTGCAAACATAAGATTTCAAATTCTTTTTTTATTTGCTATTTCTTAAAAAAAGTAGTTTATTTATTTATGTATTTGATATATTTCTTTTCAAATGTATAATTGTAAGGAATTATATTATGCATTTTTCATATTCAATAAGTTCATCCTATGTACAATTTTAGAAGTTCAAAATTGAGTCTGGAAATTACTCTGACATATAAACTTTGTAACTAAAATGTTTTCTTGGTTAGACCTGAATAAAAAAAAAAAATGTATGCTTCGTAATGTAAAAGGTTTTTTATTAAAAAAATGTTCAACGAATTTTCCAATTTAAGATATATGTACAGTTTTAATTTAATCAATATCCTGAAATGGGTATAGGCAGTGAACCATTTAATTTTAAAAGAAATTCTTACTGTTTTATATAAACTTTTGATTTGAACTAAAATTTGTAGATAAAAGTGAATATATTTGAAGTCATTTAATTACACACACACTTTTTTTTTTTTTTTTAATCCTCTTTCCATTTATTGGAAAACTTACTGTATTGTTACATGGGATTTTAAATTATCCTTGAGAAAAAAGACTGTAGTTTACAGGTTTTCAGTCTGAAGTTTGAATAAAATATTAAATTATTATGATATGGTGGGGTCATTACAAATCTTTGATTCATATCATAGCATTATAAATAAAATTATTTTGAAAAAAAAAAATAATAATAACAATACTTTCTGACACATTCTTTGCCACAAAAGAAAAAAAAAAATGTAGTTTCTTATATGAAATTATGGGCATAATTATTTTTGTTCAATTATATCAAATAGATTCCGAGATATAGCTTTCAAAAACTTGTGGCATTACAACAACAAGCACCTGTTAATTTGTATACACAGACCAACAGTTGTTATCATCATTACTATTACTATTACCTAAGTACCATGCATATAAAAATTGGTATAATTCCATGCAATAGATTCTGCGATACACCTTTCACGAAAATCTGGTAGAAAACGGCGTAGAATCACCAACTATCGTTTCATATACATCATAATCTTATCTGTTACAAATTATCACAATGTAACTAAATAAAAAGTTTTGTGAAATTACATGCAATTGATTATGCGTTTACTGGGGCAGCAAAATTCCTGCACATCATTCAATGAAAAGGAATGAAGAAAATAATAATAGAAAATAGTAATAATAAAAAGACGCAAACAAAGAGGGATAAATGGTGTTGGTGTTGCAGTACACTCTATGATGGGGTTCCAGCCCGTATTTACGCGAGTTTTGGAGAAAGTCACTGAAAACTCCAAAATGCAAATTTCGCCCAGATTTCTTTCACTTTTGTTACATTCTCTCACTTCTTTATACATAACCAATATGTATTAAATTGTATATTTTATAATAATTATGTTTTTAATAAAATATTTTTATATATACAGTTGTAAAGGTGAAGAAAAAAAATAACTGTTAATATTAAAAGAAAATGCTCTAATTTCACAGCAGTTTGTAAAAACAGTAAAAAAATTTTTAAACAACAATTTTAATTTTAGAGATAACTCTGATATAAAGCATACTTAAAGTTACAGTTAGTACTTATCAATGTGTGAATGGCCTGATTTTGCTCTAGACCCACAAATCTCACTATAATAATTTTAGATGCTTCCACATATTATATTTTTCTCCATCACTTTTTCTAAATAAATAAAAAAAAATTGTAGTTTTATATTATTTTTCTACTTTTCTTAAAAGTTCTTAAAAGCTACAATGGAAATTAATATTTGATTTATTAATAGGAAAAAGAATATATCATTTTGCTGACATTATAATTTTATTTTATCTATGTCGCTTAATTAGATGTTCCTCATTGACATTCAAATAATGAAAGTTTGAGGGACACCAAAAGTCATGATATGCCTTCAGCCCCAAATGGGTTAAGTTAGGCCATGAATGTGCAAGAGATATTCTAGCTGTAGCCTTTGTTTGCACAAGTGCTGCAACCAAAGCATTGCTGCTTTGTTTGTAGCATTCGTGCCTACTTTATTTGCCTGATGAAGGCTTGTGTTTTCTTTTGATCTGAAACAAATGTTGCGAGTTCTTGCATTTTATGGTGTTTATTCAAAGTTTTATACTTATTATTTTAAAACGCCACTTTTGTGGTGCTTTTTTATTATGTTCTAGCTATGCTAGATTCAGATGTGGTAGCCGTGGGAACCTAAAATAACAAGGATCTTTTATACCAAAACGTTTTACAAATGAAATTCAAAAATCGTCGCCAGTATCAGTCTTCTAGACTAAAAATACATTCATATCTTAGCTTACAAGTATGTCCAGTTTCTGGATAAACTTAATACCAGAATTTTATTATAGTGAACCTCATTGAATAAAATCATACAAAATAACCATCAATGATTTCTATAAAAAATAGTTGTAATAACCCTTATTTTGAAAATTTAAATGATGGCAGCTAATGGCACATGCACATATATATTTTCAAATGTCTTTTTGTTCTTTTTTTTTTTTTTTTACTTGGACACCCCCTCCCCCCCTACAGAAATTTTCTGGCTGCACTACTGGTATAAAGGACAGATAAACATAATTTTAGAATATTCAAAGCACAACTATTTCACTTAAATAAAATTCCTTATAACTTAATTTATAAAAAAAAGACTTTGTTTCAAATTTTAAAATTAAGGTTTTTAAATTTAAATTAATAATTAACAATTGTATTTTAGATCATTTTATTAATAATATATTTCATGTTTTTTTTTAAAAAAAAGGGCAGATAAAGAGAATATTACTCTAAACCCCCAGAAAAACCTATTATTTAAACCCAAGAACCCCACTGGGGTGGGTTTTTTTCTAACCCTGGCCCATTCCATGATGAATATATTTTAAAATCGAAAGATAAAGTCTCAAAGTAGCATATGTGTATTATATTCTGGTACACATTATATTTGGCAAAATATATGGTATTTAAAAAAAAAAAAAAAAAAAATGTTTATATGTTGGTAATTTCAGTTTACCAAAGTAAACTTTTTTATTCATTAAAAATTGCTTTAAATAAATAGTACCTCTTACTTATTTAACTATAAAAATTCAATGCATGTGTAATAACATATATGTGAAAACAATATTTATTTAATTTTTATATATTTATGTATTTATTACAGTGATTTATGTACTATGGACGAAAACGGTGACATTAGAATTGTTGGTCGGAAAAAAGATATGGTAATAAGAGGAGGTGAAAACTTGTATCCCACTGAAATTGAAAATTTTTTTCATACTCATCCAGCAATTTTGGAAGCACAGGTAAAATATTAATTTTCTAATATCTTCCAAATCCTTATGTATATAATTTATTATTGTTATTTTAGGAAAACTTTCATTAACTTAAACATTTAGTACTTTTCTAAGGTTTTATTCTGATATTATTAGTGAATGATTTTAATGAAATAAATAAAATACAGAGAAAATTATTTTATTGTTTTATATCATTGGGTGTCAAATGGACAAGGATTTATTTAACAAAACAGTGTTAAGTGTGCTTTTTTCATATAGGAATTTTTGCTAGTGCTCGGATACTTTTGCTGCCGACTGCAGTCATACATTTGGAACGCCTGCAAATGGCTTTGCAACTGGAAGTGTTTCATTTGTATGTACCCCTTAAGCAACAAAATAAATTTTTATTAGTCATTGAGTAATTATTTAGTAGTATATTTCTTTTAGTTCAGAATAATTAAGTAACATATTTTTGCATAACTAATTTTTGTTTTTAGTTCAATCAGTTAAGTTATTGTGTTTATTTAGAACTGCTTGAGACGTGTCTAAATAGTTTATTATTTTTTTACTTTATTCAAAAGACCATTTTTTAATAACAAAAGTAAGTATTTTTGCTCAATTTTAAGTTGGTTTAAATTTTATTACAATGCTTTTGCTACTACATATTTTTATGCAAAGATTTGGTGCGTGTATTACTGAACGATATAAAATGTCATGTATACTGTACGTAGGACTACTGACAAACTTCCTGGAAGGTTGGAGTCTCTGTATTAGAAGCATAACCAAATTAAAAAATTATAAATTTACTTGGGTAATAATTTTATTAATTTACCTCATTTATTCAATTTTATTTTTCATAAGTAAGCATATAAATTTTTGAAATTTGATCCAAAAGCTGATATTTTAAAACTAGAGCTTCTTAAAGAAATAATATAAATATTCGTCTGAATAGAAGAGGAGGGATACAGTTTTTTAAATTACCTGAAAAATGTCTGGTAAACTCCACTGACTTATAGATCCTTAATATTGAAAAACAGATTAAGTAATTTCATCCATTAATTAATTTTAAATTATACTGGTAGAACTTGATACATTAAAATATATATATATATAACAATAAAATTTCTTAAAATTTAGTCTTCTTTTGAAAATAATTTATTAGAAATATTTTTCAATCCAAGTAAAATTTCTAATAAAACCGGTCGGAATTCATTGATAATAGTTTGCCAATTTAAATTTGAAACTTAAATGTGCTGACAAATATATCTGAGAAATGTGCACTAAAATTTTTAATTATACTTATTATTATTATTATTATTATTATTCTATATTCAGTAGAAGAAAGAGTTGGATTAGTAAAAATTTTTGACTTTTGGTTTTTGATATATTTTTACTTATTTTAACAGGTCCAGAACACAATTTGTAATTTGATAATGTATATATGTCTGTGTGTGTGAGAGAGAGAGACAAAAATTTTGTGGCAGCACTGGCTCAAGGACTAATGTGCAGAATTTCATATAAATTGATATATAGTTGCACCTTGATATAAAATAGTGCCTATCACCTTTGGGTAAAAATCGCCCAAAAGGTATCATTGTATTATTGTTTCTTCATAATTTTTAATGTGACAGTATAGGATAAAATTTTGTAAAATTATGCATAGTGAGAATAATTTTTATATAATCATTGTGAAATTAAAAAGAATTAATTATATTAGTAATGATATTAACTATTAAAAAATTATGTACATCTAGCTGTATTGCTGCCCCCCATTCTCTGATTAAATTTTAATACGACTATTTTTCAAAAGAGCTCATCATTACTTTTAAAACAAAGGATTGAATAAAAAAAAAAAATTTTTTTCATTAAATTAAAAAAAAAAAAAAAAAATCAGATGTGTCTGTAAGGCACGTAAAATTGTCTGTCAATTTTTAGAGTTTTTATTTTAAGAAGTTTGGAGTGTGAGGTTGATTTTTTATAACAGTTATGTGAAAAATGCCAGAGCCAGGAATCGAACCTTGGACCTCCGCTTAACGTGAGGATGCTCATCGACTGAGCCACCCTGGCTGATAACCAGCTCAGCATTTCTCACATAATAACTGTTTGCAAGGTCACCGTATCTGCAAATGTCTATGTAACAGGTGAGAATGTTTAACATGGCACAACTCCATAGACCACGAAATTTTCAATTTAGAAAATTTATACTAATAATCTCATCAACCATGAAAATTCATTAGAAATTATATAAATTAAATGAGACATTACTATAATTAAATTAAATAAAAACCTTTCAAACTTGCCTCATTCCTGTGCCGTAAATTTTTCACCTGGCCTCTTCGGCGGCTTCATCTGTCGTTAAGTTCTTGAGACTCAAGAACTGTAGTTTTAAGTAGTTTGGAGTGTAAGGTTGATTTTTTATACAAACTGTGCGAAAAGTGCCAGAGCCAGGAATCGACCTTATCAAAAATCAACTTTACATTCCAAACTACTTAAAATGAATTTTCATGGTTGATGAGTTTATCAATAAAAAATTTATAAATTGAAAGTTTCGTGGTCTATGGAGTTGTGCCACATTTAATATTCTCACCTGTTACATCTGTGTTTGCAGATGCGATGACCTTGCCAACAATTATGTGAGAAATGCCGAGCTGGTTATCAGCCAGGGTGGCTCAGTAGAAGAGCATCTGCATGTTAAGCGGAGGGCACAGGTTTGATTTCTGGCTCTGGCATTTTTCACATAGTTGGTATAAAAGTCAACCTTACACTCCAAACTACATAAAATGGATTTTCACGGTGGAGGAGTTTATCAATAAAAAATTTCTAAATTGAAAATTTCGTGGTCTATGGAGTTGTGCCACATTTAATATTCTCACCTGTTACATATGCATTTACAGATATGGTGACCTTACCGATGGTTATTATGTGAGAGATTCTGAGCTGGTTATCAGCCAAGGTGGCTCAATGAAGAGCATCTGCATGTTAAGCGGAGGGCCCAAGTTCGATTCCCAACTCTAGCATTTTCCCTATAGTTTAAAAAAAAAAAAAAATCAACCTTACACTCCAAACTACACTGCTGTTCTACGATCAATGAATTGTGGCATCGTGTTGAAGCTTCTACCCGTACATGTTATCCAATCGCTGTTTGATTCAATGCCTAGGCAGACAAGTGCTGCTATTGCTCACAAAGGTTGCTGCTTTATGTACTGTTTTCTCAGTACATATTACTCCAAATTTCCTGAAATTTTAATCAATTGTTCTTCCTACTATAATGTATGTGCCCAATAAATATCATTCTGATATTCGCATTCTTTCATGGTGGTGCAATTTTTACAAACAGCTGTTTATTTAAAATGAATTTTCACAGATGATGATTTTATCAAAAAGAAAAATCTAAATTTAAAGTTTTACTTTTTTGAGGAAAAATTCATCTGCATTCATCATGGAAAATAATTTTAATGAATAATAATTTTTTAATAATAATAATAATCAGTGGCGGTTCTACATTAAGGGCCAGCAGGCACGGCCCCACCTAAGTTTTTTCTCGATTAAAATAGTAGTAATAATAATAATAATAATTTTGCTTTTTATAACTATTCAAAAACATATATACAAAATAACTACGTCTATCTAATTTTTTCTTACTCTTCTTTCATTATCATTTATTTGTGAATTTATTTTTTCAGCTGTCACAGATCACTAATGACTCCCCTTCCTTATCTAAGAGAATAGGGCCTTTTTCAGCCGGCCCGAAATTGTCATGTTTATTTGTACAGTTTATTCTACTAGAAGATCGGGTTGACATATTTGGCGACTAATTGCTTCATCAGTTTAAGTACGCTGTAATTTTCTCATCGTTGGGCCAGCATAGTCCTGGCCCTTTGGAACAAAACTATAGGGGAAAAAACTGTCTGTTAACCATGGGTAATATTTGGCGACTTCTGCATTACATTTTTCTTTTCTTTTTTTTCTTTTTTCTTTTTTTTTTTTTTTTTTTTTTTTTACTCATTGATTTTTTGGTGAATTTTTTAGAGTTATATATGACAGTTTAAAATTTTAGTGTTTAAAAAAAGAAATCTGGAAATAGTCAAAAATATTTTCTAGACTAGCCTTTGAGATAAAAGCTTGTTTAAGAATTTAAGACCTCTTTAACTAAAGTGTTTTGAATTTAAATGAGGGGGGGGGGGAATAAAAATAATATGCGATTTTTTTTTTTTTTTTTCTTTCAGAATAGTGTATTAAAACTTTTATGTAAATAAATTGTAAAATTTTTAGATAAATAATTAATGGATTTACATGGATAAAGGGATTAAATAGCTGCATAAAATTGTGATTTATTATTAATTAAAGAATTTTTCTTTTAAATGCGATTTAACAGAAATATCCGCAATATGTTTCTTTTTTCTTTATTTTATTTTCTTTCTTTCTTTCTTTTTCTTTTTTTTTTTTTTTAAGATGGTAGCCCGTTTTATTTCTTTATTTATTGAAAGTTAATTTAAATTATCTAAAATTAGGTGAGAAATATGTTTTTTTTTTTTTTAATATGTATCCACATTACATTAATCATGACTTTCTAAATTCAAATAGATAAGAAACATGAATATAACACTTGAAATTCTATAATTAAAAGATTTCGGGATATAATTAGTGTAAGCTAAATAATATTACACTCTGAGACTTTTGAATTTAAATTTTAATGGTGTGTAGTGTTAGGGTTAAAGCCAGATGACTAAAAGAGGGTCCTAGACCTGAGTGGTGTACTCTCTGTAGAAATTGTTTTTAAGTGTTACATATCCCTTTTTATTTGAGTATTGGAGAAAACCATAGTAAACTCCAAATGTATATGTCGACGAAAGCGATCTGGTATCGAACTTGAAAATTTCCGTCTACTAGCTTCCAGATATTTAAATTTTGATATTCCGAAATTTCATTTTACATCCCATTTTAATAATGTTTGTTTTCATGTTTGAATAATGGATATTATTAAAGTTAAATTATACCATGGATCATACCATGGATCGGGCCCCACCTGTGAAAATTTGCACGAGCCGCCACTGATAATAATAATAATAAATATATATTATTATTAACATATATAATATTAATATAATAAATAATAATTATTTATTTATTTATTTATTTATTTTGTAATTATTAATACAGTATATTGAAAAAACTCCTTGCTTACCAGTCAACTTGCTTTATTCATAAAATGAGTTTATATTTCAATTTCATTAAAAAAATTACATAATAATTGTTAGCTTTTGCTTTTCTAAAATGCCAAGATATTCTGTTTTACAATTAACCTTTTATATTTTCTTATATTTGTTTTGATTATATACATATATTTGATATTAAAATATTTATACACCAAAAAGTTTAATACAAAATGATTTTTTAAATAGAAATTCTGCTACATTAATTAAAAAAAAAAACAAAAAAAAAAAACCTTTTTGTTATTTTCTAGGTATTTGGTGTTCCAGATGAAAGAATGGGTGAGGAATTATGTGCTTGGATTTGCTTAAAAAATGGGGAGAAACTAACTGAGGAAGGACTTCGAAAATATTGTCAGGGAAAGGTAATCATTTTACTTTGTAAATAAATGCACTTTTGTTTCGTCATAAGTTTATCTTTAAGCGATCATCATTATAGATGATAATAATAATAATTTTATGATAGTTCTCAGATACTGTCGATGTAAGTGTGAGTGCTTCGGAGTACCTGCATGTAGTCGCAACCAGTGCTTGTTTCTATTGAAAATGTAAAAAGCATAACCATAAACTTTCAGGGAGAAAAAAAAAAAAAAAGCCAAGAAGTTTTTTAATTTAGAAATTTGTCTATCAAAAAATTCTTGCGGTGGCATACATTATTTAGAGTAAAGCACCAGAGAATTTACAAAAAAAAAAAAAAAAAAAAAATTGCATGCGTTTTTGAGATGTATCTGAGCGGTGAAAAAAAAGCCTTAAGCTCCATGAACTCAAGTGTGCCACAAGAAACCTCACAATTGTAATTTAAAAAAATCTGGTGTGAAACAACCACACGACTTCCATACCCACTATTACATGTATTATATGCATTTTTTTTTTTTTTTTTAGAGATAATATGATCCGAAGACATAAAATTGACCTAACAAAGTAGAAACCTAATTTTTTTCCGGTAGGAGAAACTTAATACATGAGTTGAGTAAAGACATACACATATAAAACAAAGTTTGCATGGCAAGTTAGAAAATAACAGAAAAAATGGTTGAATTATCTTTTGAAACACCAATTTCTGAGATCTAAAATTAACCTACCTAAGCAGGATGACTGTTAATTTTCCTGCAATAACCATGTAATACATGATAAAGGATATCTAAAATGTATTTATGTAACAATTTTCAACAAAATCGTTAGAGCTGTTTTTGAGATACAGGCTTTCACCAAAACTTGATAAACTCAATTGTTTACTGGAAAACAACAATTGCATACGAAAGGATATCTAAAAAAGCGTTATTGTGCCGAGTTTGAAAAAAATCTGTGCTGTCGTTTTTAATGGAACACACTTGCGAGACCTGAAATTGAACTATTTATACAGAACACCCATCAATTTTCTGGAACTAACCAACTATATCATTCAAAAGGACATCTAATAGAGTGTTTATATTGCAATTTTGAAGAAAATTGTATGGACTTACGTTCCCACTTCCGGTTTCGGATATCCCACTTCTTGATTTCCAATTTTCACCAAAATTCGGAAAATTCATCTGTACATCAGACATGTGTCAATTCTAAAGTTTCATCGTTCTATCTTTATTAGTTTCAGAGATATGATAGTCAGAAGATTTCACTCATACGTATACATCCATGCACACTGACCAATTGCCGAAAACTATTTTTTTGGACTCATGGGACCTTAAAATGTGTAAATCAGGTGAAAACTCGATATCAAATTTTTGGATCGATTACAATACTATTACCTATGGTAGTAGGGTAATGGAAGTAAAAGGAAAGGGGGGGGGTATGCATTTTACTATTGAAACTATAATTCTAAACTATTTAAATCTTAAAAAGGGGCTTAATTTGTTAGCGATGATATGAAATTGTTAGTGCTATTGTGAGTTAATATTCTGGATTTTTTACTATGATGAGGTTTGCATATGACCAGATCAGACATTGCCTCTAAAAGGAACCCTTCACTAGCTCGCGGCTTACCAAAATCACAAAAAACTAGAATAAAAGAAAATTAGGCTATTTATACCACCGAGAGGACCTGAGAATATATCATGGACATGCCCCTTTACCAATCAGGAGTGAGAATAGAGTTGTAAGAAAAGTTTAATGTAACAAAATTGAAAATTAGTGCAAAAAACAAGCAAATAATAAAAATAATAACTTTGTATTTGGAAAATTTTGAAAAATAAATTCATTAAAATGATAATAATAAGAAGAATTTACAAGTAGTGAGGTTGAACATATGTGACTGAAATAAAATTTCAGATGATCACAAGATACTAGTGTTAGCCAATTCTAGAAGAACATGATGTTGTCTGCAGGACACAAAATTTATTTTCTTTTGATATTTAGTGTTGTACTTCTCTGAGATAAAAATTGTCTGCTTTAATTTAGAGAATAAATTTAATAATTATAATAAATAATTTGCACTGTAGGAATTTGTATAGGAAAACATAGAAGAAAGTTTTGTGTTGACCACAGTATACTACTCTAATTCTGTACTGATAAGTATAAAGGATTTAAGTCCATATTCTTTATTTTTCAGGAGACGAAAAATAAAGTTAAACTAACTAAAAACTAATCAGAAGAATCGATTAGAAAAAAGTTATTATGTTGATTTATACCCTTTATACCATTCAGTGATTGTCAACCTTCATTTAATAAAGGAAAAAAAATCGAATTAAATATTTTATACCAAAGATTAATGCTAAATTTCTGACTTGAATCTTTTTTTACCAATGGATTTTCTCAAAGACTAAATGACATGGATTTAAATCCTTTATACCAATCGATAGAGAATTTTTTTCTGAGTACTTAACTCAAAATCGACATTTTTGAACTTAAATCCTTTATACTTATCAGTACAGAATTAGAATTATCTAATTGTTTTTTATGTATTTATTTCCTAGTATAAATTTAATATACATTAAGTTTATTTATATATATATATATACAAATACTTGTTGATTAATAATTTCATAATAAAAATAATATATTGGGTTGGCAAGAAAGTTCTTTCAGTTTTCAAAAAGAGATAATAATACCAAAAATTTCTTCATTTTGAAAATAAAAATGTATACTTAATTCCACCTTAACAATCTTTTACCTATTACATTTAACCTTTTTCACAAACTCTTGCACACATAAATTACAACATTGACAGAAAAATAACAAAGCAAACTTAATGCTATGTCTTTTTCAAAACCGAAAAAAGTTTCTTACCAACCCAATATCTAATTTACTTTAACATTTATTATTTCCTAATACAGTAAAGCGCAGTTAATACGTCTCTCGTTTATACGTCTTTCACATTTATACGTCCTTTTACTGAAGTCCCAATTCATTCCTATTCATTTTAATGCAAAAATATTTTGTTTATATGCCATCAATATCGGTTATATGTCTTTTCATCTTTTTAAAAATTCCTAAAATTTCTTAATCGCTCATTATTTTTCATACTAAATAAGCTGAGCTTTTCCTAGAAAGTATCTTAAATATAAGAACACAAGAATTATCAAAATCAATGATTATAATCATAGCTAGAGGGGATGGACAATGGAAAGGTCAGTTCAGGTAGTTAACCAGATTGATAAGTAAGACATTCTCAAATTTTAGTCTTTGGGTTAACGTTTTTCTGAATTGTTGTTCTGTTCAGTTTGTTATTTAAAATCTTAAAATGTCTCAAAAGCTCAAAGTACTTTCATTCAATGAAAATTAAAATTGAAATTTTAAAAGAGTGACAAATCTGTGGTTTTAACGAAAATAGAACTGATAAAAAAGAAGAAAAATAGATACCTAATATATATATAATTATTATTCAAGATTTGTTCATGTAGTATTCAAGCTATGTAATACAATACTCAAGGTATGATATATGTAAATAGTACTCAAGTCATGCAAGTATGATTTTTCTCACAACTTTATTAATTAGTATTTTCACATAAATTTTGCTTCACTGCCATGAAATTTGTAGTAATCAAAGTTTTATTTCTTTAATTTCCATTATACGTCTTTTCATTTATACTTCCTTTTATGTCAGTCCCTTGAAAGACATATAAACGGTGCTTTACTGTATATTACACTTTAATAAAGTTACTTAATAAGCTGCTTAAAGGTATGTATGGTTAAATTTTTTTTTTTTTTTTTTTTTCCTCACATAGATAAGTCATTTCAAAGTGCCTCGATATATCATGTTTGTGGAAGATTTTCCAAGAACACAATCTGGCAAGATAAAAAAGTTTGAAATGAGGAGAATATCAGTTGAAAAACTAAATCTATGAATCATATATGAATAAAATAGAGAAAAATATTGTGTACTATTTTTGTACAATTGTTTTTTTATAATATATATATATATTTTATATTTAACTTGTTAAAATGCTTGAAGTTTTAAATACAGTATATTTTTGTGTATTTTTAATGTTATGTATGGTGCTTTTGCATAATGAGTATTTCCACTTGTTCTAAATACAAATGTATATGTTTTTTATACTTTAATGTATTGATCTAGAAATTCATATTTTACTTTAAGACAGAAATTCTACTTTAAATATATTTTTTAAGAGTAATTTTTAAAGATATAAGCAATAAAAATTATACATATCACCTCATAATAGTACTTAATATGGATTTAGTAAGGTAGTACTTTTGTGTACCATTAATGCATAGAAGTTGAAAAAAAGATCAAAACATCAAAAAAAAAAAAAAATTATTTTTTATGTCTTTTATATTTTTATAAAATTGGTGATAGATTCTAGAAGTAATATAAAAATTCATTTTAACCAAAATACCAACTAAAAACAGTGACAGTACTCTGTAAATTCCTTTCTTGAACCAAAATGGCTACATGCAGTATCTAGTGCTATAGAGTGAGATTAAAATGAGGTATATACTACATTCTATTCTTATAAATACTTTTGACCAGGATCTGACTTAGGTACTGTTTGCCTAGGATGCAATCCATTTTTCGTGCTCTCCTCTCCCTTACAGAATTTTTTATTGAGGACTCTAATTATACTATTAAAATTTATCGTAGAATAAATTACAGTCGTAGTCATATGAAAAATTATAAAAATGGATCAGAAAACTGTTTTTAAATATAAAACATTCATAAAACTTAATTATTATTTTAAAATTAAATAATATTTTACAGTACAAAAATATGTATTTATTATTGCACTAATATATGAATCTTTTAGAATAATAGTTATGTTAAATGGTTTTGGAATTCATGTTTCTATTTTGAACTATCCCCGTTCACTGGCACAGACATAATCAGCTTTCCATGACATATGACTTATCTGCTGCACAAATTTATATCAATAAAAAAGAGAATGCCAATTATTGGGTTTTTAATGTTGCTTTTATATATAAATATCATATAAAAGAATCATACTATGTAAATTTTCATGCCCAGGGTATATTCCCCTTGTGATAATCAAGCCCAGTCTTAGGCATTTCTTCTATAAATCCAATTTTATATGTTTTTTTTTTTTTTTTTTTTTTTTTTTTTTTTAATGGTACTTTAAAGTACTGTCAGTAGATAAAGGGTTAAAAGCTTAACAAGATACTTATAATGTTTAATACTAATTTTACTTATACAATGCAGTTTTAAAAAGTTAATCATGATCAGTTGTTAAAGTTGATTATTTAAGATGAACAAATAAGAAAATAAAAATGTACTAGATCAAGATTAACTCTTTTAATCCCAATGATGTCAATTAAAATCGTAGCATTTAAGATTTTTTTTTCTCCTCCTTACCTAAAACTCCCGCTGATTGTAAATAAACACTATTATAATCTACATTCCTTTTCCCACCAAATTATACACAGTTAAACTCGGTTATATCCTGAACTTGCTTGTACCATCAAAAACATTTGTTCAGCACAGCCATTCATAATTAACACAACTTGCTTATAATGTCACGTGATCTTGGTTGAAATGTTGAAATGTACACATGGAAAACAGAAAAGTAGAATCACAAATTGGAAGTTACTTTTTCTAACCTACTAGGTGCTTAAGAAAACAATACATAATTATGTTTATCATGTATACTTTTGATATTTATAAACATTATACCTAATTCCTCAATGCTGGCAGGAAAAAATCCAGGCGAGGTGCATTTGCAAGCCATTTTTATGTTGGTCTCTAAGCAATTTCATTGTAGACTATGGGGAGGAAGAGGATCATACTTTTATAAAACGTAATATATCTCTTTTAATCTTTAAAGATAAAGAAGATTTAGATCAAACTTCAAAATCAAAGAAGAAGGGCTATCCCCCCCCCCCCCTCCGTTGTCCATAGCTGCCAGCACCCATAATTAAGTACACATTATTTCAAATAGAAAAAGTTCTTTCTCTGAAAAATTGTGCGAGGTATATTTTAATATTTCATACATAATCATACTCTGTTATGTTTTCCAATAAAGATGTTTTTACTGTATTATTGTATCAGCTATAAAGAGATATTTTACTTGCTTTTTAAATCAAACTCAGTTATTAAGTCATTTGTGTATCGAGTCAGCATTATTTCAGTCCTTTGGATGAAATTACAACAGAGTTCAACTGTACACTTTAAGATGGTTGGGCTATCCCTGTTGATGATTGAAAAAATGCTCATTTATATTCTGCCAAAATAAATTTAATTTTTAAGACAATTTAAGTGAGATAATGATTTAAAATACCTTTTTTATTTATTTATTTATTGAGAACTTATGATTTTAAATGGTATTAAGGTTAGTTGAATACAACTAAACACCTTTTGATTGCTGTGCTATTTAATATTGATTCATAGGTTCATATTACTTGTGTTTTCAAACAGTATTTTTCTATTTTTTAAATAAATATTGGATTTATTGTATTATGTGAAATAAATATTGGATTTATTGTATTATGTGAAATAAATATTGGATTTATTGTATTATGTGAACAGAAAATAAATATTTTGAACTGAAAGGGATAGCCATTAAATATTGTGAAATTTTATGTAAGATATTTGCTAAAATATTTTTTTTTTTTTTAAATGGTGTATTTTTGAGAGGGGCGAAGGGTATGTTCTGCATATTGATCTTGTAATAAAACTTAATAGTGACTCTAACTTTTAGCTTGACTTTTAATATCGACTCTAACTTTGTAACTTTTTATTTCTTTATATTACATTTTACACCAGTTTTTAAAATTTTTAGTTCAGTTTATTATCATTATACAGAACATACTGTCATGAAATATTTTAGTTAAACAATTTTTAGTCTTTCTTAAAGGTATTGATTAAAAAAAGGAATAAATGAATAAAAATAATCAGAAAGCATTTATTTTTTCCTCCTAATTTCCTCCACATTTTATGTGCTTTAAACAAAAGTATTATCAGGCATCTGTATTTAGAACTTTCTGGCTCTCAATTATATGTATGCGTTAATCATAATTGATGTATTCATATAATACAATAAAGTTAATAATGATGTACATCAGTATTAGAAAAAACAGTATTTTTATATGAAATATTTTGTACTACATATTATCAGGCTAATAAGCTGTGTTATAAGGGTTCAACAATAGTTAATTGTTGTGTTTTTGTATATCAGAAATAGATTATGTTGTACCAAATTACGTATTTTATATATCTTTATATGAATGTATCTCCTTTTAGTTGCTTTAGCGTTCATAAACCTGTTGAATACTAGAGAAGATATCAATCAAAATAATGATATGTATTTTATTATCTCTAAATCTGAAAAGAAGTTTGATTTTGACGCTCTATGGTTGCATTTTTTATTTATTTATTTTTGCAGTAAGGCTAGGCCTACAATTTAAAGTAGGAATCAGATTTCTTTATAACACACATTTACATCAAATTACTGTTATAATTTTTTTTTTCTCTTTTCAGTGAGAATAATATTTATTGATTAATAATCTATAATTTCTACATTGCATAGAAAATGTGATGAAATTTCTTCCATGTGTTAAAAAGAAATAATAATAATAATAATTCTTGTTTAGTAAAATTTAAGTTATTATTGTATATTCTATGTTTTGTATTGTAAATTTTGCATCAGCTTGTAAATTTACATGTATTTAAAAAAATTGTATTTCTAGTTGTGCAGATTTAAGAGTCTTTTAAAGGTTTTAAAAACATAATTATTGCAATAACTAGAATCACACGATATTCCTGTAAAGTCACAAACTTTTAATAATCAGGATACTTTTCCAGTTTTGGACAAGTTTTTACAAAATGAAAAGAACACATGCAAGATAATATGCAATTTTCCCCGCTCTTCTGCACATATTGTATTGAGTAAGAGTAAATTGTATTTCATTTGTAATCAATGCAGTTTTAAATGAAATAATAAGTAAACAATAACATATGGAAGTGAAGTTTCATACAAAGTAAAGGATATTGTAAAAAGTTAACAAATGTAGAAAAATAATTTGAAATTTCCCCCAAAAACTTCAATATCTTTATCAAGGCCAATTGTAGCAGCAGGGTAATTAAAATGAGTTGTTTCTGAGACAGTGATATATATGAGATTATATAAAATCACTATCGTTGCTCAGCAACTCAAAGATTTTAACAATTACTTAAAAGACATTTAAAATGTTAAAAAAAAAACTAAATTTTACCAAACATCATCCATTTGTATATTGAGTTACATGAAGCAAGAATAATTTAAGAGTATTGAACATGATATATTATTAATGTAAGATAAATTACGATTAAACTTTTTAAACAGTTAATATTGGAATAAATGAAAAAACAAGCATTTAGATTGAAAATCAATAAATATAAATACAATTTTAAATAGTAAAAGAAATAAAATTTTACACTATAAAAATATCTAATTATAAATATATTACAATTACCAACAACCATTTTCACATTCATAAACCTGATATTCAGAAAGAAGAAATGACTTGAGAAATTTTAAAGATATTAATAATTATGTAAGGTAATATTTCATATTATTCAAAGTTACAAATAAAAATTTCAGTTTGATATAATAAATTAATTGTTATCTTAAACCCCTTCATAAATAACCTTACTTTTTGAAGTACATAATTATTGTGATGTTAGTCTAAACTTATGTTATTTATCAACTTATATGAATAATTTGTTTAACTTTTAGCCACAAAACTTAAATTGAAATTGCATATCACTCACTTCATGAGTTCTATATTTCTCGAGGAACTGTGTTGAAATTGGGCCATATGTTGTACATAATTTTTATATATACCATTGCGTAGCTTGTTCAGAGTAGTAAGAAAATACATGCATTAAGTCTTAGCTTTGAATGCATTAGAGAAAATACAAAATGTCGAAAGGACCCTTAATCAAAAGCAAACTGTTCATCAGAAGTATTAAATCTTATAAAAATACCTTCTTTACCAGAAAAATCTTAATGGGTACTTAGTATATTCTAAATACCACATAATTGTAACTATATGCGCACAACAGCTTACAGTTTGTAAATCATTTTTACATGTTCAGTAGTGTGTTACCACCAAAGAGTTTCTTCTTTCCCCCTTTTTTTACTTTATTTTACTCGTATATATTGTAGAGAAAGTATTATTTTTGGTCAAATTTTCAAAATTGAATTTTTGTTATATTTACATATTTTGAGGTTCACTGAATTCGAAAGTAAGGTTTTTAGTGTTTGGTCTGTGTGTGCATCTGTCTATGTGTTTGACTTTTATCAGCATATCTCAAGAACAAATAGAAGCAGGAAATGCTAACTCAGTATTCTAAATCTGTACATTATAGAGATGCTACATTAAAATTTTCATTGAGGTAAACAAATGGTTTGTGTACAGAAACATCCAAAATATTCTCAATACATTATGTCTAGGGGCAAAATTTCTGGTGGGTACAGATTAACGTCTTTAGATTACACTAAACAAAATGAAATGAACATATATTTTTTATATTCATAAAAGCATATTTCATGTAGAATATGTTAAGAAAAGCATTCAGAATTCATTCCCAGAGCTATCCAGAAGAACTAGAATATAATGAGACTGTACTTGGAAATTGCTGAAATTGCTTTTCAGGTTGCACTGTATGTTGTTAATATACAACTATATTTAAGTACACAATGGGGTATGTACATAATTTGTAAAAGATATACAGGGGTATCAATAATTAATTGAAAACTTTCTTTTTATTGAATGTAATTGGTGGATGCACTTTACCATATTTTACCATCTCCAAAAAAACTGTCCCAGAACGAAAATTAATTTCTTATACCTATACAGTAAAAGTATTTTTTGAAATTCAATTTTCAGCTCTGTTGTTTTCTATAATATCATGTTTTGAGATTCCCTGAATACAAAAGTCAATTTTTTAACCATTACAATAAATAAGTGCAGAAAATTCAGATTCAGTATAAGGTTGCCACTTGAAAAGTTTGATCAAGATTGGTAAGTTTCAAAACAGAGTCTAAAAGTTGTCTGAATAATTTGGAATAAACTTTTTAATTTAATAACAGCTTGAAATTTTAATAAAATTAGGTACTATAGTTAAATGGGGAGTTGAGACATACAGAATTACATATGAAATAAAATTGTTCCTAATCCTAATTTAAATTGTTTTTAAAGTATAATTCGTTTACCGAAAAAAATAAACTAGAGAAACCTTGAAGAAAATATTTCAAACACAATAAATATGTGATTGTCTTTAAGAAAAAAAAAATACTTTTATAAAAAAAATTTTAAATGTTTTCTCCTGTATGAATGCGTAGATAATAATCAAAACATCACGATTTTTTTTTTTTTTTTTTTTTTTTTTTTTTTTAAGAACATACATATGGCTTTTCTGTATTGTAAATACATACATGTCCACGTAAATCTTCATTTAACCCTTTAACGCGCGGTGGTATAAGTGTGAAACCACCTCCCAGCTGCAAAAACTCATCCCAGAAATTTTTTAGCAAAAATTTACGTTTATAACGTAGCAGAAAAGGCCGTTTTTTTTAAACTTAAAATTTCTTTTAATTAATTTCTTTTTTTTTTTTTTTTCGTGAATTCCGGTGGCAGTATAATTTAAATGATCCAAATTACCTTGCACCGCAAAGGGTTAAGAGATTCAAATATACAAATCACAAAACTTAGATTACATCTAGAAAATTTCAAACAGAAAATTTTTATTTATAAAATGCTACATGCCAAAATGAAAGAAAAAGAAATGGAAAATTTACCTGTAATTGTCTTAGAAAAGTTAGGAAAAATCAAAAAGATCCAATACCAACTACCCTGTTAAAAATAAGTGTCTAAATATTGTACTAAGATTTGTTTTGTGTTATGTATTTTAAACTCTTATCTTTTAAAATATATTGGACTGTCATTTTTACTATTAAAAACATTTTATATGATTTTCATATGGTATTATGTATGTTATTTTTCTTTTGATAATAAATGTATGTGATATGTTATACTTCATTTTTCTGATGACCTTACAGGATTACTAAAATAAAATATTTAAAATTTTGTAGTTTGTGTTGAAATTTTTTTATTTTTATTTTTTATTGTTATTATTCATATTCGTACATTATTTATAATCTCTTATATTATTAAAATCTGTGCGTGCGTGTCTGTCTGTGAGAAATGGCTTGAAGCAGCTGAAGCTCGGCCGCTGATGGTCACGCGGACTTCGGACAGGTACCGTCGGACAGAGAATTTATCGCAGATGTATGTTATCTAATTTGACCCATGTCTAATGAAAAAACGATTCAAAATGGCAGGCGACCGTCATTTTCATCCGGAACCGCGTACCTCAAAAGAAAAAGCAGAGAGAAATTTTCATGGGTTTTTGTAAAGCGATCCTACGTAAACGGTTTGAGATATGGAAAATACACCTGTACCGCGAGAAAGAGCATTTATTACCGATTCTTATGGTACAATTTTTTTTTTTTTTTTTATATACGAATTTTTTGTATTTTTAAAAAAAGTTTTAAAAAGGGTCAAAAATTTCTCTTTTTCTCGATCGCCATATTTTAATCGGCCTGTACGAAAGAATAACAGACCCATTTCTTAACAACTGGTATATTTGGAAAGGTCATTTAATCCTCTTTCAAACCATATAAACATTTTAATGAAATACGGATTAGCGATCCATATTTTTAGATTTTACGAAACATCGATTTTTTCACAAAACATTTTATAACTCAAAATCTTTTGGAGATATATCATTTCTTTTTTTTTTTTCTTTTTTTGTATATAGATCTCGGTTCGATAATTCATTTCTCAAAAGATTGAAAGATTTTTTCAAAAACTGAATGAGTTATAATTTTTTTAATTTTAGGCATTAAACCATTGAATACAGCGAGCTTCCCGTAATGAAATTCTGCAACCAAGTGGTTTGCGTTCATTGTCAGTTACCATGACAACCCATTTGCAGACTATGTTCAGCTACTATGTCTGGGGAAGAAACAAATCTTTTACCATTTGACATCATGTGGTTTTTCTACTAGGAATAAAAATTGCAAATTTCAAAATGCTTCAATTTTTTTCTAAATTCTTTCAAACTTACTGTGTGCCGTTAACAGAACAAGGGATAGTTGCAGTTCAAATTTCATTGGTTTTGGACAAAATTTACATTTTAATTGGAAATTAAATTTTGTGCTAATGCATGTATTTCAAATTCTAATTATGATTAAATTATTTTTAATACATCATTCGGAAGATATTTTAAAGTACTTTTATATTATCGAAAGTGAAATTCAAGATTTCATCTGATTTACACGTTTTGAGGTCTCCTGAATTGGTTTTCTTTTGTATCTCAGCTACTAATTAAAATAATTTCATAAGTAATACATCATTAGAAAGCTTTGTTGATTTGGAATCGAACAGTAGATTAGAGAAATTTCTACTGCCAAATGGCGCTGTAATATTTTAAAATTTCAACTTCTAATTATGATTAAATTTTTTTTAATACATCATCTGAAAGATATTTTAAAGTTCTTTTATATTATCGAAAGTTTTCACCAGATTTACACGTTTAGAGGTGTTCTGATTAGGTTTTCTTTTGCATCTCAGTTAATTGAGTTAGACCGTTCAAAATTGGTATATGTAGGTTAATTAGGAGGGGCTGAAAGGGTGGGGAAGAAATAGGCGTGTACCGTGCGCATATCCCCTAACTTGTGCATGCGCAGTGTGCACATAATGTCATGTAGACTAAACTAGTTGTCTAAACATGTTTATAAAATATTTAGCAGCGATATAAAAGCAGTAGAAAACTCATCTGGCTCTTCTTTATGTAACAAATATAGTGTGCAGCTTTTAAATAAAACAGAGTTTAATAACAGTAACAATGTTTATTGAAACATAACAAGAGATATTAGAAACTTAACAAATATAAAACGTTGCTAGCAATAGTTACGAAAAAAACGATCTTTAAATTTTATATTACTTGCCATGAGGAAGAGCTATTTACCAAAAACTAATTGCTTATGATGAGATTAAAAGTTGTCTTGCTCAGCATTAGCACTAAAAATAGGATGCCGGCCTTCAAACAACTTTAATATATACTGTAACTTAAATAAAAAGACAGAACATTGCCCTCATACTTTTAGGTAAACTAAAAATAACTTAAAATGTATCTAATGTTGAACGAAACATCATAAGAGCAAAAGAAAAAGTGCAAAGCAAGATAATTTAATACTTCCTTATATACTCCCACAACAGGATTCCAAAACATCCAGTCACAAGGCTACACATTTTCCCTTCCACACGGTTCGAAATGCACACCCATTGTATGTAATCCATTACCATGATGACGGACGATGCTGTATGCATATGCCATCTATGGGCCGCAATAGTAAATACCGTCATATTAGAATTCAATTGGCATGAAAGATGTGTTAAAGAATGTAAACAAAAATTACATTCTTATCCTACGTGAATTAAATGAAGGAGTATAACTTCAAAGATATTTAAAAATAGACAAAAGGTAAGTTATTAATTTCAATAAAGGATAAAGGTAAGTTATATCTTTAAATAAAGTTATTTTAATAAAAATTATCCTTAAACATTAAACTAAACCAATATATTGTATTGTTTATATTTTCAAGTTAAACTTAAATTGTACATAGCACTAAACGCTATTCATTTAAACAAAATAAGCCCTCCTCATAATTAATAGGCAATAAAAGTATTTTAAAACTTTGAATAATGATATGAAAAAGATTTTTAGGACAACAGCACGGGACTGCGCTGCCGAAGGCAGTGGAGACCCGGTCCGACTTTTTAACCGATGAAAAATGATTTTTTTTTAATTTTATTTTCTTAAGAATAAAAATTTGATTTGAGAAGGATTATGTGTGCGCAGCACGCATGAGTCTGCGCTGCCAAAGGCAGTGGGGACTCGGTGTGAGTTTTTACCCGATCAGAAATGATTTTTTTTTAGGGGCACAGAATGTCAGGGAAGCAATATGCGCGTGTATCCCTTAACTTGTGCACATGCAGCGCACACGGAAGTGTGCTGCTGAAGGCAGTGGGGACCCGGTCTGACTTTGTACCCGATGAGAAATGATTTTTTAAATTTTGTTTTCTTAAGAATAAAAATTTGATTTGAGAAGAAATATGTGTTAATAGTAAACCTAAAGGTTGCCGTTTTTCTTATTGTTATGCAAATTAAATATATTAAACTTTAATCAGTCTTAAAATAAAGTTTAAAGAAAAAAAAAACGTTAGTTGAAAAAAAAACACTTTTATAAAATCCTAATTTTCTTTTTTAATATATATTCTACATACCAGGAAATAAATATATCGTTCAATAAAAATTTATATTAAATAGCTTTTAAATTTAAACCATCCATCTTATTTTTTTCAAACGCGAACACAAACAATATCAAACCTACCGGCAATTCGACTGAGTCGCGATTGAAAAATTTGCATAAAACATCTAAGAAGAACTATTAGCAAAAACTTAATTTTTACTTTAATTTGATTTAGCAGAGATTTATTAAACACAATGGAAGTCCATTTTAATTCAGTTTTAAAAATTTAAATATATGTTTATAGTCTGTATAATTAAAGACTGACAAAGTTTTTAAAAACAATAACAATGAATTTATTTAACAGGAAAACTTAACAAGATTTTGTAGAGAAAGTATCAAACATAATATAAACATAACAAAATCCATATTGAATGGCAACTATTTCATACTTTTAATTAATTAAAGCAAAGTAATCTAGACTAATGTGCTTAAATTTGGGATAAATATTGGAGTACTACCCAGAGAAAGAAAAACAAACATTAAGAAAAAAAAAATTTGAACGGCTATATTTTAAACAGCAATCACTGATAAAAATAAATTATCAGAAAAAACTTCTCTGACATCCAGGCCTGCCATTAAGTAATCCATCCTTTAAAAACTCATTATCAACAGCTTCATAAAATAAACCAATCATAAATAAAACAAACTAAAGATTAAAACATAATTAGCCCTAAAGTCTAAGCAACAAATTATACACTCATGCTAGAGCATAAACATCTGAGAGAGAGTGATGGGTGTTTTTTCCTTTCTACAGTGTGTCCTAAAAGTTCCAGTACTCCAACTAAAAGAACTCATTGTGCCCATGATTTTTTTTAAATATTAAATTTTATCGTCTGCCTATTATTGCATCAATTCTTTAATTTTTATCGTATGTTTCTTTTCTCGCTCAAGTTGTGTGAGAATAAAGTTTTATGTTATTTTGTTCTTCATAGTGAAATGAGTTTATCACGCATTCAGAGAATTATGCTGTTTGAAGCTTATTTTGAATGTAAATCGTATGAAAGATGCAAAGATGTTTGGCGATATAAATATCCAGATGATGCAATACTGAGTAAAAATAGGCTATATCATCTCGTTCGACAATTTTGTAATACAGGTTCTGTGCAGGTGTGTACAGGTTTCTCTACAAGAAGTCACTCCCAGCATGTTAAAACGCGTTTCTAAACACATGCACAAACGAGTTCAGCTTTGCATCCTAGAAAAGGGTGGACATTTTGAACATTTATTGTAAATGTAAGTTCTGTATTTTTTCCTCCGTTATTTTAAATGTGCCTTTTATCATTAGCATAAAAGTAATCGTTTTAAGGTTTGTTGTTTTGTAAATAAAAAATACATCAGCGTCAGTACTGCAACTTTTAGGACACTCTGTATTTATATCACTCAGTGGATCAAATTACAGCCAATGGCTAACAGACACTTGTCTAGGCGATCAACAGACATCATAAACGAATGATGATAAATCATGACGTCACTATGCAGACTGCTGACACAGTTTCCTGCTGGCCTATTGACCTACTTCCGGTTTGCTGGAAAACATGGTACACAAATGTAAACAAAACATCATCACGGCAAATAAGTGTTAAATAGTTATATATTTCAAAGTAGAAATTTCCCAATTAAAGATAAAAAATAAAACTTCTTTAATGACAGATGAAAAACCAAGTATCTTAAGAAGTAGTGTAAATAAACATTATCTATATAAAGAGTTAAAAAAAAAAAATGCCTTTTACTATATTTTAAAAATGAACTTATCTAACACTTTCCCCATATGTGAGTAGCCTCCATAAATATAATAAAACTTATTAATTTCCCATAACACACAAATTGAAACTGTATGGTACAAAGGAAGATATTAAAATATTTTCAACAGAATGCCCCCCACCATGCCATTTCAATTTAACTAACAAGTTGCCAAACAATTTACATGTAAAACAAAAAAATAAATGATTAACAATAATCTTCGAAAACTTGAAGCTGGACATAAAATTCATCAATGGACTCATAATTCTCATCAACTAATGGACATAATGATATACGTAGCCATAAAGACATTGGTAGTTCTACAGCTTCATATCATGCGTTACATATTGTTAAGTCCTAAATTTCATCAACAGTTTCAGATGCATTACAACTCCACCATATCAGGATACTATTAAAAAAATTGTAAGAAAGATTAATATACAAGAAAAAATTCAATAGAACATATTTTCCATTTCCATTACAAAAACAAACCATATTCAAAATAATGCATACAATGATGAAAAAACACCAAGTGAAAATCCCATAAAAACATTCACATAAAACACAGACATGCATAGGCCTACGACTTCATTCACTCAAAAATCTAAAGTTTCTATAAATAAAAATATACAACACATAGGTAATGAAAATGAAAAATACATATTAGCAGGAAACCAAGTTCCAAAAAAATCATTTACTTTTAAACATTTACATTTAAGAAAATCTTTCGATTAAACTTAAATAATTCACTTTTGGTAAGGGGCTTGGTGAACGGGTCCGAAAGGTTAAATTCACTACGAATATGTCTAAGATCAAAAAGGGATTCAAACAACCATTCACGAATAAAAAATAATTTCACATTAATATGCTTAGAACGCGAATTTTCAATTGGTGACTTTGTGAGGTCTATAGCAGCCCGATTATCAGCAAAAAGGATTGGACTCTTATGGTGACCTGGGATTAATTTAAATTCAACACAATCCTCCAAAATACGGTCAATCCATTTGAGCTCTTTTACACATTCACACATTGATATGAATTCACTCTCCATGACTGAGAGACCAACACCCTTTTGCTTGAAGGTCCGCCAAGAGATAGGACTATTATTAAGAAACACTATTTGTCCTCCTAATGATATAAAATCATCCCGATTGTTTGCAAAATCAGAATTAGAATAAGCTATTAACTCAGGAACACTACAAGAAAGATTTAATTTTAAAACTTTAGTACATAAATATATATGTTGACAGCATAAGTAATATCTGGCCTGGTTCTACTAGCAATAAAAGACAGGAGACAGGCAACCCAATACATTCCTATAGGGTAATTTAGCTACCTCGTTGATTTCATGCTGATTCACAGTACAATCTGTATTGGAAAATTTAACACCTTTCACTGTAGGGAGAGAAGAAAAAAGGAATATTAAAGGAACAAAATCTTTCGTATACCTCGTTAATATGCAATTCTTGAGATAACTGAACTCCTTCTTCATCATATGTAAACTCAACCCCTAATAGCTTCTTGGTTTTTCCCAATACTTTCAGGTCAAACTTTTGTTCCAAAATACCAATTATATTATCAATCTATTTTTGTGTTTTTCCAAAAATAACAAGGTCGTCTACATATACCAAAAGTACAATAAAATTTTCAAAATAATGAGTACAATTACACCAGTTGAATTTCCTAAAGCCTACATCTAATAAAACTTTGTTCAACTCGTAATACCAAAGTCTACCACTTTGGTGGAGTTCCTATAAAGCACGATCTAATTTACAGACTAATTGTTCCTTCCCAATAACAGAAAAACCTTGTGGCTGAATCATATAAATTTCTTCATGCAATGGAGCATACAAATAAGCACTTTTTATGTCACATTGCGTATGTATTGTGCCATTTGAAACAGGAAACCAGCAATGAAAAGAAAAACCGCACGATGGAAAAATTGACAACAGGCGAAAAGGTTTCGTCATACATTTCACCCTTTACTTGGTGAAACCCCTGAGCCACGAGCCTTGCTTTAAAACGTGCAATTTTCCTGTGCTCATCTTTCTTAAGAGCAAAAACCCATCTATTTCCCAATGCATTTTTTCCTTCAGGTAAAACAACTAAATGCCAAACTTTTCTATCTATCATGCTATTAATTTTCTCTTCCATGGCCCTCTTCCATTCTGAAGACTGTTTTGATTTTACAGCTTGGTTCAAAGTTTTAGGAACAACTATATCTAGTCATGCATGAACTTCCTTACCTTTATTCACAAAATTGGAGACTGGGGAATCGACCTTCTGATTAATTACACCTTGAGATAAATTTTTCCCTGAAAAATCAAACAAGGAAGCATCAAACTTAATTTTATTTTTATCACAATATTTCTCAACATCATAAAGGGATCTTAAACGGGTATTTTTACCTTCAGGGTAATAGTATATATCCACTCTATCCCCTATTTTCCTTGGGACAGCTTTCCTATTCCAAACTATATCAGATTGAGGGGGATCTGCAGGGACTAGTGGCTCATCATCATCAGAAACACTAGGATTAAATATCACAATTTCTACGGGATCGGAAGCTTTACAATCAACTGGTTCATCAGACAACAAATCCAAGCTTTCTAATGGAGTGTCCATCACAGCTCCACAGCGACTATACATTTGATCTGAAAAAGTTACATTTAATGATTCGATAACTTTATCTTCTTCCTCAATCCAGATACGATACCCCTTGGTTTTTAAAGCGTATCCCATAATAATAATCCCTTTTTTAGCTTTAGACTCATGTTCAGAATTCTAATAACTCTGAATTTTGACAATAGATGGCAGCACTATGCAATTTTATGACTCTTTAGAATATAAAACTTTGATTTAAATTCATTCTTTTTATTGATATTTTAATGTGTTTTAAACGCTAAATTAATTCTTTTTTCTTTTATTATTATTTATTTTATTCATGTTTTCAATTAATTGTTAGTTATACTTTAAACAATTTCTTTTTCAATTTGCTGTGAAGCAGTTATGTTTCTGCAGACCTATTCTAGTTTATTCTTTTTGTTGTGATTTCTAGTTGGTTCTTTTTGTTGGTGTTCTAGCGGTCAGCTGGAAAAATTCTATTCTAACGTATGAGCTGAAATAAAGTCAATAATTCACGTTTATATTCTATTTTGTGTATGTATTCAAGCTTTTATTCATTGTTTCAAAAATATGATGTTATTAATTCAATTGAAAGGAAGGTGAGTCCTTCAAATTCATTTTAAACTGATAAATGATTTAATATAATTTAAACCAGCGATTTTTAAAAACCATACAGTCCACAACTCTATTCAAAACCCCTCCATATTTTTGGCCGTCTAGAGCCGGAGATTTATTAAATTATGAAATCTTTAAGTAAAAATTAAATTTTGCAAACTTGAAAAAAAAAAAAATGTTCTAATGGCTTCGAAAATTGAAAAACTAAAAGCAAAAAGAACTATTATTCGGTCGTCAGTGACTAAATTTGAAAACAAAGCGATAAAAGCTTTGCAAGCGGATCCTTTAGACATTCAAGAAATAAAAATTTTGAAAGGTCATTTGCATGAAAGGCAAACTCAATTAGAACAAATTAATAATGAAGTTGAGGAAGTTATTTCTGATTTAGATGAATTAAAAAAGGAAATTGAAGATAATGAAAAATGGACAGAGAAACTTACTCGTATAAAATATCACATAGAGTCAAGATTAGAACTTTCTTGTTTTCAGAACACTAAAATTGTAACACAGGTTAATGAAAATTCTTGTTCTGTTTCGAAGCAATCTATTCACCTTCCAAAATTTGATTTGCCACATTTCTCTGGTAATTTGGAAGACTGGTTAAGCTTCAAGCAAATATTCTTAACCACTATTCAGGAGAACACTCAGCTTTCCGATTTGCAAAAATTACAATATTTAAAAGCGTCTGTTATTGGATCTGCCAATAAGTTAATAAAAGGCTTTCCAATAACTGAAGCAAGTTATAAGGAAGCTTGGGCAACACTAATTTCTAGATTCGATAATAAAAAAAAATCTAGCTTATGCCCAGTTAAACAAATTCTTTAATTCGAAATCTTTGAAACCAAATTGTCGGAAATCTATGCTAGATTTATTAGATAGCTGTAATGAAGCAATACGTAACTTGAAATGTTTAGGATTTGAATTTAATTTATTTGTGGATTTAATTCTTGTTTATAATTTGCAAACAAAATTGGATGATAATTTAAAGAAGCAATGGGAATTATCTTTAGATAGTGATTCTTTTCCCACCTATGATGAATTTATTTTGTTTCTTGAAAAACAAGCGAGAAGCTTGCAAGATATTACTGATAGTACTTATTCTAAATCTGAAAGTAAACAAAAAGTAGTATTTAAAAAATCTGTGTCTAATGCTGTAATATCTAATTCAGATATAAAATCCAATAATTCTATCTGTTCAGAATGCTCGGAATCTCATGCACTTTTCAAGTGCCCACACTTTCTTAAAAAATCTGTTGAAGATAGATGGAATATTGTGAAGGGTAAAAAACTATGCATAAATTGTTTACGTGGTAATCATTTCGTTAATAAATGTTTGATTTCGACAAAATGTCGACAGTGTAATGCTAAGCACCATACACTTCTCCATTTCGAGAAAAATAAAGTTAATTCTTCACCTGTTATTGAAAATACTAATCTCAACATTGAAAGTCCATCCTTTGTCAACTCTAGTTGTTTAACCAGTACCCAAGAGAGTTGTCAAACTTTGTTATCGACAGCTATGGTTCTTGTAAAATCAAATACTGGAAGGTTTGTGCCATGTAGAGTCATGGTGGATTCAGGAAGTCAAAAATCATTAATTTCCAGCTCTTGTGCTAAAAAATTAGGGTTACCTATGAAAACCACAAATCATAGAATCTCGGGTGTAAATAATATTGTTGCAGAAACTGCTCTTTTTGAAGTTAATATTATTTTAAAGTCTTATTATAGTAATGAAATCTTTGATGTGAATGCTTTAATAGTAAATAATGTTACGGTAAATCTTCCTAATTTTGTTGTTCGAAAATCTTCATGGCCTCATTTGGAAGGTCTATCTTTAGCAGATCCTAAATTTTATGTTTCGAATCCAGTTGAAATTTTGCTTGGTGCAGATTTATTTCCCTTAATAATTTTAGGGCAATCTATTCTGGGTCCTAAAGGTAGTCCATGTGCTTTAAATTCCAAATTGGGATGGTTACTCTCGGGTGTCATACATGTAAACAATTTTCAGCATTCTAAAACTGTCCTTAGTTGCCATGCTACAGCTCAGTTAACTTATGATCTTCAGAAATTTTGGGAAATTGAGTCCCTTCCTGATGCAACACCAATTCACAGTTCTGAAGAAAAATACACTAAAACTGTTAGACGAATTCAGTCTGAAAGGTACATGGTGGATCTTCCCTTTAAAGAAGCTCCAAATTTAGGTGACTCACAATCAAATGCTTTAAAACGGTTTTATTTGTTAGAATCCAAACTTAATAAAAATCATGAGCTTAAGGAGCAATACCATGCCTTTATGCAAGAATATATTGACTTACATCATATGGAACCAGTCCCAAATTCTGAAATTGATTCTAAAGATTATTTTTACATGCCTCATCATGGGGTTTTGAAAGAAGATAGTACAACTACTAAATTGAGGGTGGTATTTGATGCCTCGGCTAAAGGACCATCAGGCCACTCTTTAAACGACTTTCTTGAAATAGGTCCAAAGTTGCAACCAGATTTGTTTAAACTTCTTCTTAAGTTTAGAATATATTCCATAGCCTTAACCGGAGACATCGCCAAAATGTACAGACAGATATTGGTAAACCCCAAACATGTTGACTTTCAGCGAATCTTTTGGCGATTCCAGACACATGAATCTATTGCGAGTTTCAGATTATTGACTGTAACATATGGCACAGCCTGTGCCCCATTCCTGGCTATAAGGACATTGCACGAACTAGCCAAAGATTATAGTTCAGAATTTCCTATTGTTGCGCAGTCAATTTTCGAGAACTTTTATGTGGATCATTATCTTGGTGGGTCGCATTCAATTGATGCAGCAAAACAATTGGTCAAAGACCTAAATCACGTTTTAAATCAAGGAGGCTTTACACTTAGAAAATGGGCTTCCAATGTACCCGCAGTCATTGAAAATCTACCAGAAAATCTTAAATCCACTAGGCAAAATGTAAAATTTTCAGAAGATTCCTCCCAAAAAATCTTAGGCCTAGTTTGGAATTCGGCAGAAGACTTATTGAAAATTCATTTGAATGGCGTCAAATCGGTGCATACGAGAATTGCTATCGATGATAGCTCAAATCTTTGATCCTTTTGGGATTCTAGCTCCAACCACGATCATGTTAAAAATCATGATGCAAGAGCTTTGGAAAGATAAGTGTGCTTGGGATGATCAAATCCCAGATTCCATTTTGAAAACTTGGCAAGAATTTAATTCTCAAATTGAACTCTTAAAGTCCATTGGCATACCAAGATATCTGAACTGTGAAACATCTCCAGAGAACCACATAGAGATCCATGGGTTTTGTGATGGATCTGGCAAGGTCTACGCTGCAGTGGTATACCTTCGGACACTATCTTCTCTAGGTGAGATTTCAGTTAACTTTGTCGCTGCAAAAACTAGAGTTAATCCTTTAAAACATGTCACGCTTCCCAGAATTGAGTTATGTGCTGCATTCTTGCTTGCACAATTAAGTTCCACAATATTAGAATCTTTAACCTTTAATGTAAATAAAATTTATTTGTGGTCCGATTCACAAATTACTTTAAATTGGATTGAATCTCCTCCAACCAAAGGAAATCAGTTCGTAACAAATCGAGCAAACAAAATCAAATCACTTGTCCCACAAGCAGTGTGGACTTATGTTGAGAGTTCATCGAATCCGGCAGACTGTGCCTCAAGAGGCATTCTACCGAAGAGTCTTTTGCATCACAAATTGTGGTGGCTTGGGCCTGAATGGCTTAGTGCTAGTGTCAAGTTACCATTATTCCTAGTCAAATCTTCAAAGGTTAAGTCAAAAAATTCTGAAGAAAATTTAAGTCATGTTGCAACATCTAGTCATAAAACCTTTCCTGATTTTCTACTCAAATTCTCTTCTTTTGCAAAACTTTGCAGAATCCTTGCATTGTGTTTGAGATTCATTTATAACATTCGTAGTTGTAATCGTAATTCTAGACGTATTGGACTTGTCAGTAAGCCTGAAGTTTCAAGTGCTATTACACATATTCTTAAATTGATTCAGGAACAAGAGTTTTCGGTAGAACTGAATTTGCTCAGGAAAAATCAACCTTTACCAACCAACAACAAATATTTATCCTTAAATATATTTCTAGATGATCAAGGTTTAATGAGAGTTGGCGGACGGTTGTCCAGACATCAGTCACTTAATCAAGATCAGAAATATCCAGTGCTTTTATCGAGAAATCATTTCATTACAAAATTAATTGTTGAGCAATATCATAAAAAACATTTTCATGCTGGTGCACAACTGATTCTTTCCCTAATTAGACAAAAGTATTGGATACTAAATGGTCGCTCTTACATTCGTCGAATTCTAAATGAATGTATTTTGTGCAAACGTTTGAAGAAACAAACTTGCCAACAAATTATGGGTGAGTTGCCAGTCGAACGTATAACTCCAACTCGACCTTTTTCAAAGGTGGGACTAGATTTTGCTGGCCCACTCATCACTAAACCAAATGTGCCTAGATCTAAAGTTAAATTGAAGTCATATATTTGTGTTTTTGTCTGCATGTGCACAAAAGCGGTGCACCTAGAAGCTGTTTCAGATTTATCTTCATCAGCTTTCTTAGCATCCCTAAAACGATTTGTTTCTAGAAGAGGATTGCCATCAGACATATTCAGTGACAACGGAAAAAATTTCAGAGGAGTTGCTAACTATCTTAAGCAACTATTTCGAATCATTCGTTCTGAAAATGTTCAAAATTTTGCTACCAGCAACTTCATCAATTGGCATTTTATCCCACCATATTCCCCCCATTTCGGTGGACTATGGGAATCTGCTATTAAATTGACGAAAAGTCATCTAATTAAAGCTTGTAAGGCTACCATTCTAAATTTTGAAGAGCTTACTACTCTTTTATGTCAAATAGAAGCCTGCTTAAATTCCAGACCATTAACGCCACTTTCTTCAGATCCATCCGATGTTAGAGCCCTCACTCCCGGACATTTCCTGATAGGAGTTCCACTCCTTGAGATTCCTGAAAGTGGAAATTCACCAAATCTCACTTTATCTTCTCGTTGGACTCTAATCCAGCGAATGAAGCAAGACTTCTGGAAGCGATGGTCTAGAGACTATCTACATCACCTGCAAAATCGACCTAAATGGTTCACTCCACGAACTGATCTTCAAGTTGGGGACTTGGTTGCTATTCATGATTCACAATCTATTCCTCTTCAGTGGAAGCTGGGTAGAATTATTCGTACCTATCCAGGACCTGATAATAGAGTTCGTGTAGTCAGCATTTGGACTCAGAGTGGTGAAATTCAACGCCCTATTGCTAAAGTGACACTCCTTCTCCCGGTGGAGGAGAATGTTCAGAATTCTAATAACTCTGAATTTTGACAATAGATGGCAGCACTATGCAATTTTATGACTCTTTAGAATATAAAACTTTGATTTAAATTCATTCTTTTTATTGATATTTTAATGTGTTTTAAACGCTAAATTAATTCTTTTTTCTTTTATTATTATTTATTTTATTCATGTTTTCAATTAATTGTTAGTTATACTTTAAACAATTTCTTTTTCAATTTGCTGTGAAGCAGTTATGTTTCTGCAGACCTATTCTAGTTTATTCTTTTTGTTGTGATTTCTAGTTGGTTCTTTTTGTTGGTGTTCTAGCGGTCAGCTGGAAAAATTCTATTCTAACGTATGAGCTGAAATAAAGTCAATAATTCACGTTTATATTCTATTTTGTGTATGTATTCAAGCTTTTATTCATTGTTTCAAAAATATGATGTTATTAATTCAATTGAAAGGAAGGTGAGTCCTTCAAATTCATTTTAAACTGATAAATGATTTAATATAATTTAAACCAGCGATTTTTAAAAACCATACAGTCCACAACTCTATTCAAAACCCCTCCAATTCAAGTTTATGTAGTCTTTTTTGTTTGGGTACACATCATAACAGATTAAACCAAATGGTTTAAGGTGCCTTATAGAAGGTTTGTATCCCGTGTAAAGTTCAAAAGGTGTTTTTTGTTGTTCACGGTGTATAACTCTATTCCATGTATGACAGAAATGAAGACATGCTTCAAGCCGAAAACTAAATGGTAAATTACTATCTTTCAACATGGCATGAACACAATTTAAAATGGTTTGATTTAATCTTTCACACATACCATTCTGGGTACACATCGGGTGTGAAAGTATTTGTGAATTCGTGAGTAACACCATTTTTATCACAATAGGTTTTAAAAAGTTCATTATTGAATTCCGTACCATTATTAGTTCTAATAAACTTTAGTTTTTTTACCTAAGAAATGCTCAGCCCTAGCAATGTGCTTTTCAAAAACCTCATACACCTGTGATTTTTCTTTAATGGGGTATACAGCAGTTCGTTTTGAATACCCATCAGCAATAGACAAAAAATATCTTTCACCATTTTTACCCTCAACTTTTAAGGGTCCCTAGACATCCATAAATATTTTTTCAAGTGGTTCTTTTAGATTACTATCTTCTATTGATTTAAATGAAATTCTCCGTTGTTTACTGATTTTACATGGTTCACAGCATAACTTTTTAAACTTTAATTTAGGAAGCCCTTTTACACCATTATGACGACTAGTATTTACGATATCAGGACTTATATGACCAAAACAAGTATACCAATATTCAATATCTTTAGCCTTTGTCATTGAGATAGTTGACTTCAAAAACTGCCCCCCATTTCCTTTGAAAACTTTCGGGTAAGCATAATAAATACCATTTTTAAGTTTAGCTGTGAACATAAATTTTCCAGTTCTACTGAACACCGTCACCTTGCCCCTACCGCCAGAAAAAGTAGCACCATTTATATCCAATTTAGAACCGGATATAAGGTTTTTCCTTAATTTAGATGAATGCAAAACTTCATCAAAAACATATTCAGTATTATTAAAACTTAATCGAACAGAGCCTTTCCCATCTATAGGGACACTGACTCCATCTACCACGACAATTAAGTCTTCCCCCTCAATAGGACAATAATTTTCAAAGCAATTTAAATCTTTACTGAAATGGTGTGACGCTGCTGTGTCGAATATCCAACAGTCATCACTGTCATTACAATTACAGTAATTTAATTGAGCCAAATAGTGAAATGGAGGAGGGGTTACTTTGTTTTTACCGCGGCCGACTGAGCCATTAACATTTTTATCAGATTTAATAAATTTACTATTTTTAGATTTAGATAGGTTAACTCTACAGTCTTTCTTCATATGACCGACTTTTCCACATCAGTAGCAAGATAATGAAGTTTTAGTAGGAAAGTTTTTACCTCTATACTGAGTATTTTGTACCTCTACAGCCAAGTCATGTTTTCTATCTTCCTCTCGTACTTGTAATCTTGTCTCTTCAGCTGTTAACTCTGACACAATGGAACTGAAAGTCGGCATCCTTCCACCTGACTATATATTGGATGGCAGCTTCAAATTTCTTAGGGAGGTGCCTCAACAGCTGGAAACAGATATACTCCTCTGGAATTTCCTTACCAGTGTCCCTTAGTTGATCTGTAATTCTACAAAGTCTATTTACATAAGAATTTATTGTTTCATTGGAATTCATTACGCACTGAAAAAAGCTGCATATGTCTGGCCCTGGAGTCAGAGATAAAATACTTTTTTAGCTTTCCCCATGCCTCCACAGGACATGTATAATTATCAATAATATTTCTAAACTCAGGTGCTACATTTAAATACAACGTTGCTAAAGCCGATCTACTTCTGGATTTAAAATCCTCAACATTTTTAATAGTAATACCAAGGTTTTCATCTATCTCCGGTAGTTTTTCCGTTTTATTAACAATATCCCAACAATTCTTTTCAATTAGAATAAATTTCACATCTTTGCACCAAACAGGATAATTATTTGAATTAAGCTTTTCTATAGCAGGTCTTAAACTAACAGCGATTTTTAAAATCTGTACTTAATACAACTCTAAACACTTAAATAAACTGATTATATACTGGTAGCTATTTACTGTGGATAATAATTCAAAAAAATTCATAAATTGGGCATGTGAATCTAAAATACCTATAATCAGGCATATTTCATGCTAAATGATTCACTAAAACTTGTTTATAACAAAAACAAGTAAATTTCATAAAACCCAAAAACGAGTAGAATTTCCAAAAACCACGATCGTAATTTTCGATTTAAATGTATTAATTACACTAGCAGGCTACGCCCGCTTCGCTGGCCACTATATTTAAATGAATCTCCAAAAGAATTGGATCATTATTTATTTTTCACATCACATTATAAATAAAAACTAAAATAATTACATTGGAATCGCTCTAGACCTCGCATCGGGTACTCGCTGACTACGGCAGCTCTTTCTCTGCCCGCACTGTATCGGGAGCAGGTCCCCACTGCCTGCAGAAATCTCTTTCCTATGCATTTCAATATGGGTATTTATTGACGATAGGTGGGTCTGCCATTATTTAAGAACTACGATGTTAAAGATAACTGTATCTCAGCGTCAATTAAAAATTTTAGTTTTTGAACCAAGTATTTTATTGCTCATGCTATTTACACTGTATTACAATTTGATTCCGACCAATATAATGAAATAAAATAAAAAGTAGGTTTTCTTTTAGAATGAATTAAATACATAAAAAACAAATAAATTCCAATCAGTTTAATCCTTTCTACTATATACTACCATCATTTCCTGACAAATACTATAAATTAGAAAAAAAAAAAACTTTTAAAGAAATTAAATTAAAAAATGAAAAATAATTGTTGTTATACTACAAAAATTATACATAAACATAACTGTTATAAATACGTTTTTAAATTTTAAATTTAATATATTTAATTTTTTCTACTGCATTACCATTTTATTTTCAATAAATATAATAAATTAAAAAGAGAGAAAAGATTCGCCCTCAAATAAATGTATTAAATAAAAAATAAATTGCATAATATAGCCGTTGCTAAGATACGCAGACGATTACAATCGAAGAATAAATTCATGAAAAATGAAACATAAAAGCCAATGTTTAAAATCGAACAAACATTAATTTAAAAAATTCAAATTCGAAATTCGAAAAAATCTCGATGAGGTGCACACCTGCAGGGTCTCAGGTACCTATATGCCAAATTTGGAAGCTCTGCAATCAGTAGTGTGTAGTATTGTTCATGTTTAGATAAATGTATTTATTTTCCTGTTGAAAAAAAAAAAAAAAAAAAAAAAAACCTCGTATATTTTTTTTTTTTTTTTTTTGGCAACAATTAAATTATGGATTAAATTTAAATGGCTAATTTTTTGCTATTATTAGCTTATTATTTTCATATTTTTATTAATTAAAAGAAAACTAAACAGAAATTCGAAATTCTGACTTCGATGTGCACAATGATCCTTCGGGGGGCACCTTTGTGTTAAATCTCGTGACTGTCCGAGCTACCGTTTTCGAGAACAGTGAAATATATATACACATATTGCTCACTTAATAGTATAAGATAAGTATCCACAAGTAAAACACAATGCCCATAACCCTTATTAGCAAAAACTTAATTTTTACTTTAATTTGATTTAGCAGAGACTTATTAAACACAATGGAAGTCCATTTTAATTCAGTTTTAAAAATTTAAATATATGTTTAGAGTCTGTATAATTAAAGACTGACAAAGTTTTTAAAAACAATAACAATGAATTTATTTAACAGAAAAACTTAACAAGATTTTGTAGAAAAAGGTATCAAACATTATAATATAAACATAACAAAATCCATATTGAATGGCAACTATTTCATACTTTTAATTAATTAAAGCAAAGTAATCTAAACTAATGTGCTTAAATTTGGGATAAATATTGGAGTACTACCCAGAGAAAGAAAAAACAAACATTAAGAAAAAAAATTGAACGGCTATATTTTAAACATCAATCACTGATAAAAATAAATTATAAAAAAAAAACTTCTCTGACATCCAGGCCTGCCATTAAGTAATCCATCCTTTAAAAACTCATTATCAACAGCTTCATAAAATAAACCAATCATAAATAAAACAAACTAAAGATTAAAACATAATTAGCCCTAAAGTCTAAGCAACAAATTATACACTCATGCTAGAGCATAAACATCTGAGAGAGAGTGATGGGTGTTTTTTCCTTTCTATTTATATCACTCAGTGGATCAAATTACAGCCAATGGCTAACGGACACTTGTCTAGGCGATCAACAGACATCATAAACGAATGATGATAAATCATGACGTCACTATGCAGACTGCCGACACAATTTCCTGCCGGTCTATTGACCTACTTCCGGTTTGCTGGAAAACATCGTACACAAATGTAAACAAAGCATCATCACGGTAAATAAGTGTTAAACAGTTATATATGTTTAAAGTAGAAATTTCCCAATTAAAGATAAAAAATAAAACTTCTTTAATGACAGATGAAAAACCAAGTATCTTAAGAAGTAATGTAAATAAACATTACCTATATAAAGAGTTTAAGTTTAAAAAAAAAAATATGCCTTTTACTATATTTTAAAAATGATCTAACACTTTCCCCATATGTGAGTAGCCTCCATAAATATAATAAAACTTATTAATTTCGATAACACTAACACACAAATTGAAACTGCATGGTACAAAGGAAGCTATTAAAATCTTTTCAACAAGAACGATAGCCGAAAACTACGCACGCGCGACTTCGGCACGTGCCTTGACGTACGCCGGGAAAATAACTTCGCTGAGTTATAAATAGCGGGCGGCGATGGTAGTAGGTGTGCCCTTTGTCTCTGTTCATTTTCGCCGACTTTCGGCTTCATGATATATCGTCATAATAAGTGGCGTTTATTTTTTTTATATTCAATTAAAATTTCTTTTTATCGTTAGTTATAGTTCATATTAATCTTTTATGAGTTCAATTCGGAAATTAAATATGATTTAAAAAGTTTAATGGAGAGTATATGTTTGTTGATGTTGCAACAGTGACAGTCAAAATGTCATGTCTCCTCACAAGCCACGTCAATCCTTTCAAGGAAGCTCATTAATCATTTTTTTCTGCAATCAACTTTTGAGACCGTTTTTCTATCATCAAATATAATCAAGCTTCAGTCTTGTGTATATCCATTCTTTTTGTCATCCAGCATCTGCTTTATTTGGTATGTTTGTTATGTTAATTTCTTATATATTCATAAAAATATTTGTCTACTTAAATTATCTTATTGTTACCAATTTATATTAAAACTTATGTTGAATTTATAGTTTCAAATAAAATACAAATTAAAATTAAAACTTCTATGGTCATCATTTATACACTTTTACATGTTTATCTTTCAGCATATTTACTTATTCTAGCTTTCTTTTTCCTAATACTTTTAATTAGCTTTAAAAGTTGTTTAGCTGGTGTTTATGTCTAGAGTAGCTCCTCTGCTAATTCACTTAGCCTTGGATCTACTTCACACCAGCTAACAATATGTGCACGCAGCGCACGTATACCGTCACACGTGCGCGCGCGGCGTGCATGAGTCTGCGCTGCCGAAGGCAGTGGGGACCCGGTGTGAGTTTTTACCCGATCAGAAATGATCTTTTTTTTAGGGGGCACGAAGGGTCAGGGAAGAATATGCGCGCACAGCGCACACGGGACTGCGCTGCTGAAGGGGCGACTTTTTACCCGATCAGAAATGATTTTTTTTTTTTAATTTTTTTTTTCTTAAGACTAAAAGTTAGTGATAGTGATTCATTAATTATAGTGATTCCTTTGAAAATACTGACCCGCTAGTATATACTATACAAACAGCTGAATAGGATAAGTTTAACATTTTTCGAAATGAATTTCAATAATACCTGTTTATATTATTTGATCTCTTGACGAAATATGATAAATATTTGCACTTTGAAGTATCTTCATTTTAGATTTGTACTATGTGTATAAATTAAGTAAGGAGACTAGTAACATAGTATTTCATGATATTTGGGAGATGGGACTTGATAGCATGACAGGTGAATATTTGAAATGCCTTCAGTATAAGTTTTAACTCACTACAGTCATTTAGTTCATTGATATTGTGATTTTTTTTTTTTTTCACATAAAACAGTTTTTTTCTGGTGCATTCTAAAAATTAGTGACTTCAGTTTTGAGCAATGCTTTGATAGCAGCTATAGCTTAGGTTCTTTTTCACAGAACAATGGAAACTTTTGTAAAATTAAGGCTGTTGTATAGTTTGTTTCCGCAGTGATCGTTGTTTAGTGGAGAAAGTTGCAAGTAATGGTAAATTAGAAACATTACAAAAATACAGTCCAATGCAGACATCAGGATGCCTTTATTAAAGAAAGTTTTCTCTAAAAATTATCAAGGATGATTATTTTCAAAATATTACATACAAAGCGTTGTTAAATATTTAATGAAGATGCAACAATCCGTGGTGAAATGTTGAGATTGTCGAATAAGATAGGGGAGAGAACAAGTATAATTGAGTCTTTGCTATACGATGATCAGGAGCAGTTCCGTGTTCCCTTCCCTAAAACAGATCAAGGATGTCTAAAGTAAAAAGCCAATTTATAGTGCCAAATATTTTCTTTGTTTCTCGAATAAAATGATATAAATATTTTGAATTCAAAACTCCGTTATTAAAACTTATAACCAATTATTTCGCCAACAAAATAAGTCCCAAAAATAAAAAAAATATTACATCTAACGATTGCACTATAATTGTAATTTAGAAACTAAATCATTTTTTTAATGATATTATCTGACAGAGATTTCTAAATTTAGCTATAATGAAATAAACTTGTGCAATATTATTTGACTTTGAGTTTTCTAAAAGAGTAATTTATTTAATAAATTATACTTTGAACTGTCAGTTAGTTGACTGCTGATGGGTAATCAAAAAGTAATTTATTAACCGGAGATTTAAATTGCATCAGTTAATGATATTTATTCAACAAACAAAGTAATAAATCTACACTTAATTATTTGAGCTTAACGGAAAATACAAATTGTGCTCTTTCTATGTCTTTCTTCAGTCGAACCTCATTAACGTGAATCTCAAGGGAGATAAAAAATTTATTCATGTTATCAGTAGTTCATGCTATCAGTAATTAACCTTCATATAACTAAACTAATCTTCGTTTTGACAGGGATTATTGAAACAGTTCATGTTAAAATCAATTCACATTAACAGTGTTCACATTAGCGAGGTTCAACTGTAACATTAAAAGAAAATTTGTATTACTCAGTTAAATGAATTGAATTAACTGATATTATTTAGCTGATAATTTGGTACTTAATAAATTTCGAATAAAAATTAGAGTTATTTATATACTATATGTGAGTAACTTCCTCACAAAGGCTATATCATTATCTAATTTCCAGTACAGCTATTAGAATTGGAGGAACTTTCTCTAGCATTGTGGGGCTTACACACCTAGTATGTATTCTACTGGTCTGTAAACTAGACCACTTCATCTTTAATCCATTTGTGGTTATGCTGGTTCAATGTTTTCTCTTTGTAAGTGTTTTTAATAGGACATATTTTGTATCTTTGTAAGTAATTAAGCACTAACAGCGTTAAAAATTTAGCATTTAATACAATGAAACTATTTTTTGTCTGTATAGCAACATCATAATAATGAACAAACTATTCATAGTTGAAAACTCTGATCATGCATACATGTTCTTAACTTAGAAAATGGTTAGTTCAAGAAAATAATTAAATATTAGGGAAGATTGGGGCTAGTTGGCATACATTTTGGTTTTTATTTTTCTAACTTTTTGTGCAAAGAGGAATTCTGATGAATGTATCGGAAAGTTCAAATCTTTGGCTACAAAGTCATGTATGACCTATCAATTAAATACATATTTAAACAATCTCAAAAACACTTTTCCTAAGAGCTTTTAACAATGACAACTAAACCTGGGTGTGGAGTGAGTTGGCATAATGCAGACCTTGCAGCATTCCTAAAATTTTACTTGAGTTTTATTATATTGTCAAGAATGAATTTTCTTAAATGTTTTATTATTAAAGCATCGTGTAAACGTTATGTAAAAATGCATTGTTTTAAATGGTAGTAGAAATATAATAAAAGGTAGGAAAAGTAATAAAAGGTAGGTTGGTAGCGGAAATATAATAAAATGACCGTAAAATTTTAGAAACACTGTGAGGTCTGCATAATTTGATATCGGTAAGAATGCTTAAGCAGAACATAGCAATTTTTAAGGAAAAACATTTTATTTTTATTGAAACATCTTTTTTCAATAATATAATATTTGGCTTAAATTTTCTGTTTGATTGAATCAGTATTTAAAAAGTTAACATGATTATAAATTTTCAAGTGGTAACCTGATTTCAAGTTGTCCCGCTTAGTTTATAACATATGCTACTTTGTTAAAAATTGCAGATAAAGCTCATTAATAAATTTGGTTGAGACCCTTACATGGTCTATGTATACATCAAAATTCAAACAAATACGGTCTTAAATACGCTTTTTAGAATGTGAATTTGAAATTTTCAATTGGCCTCTACTTGAAAACAAAATGGTTGAGCAACTTGTTTAACAAACTCATCCAATATATTTATAAGATAAGTTTGCTGTCCAAATTTTGTTCGATTTGGAGTATTATTTCGGAAGTTATTGTGATTATAAATTTTCATGTGATAGCCTGATTTCAAGTGGACCAGCTTATTTTAAGATATCTGCCACTTTGTGAAAAATGGCAGATAAAGTTCATTAATATTTTCAAGTGGCCGTCACTTAAAAACAAAAAGGCAAAGCAACTTGGTTAATGAACACATCCAGGATATTTATAAGTTCACTGTCCAAATTTAGTTTGATTTGAAGTATTATTTTGGGAGTTATCGTGATGACAAAATTTTCATTATATGTAGATAGGTAGATAAATGAAGTGATTGTAATAAGTCGATTTCTAAAGAAATTAACCTGATAACAATAAAACTTGCTACTCTTATTTTAAGTTCATATATGTTATTTCTCTCTCGTATTTTCTTGATAGAATTTGCTGAAAGAAAAAAATTTTAAGGTCAATGATAATTTTTTATTATTCAAAAGCGCAGGTCTGTTGGTGGTGTAAAAAAAAAAAAAAAAAAAAAAAACTGTTAATTAAATTTCATTTAAATCAATTAAAAATTTCAGAGGATTACATTTTAAGAATTAAGAAAAATTTTTACGTCTTTTCCCCTTCCTTTTAAATTGTTGCTATACTTGTGGTGGAGAGGTTCAGCTGTCTCAAAGCTGATAGAATGAAAGTGCCGAATTCGATCCAAGATCATGCTCGTCGACCTAGCTAATCAGAATTTTCCGTGATTTCGTCTGAAATTCGTGCAAGTACGGGCTGGGAACTCTTGTAAGGAACCCCCAGTGGAGGGCACATTACTCAGGCCTCGGGTAGTCAGTTAGCCTTAACCCCCCCCCCCCCCCCAAAAAAAAAAAAAATGTCACTTAATTTTTAATAACTTTCTTTCAACATATAACGAGTAATAATTAAATAAAAAGTAAGTAAACAACACAAACTAGAAAAAATTCAAAACAATTGTTTCAGCTCAAAATGTAGACAACCCAAAACAATTGCTGTGTGTGTTTTGGCAGTCTGTGGTGTTTAGTTAAAACGTTTTTTATTTTGTATCCTCTAATATCAGTCCATTTTTGCATTTCACTATTATAAATGGGCATTTTTAATATGTGTATATCAGAGTTATACTTATCGTTAATAGATTTCTCCCTTATTTATTTATTTTTTTCCAAAAAAAAAAGGGGGGGGGGGAGGAGGCATGCTGTCACATTGGTTAAAAGTAAACCCGAAAGTTCGCTTTGAGTAAAAGCTGTTGCCCAAACTGATTTAAGACTCTAGTCTGAATTTCCCTACCTGGACAAATGTTATTGTAAAAAAAAAAAAAAATTAAAGATTTGCTTTGCAAAAAAATAATATATATTGTGATGACCCCCCCCCTACCTTGACGGAAACTTGCTGGAGTTCCCATGGACTTGATTGACGGCAGCGCCAGGAAGTCTGGACTTTAGAAAGGAGTTGGTGGCTAGCGTGGTTTTTGAGTTCTTCCGACACCATTCAATCCTGATTTCACGCTTCTTCCCTTTGATTTTTCCGACGACTCTAGCACATCCCATGGAAGTAGGCGACAGAGAGGCGCCCATCTTACGGTCAAGCGACTGGCCGGCGAATGTTCCTAGGTGCGGTTTGGAACCATAAGCACCTATGAAGAGCCTGATTGCATCAGGGGGTTGGTCCCCTCTCTCAAGGCCTGGGAGAGACCGGGGGACAAGGAGGAGCTCGAAAATTAACAGAGTCAGATTGGATCTTGGAGATCTCGAAGAGGCAGGAAGCCTAATGTGGACGATTAATAATTTAATCAGGCATGAGGCCTATCAATTCTAGTTTTTTTCTTTAATTGTAAATATTGTAAATTTTTGCAAATATTTCGGTATTAAACTAGATCAATTGTCCAAATGGCTCTTCATTCCTGCCCAATCTTCGTTTTTTTAAATTGTTCTTAGCTGTATTTATTGCGACGCTACCACAGCTAAGATAAATGGTGGCAGCTACTTGGGATACATTTGAACTATTGTTAAAGTTCATGGTCTCGTGCCACTCTTCAGCATTTAAAACGAGTAATTACAAAAAAATTTTATATTTTTGTGCACGCTCCTGTTGATGCCATGACGACAAAAAGGACAAGCAACGACTCTTCGTTCCAGTTCTCCGAGATGTCAACAAAAACAGATGAGTCCCATTCTCTTTCCTACGGAGAGGTAATTTAATTAATCATTTTTTTTTTAATTTAAATTGTCGTAGGTTTTTTTTTAAATTGGGAAGTGTACAAGGTAATCATTTAGTTTTGATAAAATGTTGTAGAGTAGGGTAATATTTATTTAAATCGCATTGATTTTTTATATTTTTAATTATGTTTAAATTGTTTTAAAATATATTTTGAAAGCAACTTACTAGTTTTTATTTGTTTGAGAATTAATCGCGATAAACTCAGTTTTAAACAGAAAGATTATAATCTGATTTTAGAGACAATATTATTTGTTATTTTGTTTTTAAAAGTGACTTGAAAATCGAGTTTAATGCTATAGAAATTTTTTAATAATTTTTGAATTTTGAATTTATGTGTCAATTCAAAGAAAACTAGGAAAATTGATATCGAGGAAAATTCTTTGAGAATTTTATTTAACTTTAGCGGAAATTGCTAAAAGTTAGAAAATATTTGCACTTTTAAAATTATCTGATATAAAAATAGATAAAATTAGCACTGAAATTAACGGGATTTGTTAATTGGGAAATCAGTCATAATTTATTTTTTACTATTAAAGTGAGTGGGTTTTTATTACTATATCGGTGATAATTTTGGAAATTGTGCTGAAAGTTTTTCTATTTATTTAATGTATTTTTTGTGTTTATTGTATTACATGATATTTTGTGTAGAATTTTAAATTCAAGTATAGAATTAGGAAATTTTTAAATTTAGGAGTTAGTTTAATTTTATTATTTCGGGCAAAATGTCTAATTTTAAAGATGTTCTTTGCGGTCAAAACCGAAATGTTTTATTAGCGTTAGCTAGGGAATTTGACACAGATGTGTCAGAAAAAGATCGTATGAAGGTGATAAGACAAGCTGTATTAAAAGCGCCGGATTACACCGAGAAAGAAGCTAAAATCTTCTTAGAACATATTCTTCAACAGGAAGAAGAACGCGTAGAACGAGAGAAACAAGAGCGATTAGACCGGAAAGAACGGAAAAACCGGGAATTTGAGCTAGAAAAATTACGATTACAGGGCGCTGTAGAAAATGTTAGTCTAAATTCTGGAAGCTCCGGGTTAGATTGCGCGCCTGTAAATAAAGTTAATCTAAAAGATGTAGTGCCTAAATTTGATCCAAAAGTTATGGATATAACTCTTTTTCTAATGATTTTCGAGCGTCAGGCTCAGAGAGAAAATTTAGATGAAAGCAAATGGGTTTCTCAGTTGTTCACTTTGGTTCCAACTGAAATCGCAGAGTTAATAATAAAGGAACCAGTTGAAAAAGCCGATGATTTTCAACATATAAAAAAATTATTGTTAAAAAGATATAGGCTAGGTGCAAATGCATTGAAGAAAAAATTCGAAGAACATACCCGTAAGCCCTTGGCCTTGTGTTCGGACCTTGTTTATGAATTAAGGGGTTACATGGAAAACTGGATAGAAACAGTAGGCGCAAAAGACTACGAGTCGCTTAAAGAACTTATTCTTACAGAACAGTTGAAAAAAAGGGTTCCCTTAGAAATCCGCGACAAATATTTAGATGAATGGGATAATTTTAAATCAGCGAGTGAACTAGCCGACAAATGTGATATGTACGAAAGTATACGTTCGGATCATAGCGATAATGCATTTATATATTATGACGGACATCAAGTCGGAAATAATAAATTCGTTGAAAATAAATCGTACAGGGATCAGAAAACTTCGGAGAGGAAATTAAAAAAAGAGAACCTATCTAAAAATTCCGGAAAAAAAGAAATCAGTCGGGAGAAAAAATTCGACGAAATTTTTGATAAAAGACGGGAGGTAACGTGTTTTCACTGCAAAAAACGCGGTCATATTCGTCCAAATTGCCCTGAGCTAGAAAAGAATGAAGTTAGCGATATTATTCATCATATTGGAGCAAACTCAGGTTTAAGTCATTGTTTCAAACCTTACGTAGATAAGGCGGTGATTAATGGGGTGAAAAGAGAATATCTTAGAGATACAGGGTCAAAATGGGATTTATGCAACCGTAGTTGGTTTAAAAAAGGCTATTTTATCGGAAAAAGTGTCTTAATGCGCTCTCCCATTGATGAAGAAAGCAAATGCTTGCCATTAGCTCGGGTAACTATAAAAGGAGGTTTCGGAAAAATTGTAACTATGGCAGCTGTCAGACCTGGTGACATAGAAGAAAATTATTATGTTTTAGGCAATAAAACGGCAGAGCTTATTGAAAAACTCAGAAAAAATCCTAAACCTTTTAATTCAGGCTTTAAAAGGCGCAAAGGTCCGAAATCTAAATCAAAATTCGATAGACTTAGCTATTGTAGTTTTAAAGGCGAACTTTACAATTCTTCATCTGAAAAGATTAAGAGGAAGCAAAGAAATAGGAAAGATAAAAGTTTCGTTTCGGATTTGGAGAATGGGAAAACTAATCAGACGGTTGACGCGCAAACAAAGAATCATCGCTCCCCCGTCTATTCCTGTTCAGAGAAAGATAAAATTTCAGATAAAGCACTTTGTTCGCAATACGAGAATCGGAAAATCTCGGAATGGGATTTACAAAGGTTTGAGGACTACGAAATGTCATAATTCTATTCATAAGTTGCATGTACATAAGTTTAATTTCATAGAAACTACTTTTATTTTTATTCAGTTATTTTATATTAGTTTGGTTATTTTATTTATTTATTTTATTTTATTTTTCTTTCTTAGTGTATGTTTTTATAAAATTGATTGAATTAGGTTGATGTTATGATCGTAAGGACGACAATAATAATAAAAATAATTAAAATCTATGTATACAATACACATTTATTCGGTGTATGCCTGTGAAATATTAATGCTGGCATTGTGTTTATTTATGAAAATGATATCATGAAGATTTTAAAATTTAATCGGTCAATTGTTGCGATATGTTGAATTTAAGTTCACTTCATATTCTGAATATTTAATTTGAAGTTTAATGCAACAAGTTATTAAATTTAATGTCCTAACGAGGCAAAGTGTATACATAGTTATGCATTGAAAAAGTATCCTTCTTAATATTATTATTGTTATTGTCTATATTTGTGTGTTTGTTTTGATGGCATGATAAGAATGTTTTAGAGGTTTTTAAATGTAAGACTGTTAAGTTCTGTGAAAATATCATTCGGTTAGAGGGATAATAATCCACTCACTTTTATAGAAAGAATGATGGTAACTAATTCATGTCTTATTCAATGGGCTTGGTGTTTACAAAAACATTACTTTTCGACAGAACATAAGCCTGGGAAAAAAACATTCTAATGCAAGGGTTGAGCAGATTGAATTAATCTGTTTGGAAATGCAAATCATTAAAGAGAAATCCTTTGTAAATAAATTTAAGGATTATTAATAATATTTTTTTTCCCTTTTATATTTTTGTAATTTTTAATTGGAATAAATGTACCTAATATTTAGAAATGGATTCATTGAATATGGTTTAGAGGAAAATAAATTATTTCTTCCTATTTCACTGTATTTTTACTTTATTTTATTTTAAGTGAATGTAATGTTATTTTGAATCTCATGAGAATTTTAATAGTGTATTCTAAGTATGTCTCATAGAGTGTAATTTTTCACTTAAAACTGAGTATATGGGTCAAATTTTTGTTTTATTTTTCTCTTAAATGATAATTGTTTAAGTTTATGATATAAATTTTGGGGCGTCATGACCTCTCTATGGTGAGTGTAATTGGGGGCCCTGTTTCCAGGATGAAATTTCCTTCATATTAAGGAAATTCTTTTAGGGGGGAAGGGCTGTGATGACCCCCCCTTCCTTGACGGAAACTTGCTGGAGTTCCCATGGACTTGATTGATGGCAGCGCCAGGAAGTCTGGACTTTAGAAAGGAGTTGGTGGCTAGCGTGGTTTTTGAGTTCTTCCGACACCATTCAATCCTGATTTCACGCTTCTCTTTGATTTTTCCGACGACTCTAGCACATCCCATGGGAGTACGCGACAGAGCGGCGCCCATCTTACGGTCAAGCGACTGGCCGGCGAATGTTCCTAGGTGTGGTTTGGAACCATAAGCACCTATGAGAAGCCTGATTGCATCAGGGGGTTGGTCCCCTCTCTCAAGGCCCGGGAGAGACCGGGAGACAAGGAGGAGCTCGAAAATTAACAGAGTCAGATTGGATCTTGGAGATCTCGAAGAGGCAGGAAGCCTAATGTGGACAATTAATAATTTAATCAGGCATGAGGCCTATCAATTCTAGTTTTTTTCTTTAATTGTAAATATTGTAAATTTTTGTAAATATTTCGGTATTAAACTAGACTAATTGTCCAAATGGCTCTTCATTCCTGCCCAATCTTTGTTTTTTTAAATTGTTCTTAGCTGTATTTATTGCGACGCTACCACAATATATACACTCATGTTTGTAAAAATTGCAACACCAAGAAGGAATGAGAATATTAGAATGATATTTATTGGGCACATACATTATAGTAGGAAGAGCAGTTGATTAAATTTTTAGGAATTTCTGAATAATATATCCTAAGAAAACAGTATATAAAGCAGCGAGCTGTAGGAGTAATAACTACACTTATCTGCCTAGGCATTGAATTGAACAGCGATTGGATGACATATTCTTGTACAGCACTTCATGAAGCTTTAACAGGATGCCACAGTTCATAGACCGTAGTTACTGGTGAGTGGTGGCTGGCAGCTCGCTATTCAACGATTAAACAAACATTTTCATTGGTGCGAGATCAGAAGAACGTACTGGCCGGAGCAATGGTTGAAAACATTCTCTATCAAGGAAATTTCGGACAATACAGACAACATGCGGTCATGCATTATCCTGCTTAAGTGTTGAGCTACGGAAGCCTGGAATATAGGGCAGAGGGGAAGGCCTTAACTCACTAGAAATTTAATAGCCTCTACTCAGAGTGCCGGGAATGCGAACAAGAAGTAATTGAGATGTGTATCCAATGGGACCCCATACCATAACTGCAGGTAATGGACAGTGTTACGATGTGAAGTCCCAACTGGTAATGTGCATTATTCACAATGCTGTTAAATATGAATGAGACAATCTTGATGCTGTAAACAGGATTGTGATTTGTCTTAAAAGCGACTTCACTCAATTCCTGCGTCCAGGTTCGTCGTTGACCACACATTAAAGGCGCTCATATCAATGATACAGTTTTGAGGGTAATCAAAATTTTGATAGCCGAATACTGGGTCACCACTTGGAGTGATGGTATGCAGTACCGTTGGATACACGTCTCGATCAAATGTTGTTTTCATTCGCGCCATAACATTTCTGAAGAGTTAAGGCCAATCACTCTGCTCTATATTCAAGGCCTCTGACTCTGAAGCGCAATATTTAAGTAGGACAATGCACGACCGCAAATTGTCCGTATTGTCCAGACCTTCCTTGATGCAGAATATATTCGACTGTTACTCTGCCCAGCGCGTTCTCCTGATTTTTCACCAATGAAAATGACTGTTTAATCGTTGAAAAGCGACTGGCCTCCACCACTCTCCAGTAACTACGATCGATGAATTATGGCATTATGTTGAAGCTTCATGAAGTACATTTCATCCAATCACCGTTTGAGTGAATGCCTAGGCAGATTGCTGTTATTGCTCACAGAGATCGCTGCTTTATGTATTGTTTTCTTAGTACATATTACTCCAAATTTCCTGAAATTTTAATCAATTGGTCTTCTTCCTACTCTAATGTATGTGCCCAATAAATATCATTCTGATATATGCATTCTTTCTTAGTGTTGCAATTTTTACAAAAAGGAGTGTACCTATATACACTAAGTGACAAAAAAAAAAAAAAAAAGCCGCACTGCAGAAAAATTTATTTATACCTTTTGGGTTTGTAATAATTTAAAAACTAATGATTCAAACAAATAAAATTGTTATGTTTGTATAATGCAGAAGTCGTAACATGATACCTATGTACAATTTCGATTTAATAAATCGATTTATTACACTCTACGAAGTATGTAATAAAAATCTACATAAAATTTTCTTTTTAAACGTAATATGATAAACATATACTTTGTATTCTATCATGATTTATTATATGAAATAAACAAGCGCGCGCTTGAATTGTTAGGGATTCGCCTAATTCCACCAGTAGTCTAACCCCATGTTATTCTATAAAGAAATTTGTTTTATAAATCCCTCATTAACCTTTAAAAAAAAAAAAAAATCTGTTTTAATATTTACAAAGTTCAGAACCATTAAATAGCTTCTCGTTTTCTAAAAAAATGATTTTAGAAAGTTTTAGTATTTTAATTTGAATATTTAAAGTGCAAAAAATCCTCTTAGTTATTATTATTATTTTATTTTTTACATTTTACGGCCTTAAAATAGAATATTAAAAAATTAACTTTTGAAAATGAGAAATGTTTTACTGGTTGTGACTTTTCTGAAACGGAATTTTAAAAAATATATTATGTATAACGAGTTATTTATAAAACAAATAGTATATAATATAAAACAAATAGTAAACCATAGAATAACAAAGGGTTAGTCTGATGGTTGAATTAATTAGGTGAAGTATCCACTTAATAGTCGGTGGTGAATGGGTTAATTGGTGCTATTTCAATATATGAAATAAAGCTATTTATTTGTTAGATCTAAGCAATTATTTAATAAAAATATGTATTCTGGATTGGATAATTCCGCCTTTAAATGGAATTACTGCTTTAATGCGCAATGGCATAGTATTTTACAGTCTTTTAACATGAAACTCTGAAATTTCACTGTGCCATGTATCATAAATATTTTTTATAGTTCTTTCAAAGTTGTAGGCTACAAATTTTTAATCCCCACCTTCTTTTATAGACTAAATATTTTCGAGCAGATTGAGATTAGAACAATTTTCAGGCCTAATAAAGAAGAAATCCTGAGATATTCTTTGTGAGATTTAATTTTAAGTAAAAAAAAAAAATGATAACATCCAGATTATAGATGCTGATGAGAATGGATAAGTAATTTTAACAACTTGAATCAAATAAATGTATCACAAGCGCCATATAACAAAGTGCATTATCATCTTGAAATGCTGATTATGGAAGAGTCTGAAATACCCCCAAAGTAGTCGGTCAGGTAACAATTTTTTGATGGCCAAGTTTTATTTCGGGTTAATTGATCCCTTGAACATGAAAATTTTCCAGACTCACCGAAAAAATATGCAGTTTCGTTTCATAATGTACGAGGAATATGCCATTGTTTTACAAGTGCGATTTTCATTAAGTCAGTCACATTTTTGTGATCAGATCTGCTTGTTTCCGTCAGTTCGAAATAAGTTAAACTTGACTCATCAGAGAGAACAACTTCAGCCCAATAATTAATTACTAATCATTTTTTATTTTTTTTAACCCTCTAATGTCTTGGTTTTCTAATTCTTTTCGGTAAGAATGAATTTTTTAAAGATTTTTTGGCAATTAAACCCGCTTTGTTTAATTGTTATTTCACTGTATTTAGATAAATTATGTTACTAAACACTTTTTCTGAATCCCTGCTATGCTCTAAATGTAATACAAACTGATTTTTAAAGCGCTGGCTTTTTAACTTGCGGTCATCTTGACTGGATGAGTAACGTGGCCGCCTAAGGACAATTGTGCAGTTTAAACAGCTAAAAAATATTATATCTTGCTAAAAATCAGATCACTATTATTTTGTTAACATTTAATCATTTTGACATCCTACGTATTAAAATATTTTTTTTATTTTCGCTCTAAAATTAATATTTTTTGTGGTATCGTTAATTGCCTTATTCTTGCCATTTTTGAAATAATTTCTAAAATTACAATTTTCCGAACAATCGCATCTTGTTTTTAACACTTGGCTCAATCCTAAATTGCACGCGGAACACAAAGTAATAAAATCTGTTCAAAAATTTACTTTGAAACAATAAAATTAGCGATTACAGAAAGAAAAATGGAAAATATCCAAGTGCGGCCTTTTTTTTTTTTTGTCGCTTAGTGTATATATAACACATCATGCAATAAGTCCCAGGACTAATCCTCAGATAGCGTCGCAAATGAAATATTTCTGTGTGGGTAAAGTAAACCTTACTTTCAAAAGACACACGTTAAAGTTTCATGATATTTCGGTCGTTTGTTGCCGAGATATCAAACTTTTAGTGACCCTACTTTTGATGTTTTCAAAATGAGGGACGAAGCTGAATTTCATGAGTTGAATAATCATTGCTTTGTGATAGGCAAAAATATTGTTGAAATTTAGCAATGGCTTAACAGTTTCCACAGTATTTTTGTCCATCAAAAAAATATGTTAATAGATGGCAACTATATATATAACTAGATTAATATACAGATTTGATTCATAATTTTAGAAGCTTTTTTTTTTTATAACTAAAAAGCAGAAAATAAAAATTTAAGTAAAAAAACATTTTTTAACAGTAGAAACTTTTTACTGTGGAGCCCTGAAAAGCATAAAATAAAAATTTATTCTTGCAAAGACATGCTATAAATAAATGAAAGTTTCAACTCTAAGAAAATTTTAGAGAAAAATATCGATATTTCACTTTTGCATGCAAGAGATCAAAATTTTTAAATATTCAAAATATTTTAAAAAGCTTTCGAGACCTTTGAAATTTATGGTACAACAAATACTTATGTAGAAACTAATGACAAAGAATATTGGTCTCGATAGCTTTTTAAAATATTTTGAATATTCAAAAATTTTCATCTCTTGCAAAAGTGAAATATCTGTATTTTTCTCTACAATTTTCTTAGTGCTGAAACTTTCATTTATTTATAGCATGTCTTTGCAAGAATAAATTTTTATTTTATGCTTTTCAGGGCTCCACAATAAAAAGCTTCTACTGTTAAAAAATGTTTTTTTACTTAAATTTTTATGATCATGACGATCTCATAATTTGTATAACCTCTTACAAAGTCGTAAAAATTAGCCTATTTCCCATCCTGTACTGGGGCTGTGATATCCCAGTCGGTAGAGCGCAGAGCTCGTAATTGGAAGATTGCGGGCTCGATACTCGAGCCAGCCAAAGACCGTCGTGTACACTGATCATCAATTAGATATTAGAACAGACCCCGGACGAGTAACCTTTTTGCTTCCCAACATTCATCCAATTCATTTACCAAACCTAAGGATCCTAAAAAAGGGAACTGACTCACAACTCAATTTGTTGCCACTGCTCTTGTCTTTTTTAGAATAAATGTTTGAAATTATGGGTGGTTCTTAAACTATTCATTGTTCTAATCATTCAGAGATAGGATTTTGACCAGCACAAAAAATAGAAAAAGAAGGAAAAGCTTAATTTCGGTTTGGGCAACATTTTTGATGTGAGATGGCCACCAAACCGATTTGTCTACCAAAAAATCGACATGTCACTTCCACCAAAACAAGTTTTCCCCACCTTTGTTATCGCTGTTTTATATCTCGGTTTGGTGTAAATTAAACACAAACCACATCCTTCAGTCGGCAGCAAAAGTATCTGAGCACTAGTAAAAATTCCTATGTAAAAAAAGTACGCTTAATGTTAATACTGTTTTGTTAAATAAATCCTTGTCGAATCATGTTCTTAGACTGCTCTAATATTTAATCGATTTGCTGAAATGAAAAGCTGAAATGAAAAGCGAGTAATATAATCCTTGTTATTAATTGAGAGCTGCTCTGTTCGACTTTTCTTTGGAGTTTTGGTGGTAGGTAAGGTTGGTTGGTTTTTATGTCGCACTAGTGCTGCGCAATGTTGGTAGTAAGAGGAAAAAAACATTTATTTAAAACATGCAAAGTATCACGAACTAGTTGCCAAGAAAACGATTGTCGCCAAACGAAGGAGCAAAAACTGCAGTGATGTTCCGGGAATTTTTCTCCATAACCAGTATGGGAAATCCGCACTCTTCTAGAACTAGAATATCTGCTCAATGACACTAATGGTGGATGGTGCACGTAAAATCTGTCGTGGCCACAATGTCCTCCATGTTCCCTATACCTCTAGGGGTATACGGAACCGAAGTGGGGGAACCATCCCCTTCATGGAGGATCAAAATTGCGATGGCATGTGTTGCGAAAATCGCTACTTCCACTTCTATTTTTTGTAATCTGATCGTCTGCGCCTGCGCGCACGAGAGGAATTGTGCGTTCGATAGCAAGATTAAGAATGTTCTAAGTTCAAAATGTAAATATTGTGTATTGTTAGCGCGCGTTAGATATTTATGTAATTTTATCAGTATTATGTCTTTAATAATTTGTGATTGTGTATTTCTCCAGATTAAATGAGTTTATTTAAAGAAAATGATTGCTTAATTAGCGAAAGTCTCCACTAATTATTGTATTAAGAACGAATATTTCATCCCTCGAACAATATAGATGAAGGAAGGTAAGTTTTTCTTAGCTTTTATTATTGAATTGAAACATAAATGATTCTATTTGTTTTTATTACGAAATTTTTGATTAGATGAAGATTTGTAGAATCAATTTGCTGAATACTAATTTATTTAAAATTTAGTATATAGATATCGAATATAGTTATTCTTAAAGTTTGAATTCGATATTTATTGGCATCCGACTGTCGCGATCTGTTTACCTAGGATTATAATGGAAAAATTAGCTAAAGGAAGAACACCTTTAAGAAGTGCGTTTACACGTATCGCTAATTTATTGGAGAATAATTTAATAGAGGAAGATAAGAATATAGAAGAAATTGAGGTTTTATATGCTCAATTAAATGAAAAATGGGCAATGTTATGTCCAAAAGAAAAAGAAATATTAGATGTTCTAGTTAAAGATGATAAGTGTACACAAGATAATTATAATAAAGAGTATGAAGGCTTTAGTTCTTATGAAGACAAATTTATTAAATTAAGAACAAAAGTTGAAAACTTTTGAAAAATTCTGAAATTGAAAACAGTTTTCAATCAAATGAAAATATAACGAAACGAAAGTTCAAACTTTCTGAAATAGAATTTAAATTGTTCGGGGGGGAAATAAAATAATGGTTGCCTTTCTGGGCACAGTTTGAGAAAATACACAACGATGAAGAGATACCAAATGAAGATAAATATCAGTATTTGTTACAAGCCACAATAAAAGGCTCAAGGGCACGGGAAATTGTTGAATCGTATACCGCCACAAAAGATAGTTACAAAAATGTAATAGAATGTCTTAAAAGTCGTTTTGGGCGTACAGATATGTTAATTGAAGTTTATATAAGAGAAGTTCTTGCGTTAATGATGAATAATGCTATAAGTAAAGGTCAAAAAATGCCACTTTTTAAATTGTATGATAAAATTGAAACATATTTACGGTCTTTGAAAATGTTAGTTTCAAGTGAAAATTATTCATCAATTTTATACCCGTTAATTGAATCTTGCTTACCTGTAGATATTTTAAAAATATGGGAAAGAAATTTGAGTTCGACCTTGAACTACGCAAAACAGGAAAATGATGATGAATTGAAATCAGGTAACAAATTAGATTGTTTGATGAACTTTTTGCGGCATGAAATTGAAAGTGAAGAAAAGGTGGAACTTGCTCGTAGTGGATTTAATTTTGAGAATGTGAATAAAAGTACTTATTCGCCACCCATTCGACGTGAAAGAATTATTCCTACCGCAGCTGAATTATACTTCTGAAGAGAAAAAATAAATGTGTATTTTTTGCAATAAATCACATGTAAGCAGCGAATGTAAAAATGCTGAGAATTTATCCTATGATGATAAAAAGCAAATATTGATGAAAAAAGGTGCTTGTTTTAAATGTTTAGCTGCAAAGAAACATTTATCTCGATTTTGCAAAGCGAAGATACCGGCCTGTGATTGCGGAAAATTTCATTTCAAGATAATGTGCCCTGGGAAAAGCGATCAAGAACATCGAATTAAATTTCAGCAATTTGAAAATTTAAATGCTGAAAATAAGAAAGACACTGTTTTAGCAAATAAAACCAGTACTCAACAAGTTCTTTTGCAAATTCTGATTGCTTATCTTACAAAGGGAAATAAAATGAAATACATCAGGATATTATTTGATTCTGGCAGCAGCAAGTCCTATTTGTCAACTTTTGCATTAAATGAAATGGGATATAAATGCATAGGTAAAGAAGATTTGACACATAGCTTATTTGGTGGAGTAGAAACTGTGGTACCCCATCAGAAATATTTAATAGGACTGAGTGACTATAATGATAATTATCGTTGCAGTCTTGAAGTATTAAATCAAGACAAAATTTGTTCTGAAATACCAAAAATTCCCTATGGTTCATTTCTAAATGAAATTAAGCATAAAATTCATTTGTCTGACCTGAATTATCATGTCGATTTATTGTACGAATTTTCCCCGAATGAAATCCATGGCTTAATTGGAGCTGATGTCATTGGAAAACTATACACTGGAAATATAAAACCATTAAAATCTGGTTTTGCATTAAAGAAACCCGCCTTGGGTGGACGCTAATGGGAAAAATCGGACTGAAAGTTCCAGATAGTACAAGTAACGTCATTACATGTAAATGACACGAAAATTTCTGATTTATGGCGACTTGATGTGCTTGGGATTCTCGATCCAGGAGAGAAGAATAGCCGAAAATAACTTGAAATAGCAGCCGAAGAGCATTTTAATAGAAGTATCAAACGTGACGCTGAAGGGAGATATGAAGTGAATCTCCCATGGATCCATGGCCATCCTCCTTTACCCACTTGTAAAAATATTGCAGAACGAAGATTAAAAGGTTGTATAGATTCGCTCAAGAAAACAGGGACATTAGAAGCTTATGAAACAGTATTAACAGAATGGATTCAAGAAGGTGTTATAGAAGAAGTTAAAATTCTGGATAATGATGAAAGTGAACATTATTTGCCCCACAGGGCCGTAATAAAAGAAAATTCTACTACAAGAGTTAGGCCTGTTTTTGATGGTTCTGCCAAAGAGAAAAATTCCCCTTCAATCAATGACTGTTTAGAGAAAGGACCTAACACCGTCGAACTGATTCCAGCAATCTTGAATAAGTTTCGATTAAAGAAAATAGGAGTAATTGCTGATATCCGAAGAGCTTTCTTACAAATTCGACTTAGTAAATGTGATAGGTCATTTCTGAAATTCTTATGGTGAGAGGAAGGTGGTCCCACGAAACCTAAAGTTTTTCAACATCGTAGAGTTGTTTTTGGACTTTCTTGTTCGCCATGCCTACTCGGTGCTACTCTTCGATATCATCTGAAAAATGTTTCCGCTCATTTTGAAGAAACAGCTACCATGTTGTTAGAATCATTTTATGTGGACAACTGTATCACCAGCGTTGAAAACTATGAAGACCTCGTGAATTTTTTCGAAGAATTCAAGTTAATTCTCAGTGATGCTAAATTTGAGCTTCGAGGGTGGGAGCACAATTTTCCCAGTCCATCAGAAGAAAGATGTATTCCAGTCCTGGGATTGAGATGGAACTTAAAGAATGGTACCTTGTCTGTAGATTTACGAGATACTTTAGAAGATGATACCCCTGCAACGAAAACGAAAATACTGAGTGCGGTACATAGAATATTTGATCCCCTTGGCTTCACATGTCCGGTTACCTTGGGGCCGAAGATTCTCCTGCAAGAGTACTGGAAATTGAAAGTATCATGGGATGCAGAATTGCCTGAAAAAATTACCAAGAAGTTTGAGGAGTGGCGAAAAGAAGTTCCTAAATTGAAAGAAGTCAAAATCCCAAGATGCCTCACTCTGAATCATGAGGCGCCAGAAAATTTAAGTTTACATATTTTCTGCGATGCAAGCAAGAGTGCAAACGCTACCTGTATATTCTTAAGAAGTGAAACTGGAAGTTCAGTATCTTGTCAACTTGTACAGGCTAGAAGCAGAGTTGCTCCTATGAAAAACTACTTCTATTCCAAGATTGGAACTCCTTACCTGCTGCATAGGAGCGAGATTAGCTTAGACTGTGGTGAATGATCTCCGAATAAAGAATATCCCAAAATTTTTCTGGCCCGACTCCGCAAATGCACTATATTGGATAAAGGGAAGTGAAAACTGGGCGCCTTTCGTTTTTAACAGAGTTAAAGAAATTAGATCTCTGACAGAGCCTGAAAATTGGCACCATGTACCAGGGTCTTTCAATGCAGCAGATTTACCATCTCGCGGCTGCAGTGTTCAAACATTGATTAAATTTAAGTGGTAGGAAGGTGTGCAATGGTTGAGGAAGCTAAGACAAGAATGGCCAAGATCTAATACCCTTCCTGACTTCGATATAGCGTACTCCGAGAAGAAGAAAACAGTAATTAGTGCTACAAATCATGAAGATTCAAGTGAGAAGCTTTATAACCGTATTTCGTCATACAATAAATTGTTAAGAATCACTGCTTGGATATACAGATTTTTTAATAATTGTAAAGTTGAACCTTCACATCGAATTTTTGGATTCTTAAATTCAGAAGATATAAATGAAGCTGGAACTGTTATGTTGAAAAATGTACAAAAAGAATCATTCTCGGGTCCTGTAGATAAACGCCTGAAATCCTTTAACTGTTTTATGGATACGAATGAACTTATGAAAATGAAGACTAGAATCATCATGAGAGAAGATACACAAAGTTTCCGATATCCGATAATATTGCCATCCAATCATCCAGTGGTAGAAAAACTTATCCGAACCAGACATTTAAATTTGAATCATGCTGGTGTCCAGATCCTCATGAATAATTTAAGAGAAGATTTTTGTATTTTAAAGTATCGGAAGACAATAAGAAATGTTATCAGAAATTGTGTACGTTGCAAAAGATATGATGCTAGACCAAAGCCCATCATAGAAGCACCTCTCCCAGTTGACAGAATAAAGGAAGCAGCAGTGTTTGAGGCCATATGAATTGATTATGCCGGTCCTCTAATTCTTCGAGGAGGTCAAAAAGTCTGGATAATCATCTTCACTTGTGCCGTCTACTGAGCCTTGCATTTAAAGATAGCTACATCCATGTCGACTGAAAATTTTCTACAGGCTCTCCAAAGATTCATAGCTCGAAGAGGAAGACCCACAATAATTTACTGTGATAATGGCTCGAATTTCGTTGGTGCGGAAAATTTACTTAAGAAAATCAATTGGGATACCATTTCTCAATACAGTGAAGCTCAGAAGATCCTTTGGAAGTTCAACCCTCCATCTGCACCGTGGTGGGGTGGGTGGTGGGAACGTTTGATTTGTATAATCAAGGGAATTCTTTGAAAAGTCTTAGGAAGAAGTTCGTTGACTTTAGAAGAAATTAATACTGTTATTTGTGATACTGAAGGCATTATTAATCAATGTCCTTTAACTTACCTCTCCGAAGATATTAATGATCTAACTCCACTTACTCCTGCTATGTTTTTACAGGATATTAAAGAATCAGGCATTCCCGATCTTGATGTCTTAGATTCATCATTTCTGAATAAAAGATATGCCTATAGACAGCGAATAAAAGAAGATTTACGAAAAAGGTTTCGAATTGAATATTTGGGGCATTTAAGGCAATCTTCAAAATTTACTAAAAATCAACGACCCATCCAAATTGGTGATATCGTTATAGTATCCAGAGAAACCATCAAGAAAATTGACTGGCTTCTCGGTAAAGTTATTGAACTCTGTCCATCTAAAGATAACCATGTTAGATTAGTAAAAGTGAAAATGAAAGGTGGTGAATTTTTCCGTCCAGTGCTTAGATTAATTCCTCTAGAAGTAACTCCTGAAAGTTGTGCTGATTTACCCTATTCATCACAAATTTTTAAGTCGAATATCCAACCTCCTGAAAAGAACTCTGTTCCAGTGACTCCTCCAACTGAGATCTGTTCCAGTGACTGAACCTACTGAGCCAATTGACAAAAGTTTTGTAATGGACATTCGTGTAGAGACTGTTCCACTTGAAAATCGATCCAAATATGGACGTTTGTTAAAGCCAAAAGGGAAGTTTGAGTTTCTCTAAAAATCCTCGAAACTCAAAGGTGGGAGTGTGTTGCGAAAATCGCTACTTCCACTTCTATTTTTTGTAATCTGATCGTCTGCGCCTGCGCGCACGAAAGGAATTGTGCGTTCGATAGCAAGAATAAGAATGTTCCAAGTTCAAAATGTAAATATTGTGTATTGTTAGCGCGCGTTAGGTATTTATGTAATTTTATCAGTATTATGTCTTTAATAATTTGTGATTGTGTATTTCTCCAGATTAAATGAGTTTATTTAAAGAAAATGATTGCTTAATTAGCGAAAGTCTCCACTAATTATTGTATTAAGAACGAACATTTCGTCACTCGAACAATATAGATGAAGGAAGGTAAGTTTTTCTTAGCTTTTATTATTGAATTGAAACATAAATGATTCTATTTGTTTTTATTACGAAATTTTTGATTAGATGAAGATTTGTAGAATCAATTTGTTGAATACTAATATATTTAAATTTTAGTATATAGATATCGAATATAGTTATTCTTAAAGTTTGAATTCGATATTTATGTCTCCAGACCATAAGCTGACTAAATGTCCCCATTTTTCGAGGACAGACTTTATTTTGAAGGTTGGTTAGTTGGGTTTCACGTCGCACTAGTGCTGCACGCAAGTTCACAATACCTACGCAGTTCGTCCAAAGGGATGGAACTCGTCCCGCTGATTGAACGAGAGGATATAGCACAACAGCAAATCAACGATTAGGCTTCGGGATAATACTTTTCTATTTTCTTTCGATCGATGTTTTGTATTTTTATGGTAAATTTTATTAATGAAAGTATTTACATATGTTTTACAATGATATAATACATCTGCATTTTAGTAGAAATTGAAATAAGAAAAAAAAAAAAAAAGGAAAGAGGAGCGTCTAATGCTGTCTAAATGAATATACTTCAATATTTGAAAAATTGGAATTTCAACTTATCCTCAAATTTTAAACCCCTGTCTTATGACTGTAATATCTATAATTTGCACTAATTAAATTCTAGCAGTCTATTTTCTTATGACTTTCAGATCGAATTAAAAACGATGAGGTTTTATTGTACAATTCTTTAATTTTTTCCCTTCTTTCATCGTTTTCTCATAGTCCTTTACTTCATTTCAAAAATATCGCTCCTTCTACTTCAAAAAATCCTCTTTTACATTTATCATTAACAAGCGTCAAGTAGATAGAAACAAACATGAACCTAGTGATCGAAATTTTTTATTATTGTATATGATTTCATTTCATTTAGAAAATAGTATAAATCGTGAGTTTTACAGATGAAAAAACAAATAGTAAATTAAAATAATAATAATAATACATTTTTACATATTTTAATCCTATTATTTATTCATACAAATTCGGTTTTTAAAAAATCACTACTTTTTAAAGTGGGGTAAAAAAAATTAATAATGTCACTTTTATAAATACGAACAAATAGGCAGTAAAAGATTTTAATCTCTTTATGAAAATGGTCTATAATATTAAAAATGTATAGTATATCATCGAAAAACATTTGTAAATGCTTTCATTAATAAAATTTACCATAAAAATACAAAACATCGATCGAAAGAAAATAGAAAATTATTATCCCGAAGCGCGGAAGAAGATTGTATCTGCGATTGTAATGAAATGCTCGCCCTCTGGTGGGCTAAGGTGAAATTATCATACCACTGCATTATGCAATCGATTTTCCATGATGTAATGGCGGAGAAAGAACAATAATAAATACACGTGGCAATTATATTTACTAACAAATGCAGTTCAGAAAGCGCCATCTATCGATCATTACAAACGCGGATAGGAACTAAAACGAGATAGGGCAGCGAGCGCAGGTACCGGAGCTTTCTTCCAGCTGAGTGTAGGAAAGCGATTCGATCGCCGCCTGGTGTATTATCATTGGAACTTATCGGAAGAAAAGGAAAGCCCGCCCCTTCGGTTTCAGTCATCATCCGATTTCCGAGAACGACCTACGAACGAACAGCCAGAAATGTAAAAACTCGCTGATTGGTAAATTTTCGAGATCTGGTCGCCCTCTATCTGTAAGATGAAAATTACTACCTTTCCGTAACATTCCTAATACATCCAGTCTTTTAATCCCGTGTCCCGAAGCCTAATCATTGATTTGCTGTTGTGCTATATCCTCTCGTCGAATCAGCGGGACGAATTCCATCCTTTTGGACGAACTTGCGATTTGCTTCCCCGTGACCAATTACACGGAATTATTACATCATTATGGACGAACTATGTAGATATGCGAACTTGCCAGCCGTCGTCATTTGTGAGCGACTGAAATTGTTCCGTTTGCAATGAAACTTTCTTGGCAATGTGATCACTCGATTGCGAGTGAGCGAGCATTGCAGACTGAAGTGACTCAACTAAACCATAGATATAGTAATAAGACATAGATTGATCTGCGAGGCCGAAAAAGTGATGCCTTTTTTTTTTCGGGAAAAGACGGCCATTTTACTCTCTTGTGGATGTCTTTCCCAACGAGATATATAAATTAGAGTGCTGATTCAATGGATGAAGGATTAGCTTTCTGTGGTTCAAGATGAATCACGTGACATGCTCGAATAGGTTGCTGTGTTTGGCCCTTTATCGCTATTTTGGCATTTAAAATATCAGTTCAACAAATTATCATTATTATTAGGTAACATGACAGTCCTATGACCGAAATAAATTGCTTTTAAAATAATTTTACAAATATTTCACATTTTAATAAATAATAAAATACCTTTCTTTTCATCGTTTCTCAACAAACTTTAAAAGTGTTTATAAAAGAAAATTTAAACTTTTAAAGAGCTAAATTTAACAACAAATAATAATTTTTCAACTATTTTTAAGCATTTTGTCGGTTAAAGTTTAACTACACGAAATAAAAAAGAAGTAAAATCAAAATCAAAATGGTTTAGAACAAAAGAATATTAAACTACGTAAAGTAAACAAAAACATTGAAACCGTTGCCATAGAAATGTACTGAAAATGAGCTGTTACCAAGGAAACCACCGAATACGCATGTGCAAGGAAAGCATGTCACATGACTCATCTTGGACCTTCTCAAGGGTTACCATTTATCACTCTACTTTATATATCTCGTTGGTCTTTCCCCGACTGAATATACACGGGAATACACACAGATAATTTAGCAAATAAAATTTATGAATAATTTATGTACTAAAGATGAATGAAAAAACTCCAGATACTTATTTTTCTTTCTCTCTTTTCTTTTTCTTTTCTTCTTCTTCCTTTTTTTTTTTTTTTTTTTTTTTTTTTTTTGTATGGAATAATGACATTTAAAGAAATTTATCGTTTCTGTCTAGTATTTCTGTCTGGTTAGAAGTTTTTATGGTCGAAAAAACTATTGGACTTATCCTCATCTTTTGAGATATTAGAGTTAACCCTTTAATTGCCAATCGCAATGCAGTCGGACACTTTTGTTACCGACTGTATAGAGTAGAAATTTATGTTTACTCGGAAATGGTTATAAAGATATTAATAAAAGTTTGGGATAAGTGCTTTTTAGAGACCTAAAACAATTGGAACATCCTTAGCATCAAGAAAATTAGTGTTAACCCTTTAACTGCCAATCGCAACATGTAGTAGAAATTGAGTTTAATCAGAAATGGATATAACGATTTTGTTTAAAGTTTGGAGTTAAGTGTCTTTTTTTTTTTAATTTTTTTTTTTAAGAACTAAAACGTTTGGACATATCCTCATCTTCAGAAAAATTTGTGTTAACTCTTTAACGGCCTGTCGCAACATATAATAGAAATTAGGTTTACTCGGAAATGGATATAACGATTTTTATAAAAGTTTGGGATTAAGTGTTCTTTTGAGAGATAAAGCGAATGAACATATACTCATCTTCAGGAAAATTTGCGTTAACCCTTTAACGGCCAGTCACAACATATAATAGAAATTAGGTTTACTCGGAAATGGATATAACGATTTTTATAAAAGTTTGAGATTAAGTGTTCTTTAGAGAGATAAAGCGATTGGACATATCCTCATCTTCAGGAAAATTCGCGTTAACCCTTTAACGGCCAGTCGCAACATATAATAGAAATTAGGTTTACTCGGAAATGGATGTAACGGTTTTTATAAAAGTTTGAGATTAAGTGTTCTTTAGAGAGATAAAGCGATTGGACATATCCTCATCTTTTTTGAGTATTCTAATATATAAACCAGTCGTGCTGTTTATAGTATTTTCAATATAGATAATGCCGTAGTATTATTGAATAACATATATACCATTTTGAAGATAGTTTGAAATTATTTACTGCAGTTAGAGCACGGACAGGTGGGCAAGCAGACAGGCAGAAAAACTAATTAATGTCATAATGTTTTCTTAAACCTTGTTCGAAACTGTAAGAAACGCTTAACACAACTAAAAATGTAATTCTAGCAATTTCGATTTATAGCCCCTAATATGAACGAAATTCGACCAAACTTGTATTCAATTGGATCTTGACCTAAACTGGTGCTGATTAGATTTGGGAATCAATCGCTCAACAGGTGGCGCTGCCATCCTATTTTTTTTCCTTTTCTAAGTACTTAACATGACAGTATAGGACAAAATTTCATATAAATGTATATAATGTGAGTTATTTTTAACGCATGAATGTAAAATTTATATGAATTATTGATAATAGTAGTAATAAACTTGAAAAAAAAAAAAAAAAAAAATGTGTGCATGTAGGAGCATTGCTTTCCTCCTGGTAAGTCTCTTCCCCCGGGGCCTGTGTAAATTTTCAATGTGGATATTTTAGAAAGAACTCGTCAATATTTCTAAAACGAATGGTTGAACCATACATCTGTATTAATTAAAACGAAGCTACCGATTTCTTTTATTTTTTAATGTTATATATAATGTATATATAGTATAGACACACACACACACACATACACACATATATATATATATATATATATATATACATATATATAAATATATACAGTCGAACCTCGTTAACATGAATTACTTTTAACATAAACTGTTACCACAATCCCCGTCAAAATGAAGATTACTTTAGTTATATGACGATCAGTTACTGATAGCATGAACTACTGATAAGATGAACAGATTTTTGATCCCCCTTGAGATTCACGTTAACAAGATTCGACTGTATATCTTTTCATGTCTGCACAAAAATGATTTTTTTCAGCATTTATTATTATACTACTTTAAGAAAAAAATCGTCTGCATTTATCATGGAAAATATCATTTGTATTGAATAAATTTGTATAGGATTAAATAGAGAAGAAAGTCTTGTTGTAATACTAGTTATAATATATTAAAACAAGCGGGTTTTACCTCTGCCACTGCTAACTACATTTAAAAGAATTTTGAAAATTCGATATTACTTACTAATATAAAAACTTAAAAAATATTAAAATTTAAAAAAAAGTATTCCATTAAAAATCAAAACAGTATTTAAACCATAATAATAACAAAGCAACTGATTATAAAGAATCATATTTTTCATAAATTAGTTAAATTTAACTTACTTATGAAAACTTATTCCACTTCCTTTCATAAATTTATTTCTACAATTAAAAGCCGCGCAGTACTTCGGCATTTTCAATATATATCAACCATGTCTTATTACTATACCTATGATATCAACATTCTATTCCATTGTTGTTTTCGAGTTTTATACTCTCTCATCATGGCTGATGCCAAAAACTTTTTCGGCATTAAAAATCTTTGCACGTTAACATGGGGATGATAGATCTATGTATATTACTATGTCTATGATCTAAACTAATGAACTAACCAACCATGATAGAAGAACCTTGCAACCATTCAACCAACCAATACCAATGCGAAGTTTGAAATGAAATTCCGGTTTTTGCATGTTTTTTGTCACGGAATTAATCCGTAGTTATTGCTAATATGCTAATTGTCAGAATAATATTGACAGTATTAAAACAGTAAAATGTTTCTAGAAGCAGGTATTAAAGAACAATTATTAATAACAAAATTTATGTTATTTGTTTATTCTTCTCTACAATAATGACTGAAATAAGGTTTAAGTATTTGTCGATAGCAGGTTGTGTGAATATTTTTACTTTACATACTTATTCAGATTTGATATTCTGTTGCTGATATGAGAATGGCTAATATTGATGATTTGCCTGTAGAGATCCTGTTACGCATTTTTCAGTTTTATTTGGAATCCGAAAATCAGCGTACTCTTTTGCGTACTCTGTCGAAAGTATGTGAATTGTGGGAAACTATATGTCAAAGCAGTAGCCTATGGATAAAATTCGACGGTACAGTTAACTACAGAAGCATGATGAAAATGTGTGCAGCTGGACATTTGGACAAGACTAAGGAATTAATTATCAGTCCTGTCAAAGACTTCAAAGAAAAAGATGCAAAGCGATTATTTGACCGTTTAAACAATCTAGAAATTCTCAATTTGTCGCAAATAGAATATTTTTCTTCAAAAAATGTACTCGGAATTCTTGCTCAATCTGGATTAAAACTGAAAGAGATTCAAATTGGATGCGAAAAACGCGGAAAGAAACCATTCAAGGTTAATTATCCTGAATTCGAAGCCTTTTTTACTTCTAAAGGCGTCTATTTGACAACAATAAAATTATCTAACTGTGAGTTAACAAACTTAAGCATGATTCTGAAGTGTTTATCCGATAACTGCCCGAATCTTGAACACTTAAATTGCACCAACAATTTTTTCAGTGCTGGGACCTTTCCAACAAGAAACTTCCAGTTAAACTGCCCCAAACTGAAATTTTTACATTTAGATCATAATACTCGCATCGGTGCAGGAGAACCGTCCATGGGATTCCCAAATCTCGAAGTATTTACATACAATGAAATGAGTGCAACTACTCATATAGATGATAAAGACATTAAATATGTTTTATCTAATTCACCTAATTTGAAATTTTTAAGCCTGCCTAATTGCTATCTCTCGGCAGAAGTGCTATCTTCACTACCAGCTGATTCAGTAGAATATCTCTTTTTATCAAGGTCTAAAATCCTTAACTCAAATAATCTTCCTGATATTTTTAAAAAATGGTGTTATTCATTGAAGCAAGTAGATATTTCGTACTCTAACAGTAAGTTTGTGAATGATGCAATTCTTATCTTTACCACACTCCCAGTGGAACCACCTATTGAGTTTTTAGATCTTCGTTACACCCAGGTGACAAGTGATACTGTCATGAGAATTTTAGAGAAATGTAAGCACCTTGAAATGTTGCATTTAGACGCCTGCAGGAACCTTGATAGGGGTTTTAAGAAAAGTTATAATGGTAAAGCAGAATTAAGAAAGTTGCTTGAAAAATTTCAAACACGTTATGATTGTTCTACAGAAGAAGAAATGTCAGAATAAATTTTCCTCAACAAAGACTAGAAACTGTTGACTTTCAGAAATTAATTGGATTATTTTATATATTTTTTTCAGGGTTCGCGCTAGAGTGCGGGATCGCGGGAATCGCGCAATATTAAAAAAAATCCCACTTAAAAATTTTTCATATGCGCGATTTTCCCGCACTTATTTTCCCGCGATTTTTTTTTTTTTTTTTAATCTAATTCATTGAACTCCGCGAATTTATTTTTTCCATTTAAAAAAAATCGCGGATATCGTTCGTTAAAAAATAAATAAATAAAAATGGAACTATCGGCGATCAAATGTTGTACAAAAGCTTCTGATTCCTAATCTTTCTCCATCCACAACATAAATGTCAATATCCATTTCAAAGTTGCTTTATGAGATTCTAGAACCTGTAAAGAAATACAATTGTTAAATATTTCTTGCTCAAGTAATTATGTTTTGCCCATCTCCTCCTTTATTTATCTCCAACTAGCGATCAGCAATCAAATGTTCTGCAGAAGTCTTGTTTCCCAATCTTTACCCATCTGCAACATAAATTATATTTATAATATTCATTTTAAACTTGCTTTATTATATTCTAGAAGTAGAATTGAAAGAGTTTAATATTTCTTACTCTGTAAATATTTTTTAATCCCCCCCCCCCCCCCAAGAAAATTTTTTCCAAACCAATTTAAGAAAATTAATACTTAGCTGGTTTTATGCACGTTTGAAACTAATAATTAGCTACTGCTACTTTCATATGAAGGATTAATGTGCATACATAAAAATCATATTCTATATTTGTTTGAAAAATCTGTTTTACTCTTGGTGTGAAATGTTAATAAGATTCTATGTGGATATAAAAGTTATTGCAGGTATATTGAAGATTTTTTTTTTTTACGCTAATGAAAAAATCCTGAAAATTCTTAATGTAGATAAAAACTATATATATAAATGTTTATGTCATCAGTTTATTGAAAGTGACGTTATCAATATTCAACTAATCATGCAATCAATCATATTCACGAAAACTTTTCAGCTAATTTATAATTTCAGCTACAGCAATCACATGTCTGTAATTTGCATTTTTTTTTTTAAATACTTTTTTTTTCTGTAAAATGTAATTACTAACTTAAATTTCAAAAATCTCACTTAAATTTTCAAAATCCCACTTAAATTTTTTGTTAGAGTGGGAGAATCCCACTCATTTTTTTTCCTTAGTGCGAACCCTGTTTTTACTGAAAAACTAAAGTGCCATGCAATTAAAAGTCACTTTTTACTGTTGTTACTTTCTACAAAACACCAAAAAATTGCAGAAATTGACTAGTTTCATTTTATGTATCTGTATTATTTATGTTTTTAAATGTTGTTTTTATTCTGTTCTGTCCTCTCATCTCATGCAACTGGAAATTTAAGTGAAAAAATGAGTACTGAAATGATTTTTTAGTATAGTATTTAAGAAAAACTTTTACATAAAGTATTTTTTTTTTTTTTTTTTTTTTTTAAATATGCACCACAGAGCAAAATCTCTGAATAATTTTCTAATCCTATTATGTATGATTTTATATCTTCATGAACTGATATAAAATCATACATATAAAGTATTTTTAAAACTTGATAAAAGAGAGGACACAGATGTGACCAGGGATGTAGAATATGTCCAAACACACAACAAGGTTCAGAAGAAATTTTCAATCTTTTCTCGTGGGAGGAAATTGAAGTAAAAGAGGAAATAATAATTTGTGGAAATAATTTAAACTTTCTAATATGCTTTTAAGATAAATCCAAATATGAAATATTATTTATAGACTGCACCTAGATAAAGAAAGATAGTACTGTGTAAAAGACTACTTATTACAAGCTTAATTTTAATATACGTGTAATATATTACTTTTCAGACAATCAAATTTGTGGAGTTACATTTATTGGTTTCATTCCAGAATCCGGTACCAAACTGCATCTGGCAAACCCATTGGTTAGTCGCGTGAATTTCTTCTCCTTCCTTCTCCTTGCACAATCCTATCACCACTTTCATCTCATTGGCTTAGCCACTTAGCGGGAGCATTAAAATTAACTGGATGGTTTAGCTTTCGTAAGAGAGGCGATTTTAAATTAAATTAATTGGAAATCTGCCTGTGAATAATTAATTGTTTTAAATGGCTTTTATATTTGCTTCTATTTTTTCGAAATCATCATTGTATCTGTAAGTAAGATTAATTCTAGATTTTAGTTTTTTTTAAGATTTAAAACTTAATTTTTTCAGTGTATTTTGTATATTTTTTAATCAATTAAAAAAAAAAAGGAGGGGAGCATGATAGTCATTCATGTATTTTCTGCACCTTATTGTTATGCGTAAGTAAGATTTTTTTTTTTTTATTCTTGCACTGTGATTTAGGTGCATTCAGTGATTATTATTATTTATTTATTTTTAATGCTTGCATAGTGATCTTGCATCAGAATACTGACTGCTGCAGTACATATTTCATGCATTTACTGATTCATGCACCACGAATTAAGAGCATCCAGTGATTTTTTTTTTTAATGCTCGTGAAGCAAGCATACTGACCGCGGCGGGACAAATTTTCATCCATTTACTGATTCATGCAATACGAATTAGGGGTATCCAGTGATATTTATTGAAATTTTATTTTTCCGACTGAGTGAAAATAATGCCTGGACTGGGACTCGAACCCCGGATCTTTGACTTACAAGGTCTAGGCTCTACCAATTGAGCTATCCAGGCCGACTCCCCGGTCACCATTACTCACTCAGACAACCTTTAGGCATTAGTAGAGCCTTGATATTGTAAGTCAAAGATCCGGGGTTCGAGTCCCGGTCCAGGCATTATTTTCACTCAGTCGGAAAAATAAAATTTCAATAAATATGATTTTCTTCCACAGTTGATTGTGTGATTTTGATAAAAATTGTATCCAGTGATGTTTTTCTTTTTGTTTTAATGCTCGCAAAGGGGATACTGACCACGGCTATACAAATTTTTATGAGTTTACTGATATATGCGCCACAAATTAAGGGTATCCAGGGATGTTTTATTCTGTTTTAATGCTCGCGAAGCGAGCATACTGACCATGGCAATTCAGATTTTCATACATGACAAATCAGCGGTATCCAGTGTTTTTTTCTCTTTAGTTTATATGCTTGCGAAGTGAGCCTACATTTTAATACCGACCTCTGCAATCTACAGAAGGAAAAACAAAAGGTCTAAATTTAAATATTTTACTTTTAATAATACATATTTTAGTACTTTTTTTTTAATTGAATGTGACTGTTGGTGCAATTCAAGTTAGCTCATTGGTGTGATTTACATTTAAAAATAGCGTTTGTTGATGGTTTTTGTCTTTAAAATTCCTTTACAATCGAAAATTTCTATTTAATTTGTGTGTGAAAACAATCATTAATGTCTACAGCCACCATCTTGGAAAGTAAATCACACGTACAAGCTCGTGGGGATTGCAACAGCAAAAATCTCCAAGGTGTATCGCAAACTGGGACTTCACCTCCGATATGTACTTATTTTCTTAAATACTTATTACATACAATAAAAGTGGCCGTTTCGTCCCACTGTTCGCAAGAATTGAGCTAGAATGCAAGGAGTGATAACTTCCAATTAAGTTCAATCCAATTCAATTTCTTATTCAGTACGAAGTTATCACTCCTTACATTCTAGCTCAGTGCTTGCGGAGAGCGGAACGGAACGACCACTATAAAGCCTGCTCAAGAGGTCTGTCCAGACTTTTCAAACAGGGTCCTGTTTATGTAAAATTGGAAAAAATCTACATGTAATTTTGCAAATATAAATTTAGTGCACAGATCAAATTCTTCCGAACTTTTCAGCGAGGGTCCTCTTTTTGTGTAATTGTGAAAAATGTAATTTTGCAAAACTAAAATTACAATTAAAATAGGATTTTGTTTTAGACAATGAAAGCGTATTTTTATAGAAACTAAACTTACACATATGCACACAAACAAAACCCTTTTGTAAATTAGAAATTGAATATCAGCTCCTTGTAGAAATATAGTACAGTGGATCCAACTATTCAGGTGGCCTGTTCGCTCCACAGAAGATTGTTTCTCGAGATGAAAGAAATTATGAAAGATCTGCTTTCAAAAGGAAAAAAAATTGTAGTCTGTTTTTAAGATGAAAAATGTTGTGAAGAGTTTATTTTTTAGGTAATAAATCTAGCAAAGTATTTTTTAATGGATCCAGTTTTACCTCTGGACAGACCCTTTGTAAAATATAATAGAGTCACATGTTATTGTAAAGGTGTTAAATGATTTAGACTTAGACATTTGTTGCATCTCTGGATGCAACCAGTGAATTAATAACGCACAATGGTTGCTGATAACTTTCAAATTTTTTTAGTCTTGTTATTTTTACATATGTTGTTTGTGAAAAAAATGATAAATATAAATAAATAAATGCATTGAACTTTTAAGGTTGTAAAAACAATGCTATAGACTTGAAGTGCATATGCTGCCATCTAAATCAAGTAGAGGAAAATGAAAAACAGATGCATAGACATTTTGGAAATTTTCTCTAGTGTGAATTACCTGCACCCCTAGGTAACTAAAGTCTCTCCTTCCTCTGTTTTTTTTTTTTTAATTATCCTAGTTGGTATCTCATGCTGATTTATTTAGTATAGAATTTTCTTTGGTAATCTAAAATAAATTTTGCTCTTCAAACTAAAAGAAATTATTTCATCTTTTTTTATTCATAAATCTTATATATATATATATATATTTATAAAGTCTTAATTTTAATTATAATTGCATTAAGTATTTGATTAAAATTTGGTAAAATTATTTAAAAATTACCTATTTAGTTCTTTACCTGAGTACTTTCTGTTCCAGTGCCAAATCTTCATCCTGAGTGGTTCTGCACTTAAAGCTAATGGATGGGAAATGCTGGGTTCGATCCCAGATCGTGGTCATTGACCTAGCTGTTTAAAGTTTTCCATGTTTTTCTCCTAAACTTGTTTAAACACAGGCTAGGACCCCTTATAAAGACTCCCACAGAGGGCATTCCACCTACAGGCCTAGGACCCTAGTGTAGTCAATCAGCCTTAAAGCCTACAACCAACCACATCTTCATCATAGACTCTCAGTGGATTGGATATGGCATAAAACATGACCTGCTTTTCTGGTTTCTTCTCTTTAAAGTATGTAGCTAGGAATGTGGGTTTTCCGGAAAATTTTGAAATGGAAAATTTTCTGGAAAATTTACCAAATATTTTCCGGAAAATTTTCAATCTCTAAATTACGAAGGTTTTGTAAAATAAAACTAAATACATTAAAAGCTACATGTAAACAAAACTATTCAAAGAAAAGTATGAATAATTATTCAATTCAAAAAGAAATTAATAAACAAAACATAGAAATTATGATTTAATGGTTTATTAAACATGTATAAAGCTAGAAAGTTATAATTTTTAATGACCGTTTTGCATGTACAATGGTTGAATAATCTATATAAAAAAGGTATCTGGGAATGTTCTGTAGCTGTCAGAGACCCTCACATATCGCTGCCAACAGCTGAACCCCATTTTATTATATAGGGAAAATTTTTTATGAGAATTAATGAATTTTTTTTTTTTTTTTTTTAATTCTGTTTTTATTATCAAAAAAAAAAATCTAGAAAAATTAAATTTGTCTTTGTTTTTCACAAAATATATTTATTTAATTTTTAATACTTCATACTGAAGTTACAAAGTGGAAAAAATGATCAAAGTTCTTTTTTGCACTTTATAATTTCAAAATAAAACATAAAAAAAAAAAAAAAAGAAAACTGTTTTTGAAAATCTGTTTAGAATAATATGGGGTTTGGCTGCTAGTGGCAGCAAAATTATTGAAACACACATTTTTCTTTTTCTTTCTTTTAAATTTTTCTTTAGTTTGATCGCTAATTTTTATCATGAACTTACTTTTTTATAAACAGTATAAGACTCATGTCATGACTCAATAAATATTTACTTAACAAAATAGTATTAGGTGCACATCTTTTAAATAGAAATTATTGCTAGAGCATCAATAATTTTGCTGCCGACTGTACAAGGTAATTAGTAAGGTATGGGTCAGACCATGCAAGGGTTCATTTCATCAAAATTCTTTTGATTTTTACTTTTTTCGATTTGTTCTATTTTTAAGCATAGTTTGCAAACACAAAATCATATTTTTCAATAGTTGGTAAATATTGGATAATGGATGTAATCCTCTATTCAAAAAAATTAATCTGGAAGTTTGATTTTTTTTTTTAAATTATTATTATTGTTATTATTTAACTTTAAATGTAACACCTTTATGAGATTTTTCAAGTACAATTCAATTTCGGATATTTTAAGCAAATGAAGAAATATTGAGTTCTTTCAACTAAACCTCCAGTTGCAAGATATGATGCGATTCATTTTATCTATTTGATTTCCTTAAATTTTAATCAAAATCTTGCTGTTTATTTATTTAGGCAATTAATTGTATTTCCTGCTGCTTGCATAAAAAAAAAAAAAAAAAAAAACACTTTTTTTTACCACATTAGAAATTAGTTTTAAAAAGTGATTTAAAATAATTATAAGATTAAAAAAAAACTTTTTATACACCATGTTTTAAATTTTCTGATATGAATCATAGAGCTCTTATCAATGTGCATAAAATTTTTAAAGTGATAATGACGCCAATTGTTGTTAGATGCATAATTTAAATTTTTATAATTTTTTAATGTTCATGTTTTAATTAAATGTATTTATTTTTATGTTGAAAGAAAATGAACTCATAAATTTTTGTTGGCAATAATTAAATTTATAGCTAATATTTTAATGCTATTAGGATGTTATTATTTTCATATTTTAATTTATTATGAGAAAACTAATAAAAAATTCGAAAATCGGACTTCAAAGTATTGTGTTGTCACCGGGTTCTGAGCTACTGGGAAAGTTTCAAATTTCTAGCTAGTTGGGAAGTTAGTTAAAATTCGATTGCAAGATTTGTACCAGACAAACAAACAAACAAACATATATACATACAAACAAACAAACAAGAATAGAAGTTAATAAAAACATGGTAAAAATATAATTATGATATTTCAACAATGCCAATTTTGTAATTAAAGCAATTTTCTTTTTTAAAGTTTTGCTCTGTTCTTTTTTTTTTTTTTAATTGAATATTTAATGAAGGCTATGTCAATGTCCTAACTTCCTGAGTCACTCTTGAAACCAGAGACCATAAGGTGACCTAAGTCAGAATTGCTGCCTGAGTTTGAAAAACATCGGCATATCATCATTTATCAAATGAATATTTTGAAAAATAGATACGCATGCTCAGCAGTATAGTAGTGTATTAATTTATCAATATATTCTTTTTTTGTTATGTTGCCAAATGCTTTATAATTATGTTCTTACAAACTTATTGAATGGACATTTAAAATTCTGATTAATAACCACAGATTTCTTGTATTATAATAACCTTTCTCGAGCAAGTTGCTCAAAACATATATGTGGTAACTTTCTAAATGATGACTTTAATCAGAAACTTTTGTTTTTCACACTGTATATAGCATTACTATGACTAATAAAAGAAAATTTAAATATATCATGCAAAAGATTTACTAAAAAAATTGTTTTTTTGGTTGGAAAATTTTCCACCCCACATCACTATATGTAGCGCAATCTTATGTCAATTTTGGTTGTTTAAGCATCATTACATGCTTTATTATTGGCTAAAATTTCTATGTTTATGTTTTGTGGCATAGTGAAAATTATTATAATGAGCTAGTTTTTTAACATTAGCAAATTCTATGCCAATAATACAGCATGAAAGGATGCGGAACCAACCAAATTTGACATGAGATGATGCTACCTGCTAGAGAAAGAGGAGAAGAAGAAAAGCAGAGTTGTTTTCAGCCACATCCACTGAGGATCTCTGATGAAAGTTTAAAACCCAAACTAAATGTATTCTAATTGAGAACTTAGGTATTATTTCAAATCAATTTTAATGCAAAGTTCTTTATAATTTAAAATGTCTAAATTTTTAATATTTGGTATTTTCCTTTTTTAGCAGGAGATGCCAAATAATGAAATAAAAGATAAATCTTTCATTTATTTTTTAAAACTTTCTTTTATACTTTTAAAATCCTTAAAAGAATACCTTATTGAAGTTATTGTTAAAGTCACATTCACCATCCTCAGTAGTTTCTCAGTGATTGTTTTTCACAGGACTGCCAGTTTTTTTCCTCTTGACTTTTGTCTTAAGCAGGTGGAGTCACATTTGACACATTTTTCCATTGGGTTCATTCCCTTTGCAACAATATAGATTAGTCAGTATTTCAATGGTTTCACGATTAACGGCATATTTATAATTATAATGGACTAATTTTTTAACATTAGCGAAATCTATTTTGATATCTGTTTGATACGGTTGTTAATGGACTCTTCCCAGTTTCGTCTGCTCAATCATGTGATAGAGGAAAACGAATAATCGAATTGAATTCAATTAAATATTGTTCTTAAGAACAAAAATGTTAATATTTAATATAAAATAAAATAAAACTAATATTGTGCATTTGTAAACAGTAGAATAGTTGTATTTGTAAATTCAATAATTTTTTAAAAACACTTTGTGTTTATTTATATTCATCTCTAAGAATCAATTTTTGTATGTTGTAGTGTAACTATAACATTAACTGATCTAGCAATAAATAATAGCTTGTTCTTGTGGAATGTTTATGGATTATAATTTGAAATTTTAAAATATTTTCATTTAATTTAATTGCATAAAGGTGTTACAACAAGTTAATTAACTTAGTTACTGGTCTAAATGGATTTACGCAGTACGATATTGCACTGTCACTGATTTAAGTACTAAAAATCAGAGTATTTAACATGTTCTTCATAAACATCAATAACAAATATAAACTAAATGATGATTGTAAATGTATACAACAAACAAAAGATGATGAATAATGATATAAAATGGATTAAAAATGATGATGTATAAAAAAATAACACAGATTAAATACGATTGATCAAAAATAAGAATAGAAAATATGTTATTTCAGCAATCGCTATAGATAAACAAGACTTCGTCTGCTATTTGTTTTTCCTCTATCATGTGACCTCTGACATCAGGTGGGAAGAGCCCATTTTTCTCTTTGTCATTCCAATGTAATAGCCTTTGTTATTATCTTCCATTGTATATTTGATTTCATAAATATCTGCACGGTTTCTTTTGTGTTAATTACATCATTATTGCTTTTGTAAGTTGATAGATATTGATGTTTAGTTAGAATATTGATTGACGAATATACAATGGAAATATTAACAAAAGCTATTGTTTTGTTTTATTTGTATTGAAAGTTATTGTAAACAACTGCAATTTCAAGAGGGTCGATGTTGTCTTTATCATTGCACATTCCTTTAAAAAATATTTTTATTTGTATTTTGTTGCACTTTCGTTTGTTTTGTCAGTATATATTTGTACTCTTGTCTTAGTGACTTCAGTTTTTAATTTATTTAAGGTTCCTTAAATACCTCTTTAATATGTATTATACATATGGGGTTTCTTAATATGCATTGATTATATATATAATACATATGTAATTAATGTTTTTAAGTAATACATACAATAACAGGGGTTGATCCAGGTAAAAATTGGGGTGCATTAGCTCTCTCTTCACAAAATTTCACATCATAATAAGGATTCCTTCGAAAAATACAAATCCATATAGGTCTGTTCATGAAATTCAAATCTGTGAAATTTGCAAAATTCAATTTCATAATAAAAATGTTTCTTTCAGTTGATCTAGATTTATAAAATTGATCATTTTATAAAATTTTTCCATGTTTGTCATTGTCGTTTCTGCCTGTACTTGGTTGAATAAAACACTATTAACTTGCAATGAAACACTATTGGGCAAAAGTAAGGTCATGGCTAAAATGAAAAGTTCTGCTTGATCATTTATTTAAAAAAAAAAGTTACAAAAATAGTTTTCTTTTTTTATCAAAATGGGCCCCCAAATTTAAACTTGAATCGAACCTCTGTATATATGACTCTACAGATTTTGTATTCATAATTTTTTTTTTTTTTTTTGTGAAGTATCTATAATTGGGAAATAGACATTGCCATATTACCAATTTTTCCAGATTATAGGTTTACCAAAAATGTATCAAAATGATCAATCAATCACAACATCCAAAGAAGCGTTTCTTAAAAAATAGTTTTAAAAATGTGTAATACCCTAATGTATGCCTTATCAAAAACATAAGTAATTAAAATAATGTTTGAAATAAGTTAGAATTTTCAAATTAACAATTATAAAACAGTAATACAGATTGGTAAGTTTTGGTTAATTAAAAAAAAAAAGAAAAATCAAAATTGGTTTAATAAGAAATAAGATCTGAAATTTGAAAAGTGCTCCATTCTATTAAATATGTCAGTCAGTTTCATTTGATTCATTCTTATCATTGCATCCAAAATGCTTAGGCTTTCACTTCGGTTTTGGCAAAACCATGGCATCAGTATCTTGCCAATATCAGGATTGGCTGCCTCTTAATCTCTTTTCAAAATTCATATCAAGCCGTAAATCAGTAAAATTAGATGAAAATTCATAAACTTTACTGGCAATCCAAAAAAAAAAAAAAAAAAAAAAAAAGGGCAAGTATGCTGTTTCAAGGAAATCTGTGAGTAATCCATTGAGTTTACTACAATTTATTGGCAGAGAAAAAAAGGTCATCAGTGCCAGATCGTTGGTTTCTGGATTATTGATGCTTCACTGCATTAATAATTGTGTTGTTTGCATTTTGAAAATTTTTTTTTTTATCATAGATTTTTAACAGCAATATTTTTGATTGCTTTCTAGTAATTTTTAATAGTTAACTATTATCAAAATTTCAATTTGTAATTACTGGTTTAAAAAATTCCAAAATACAAACATATACAGGGTGTCCAAGCAACTTTAAAGTTTAATAACGTCTAAAATAAAAAAGAGATATTTATATTCTGTTTTCTGCAGTTAATAGAGCAATACATCAAGTTTTTTTTCTTCTGTTCATGGGTACACCTCAACATCTGCACCATTTATGGCCCTAAGCACATCCAGTCTGTGTTCAATTTCCTGCTAAGTATGCTATAACATCTTGTCTGTGACACAGTAGTTAAAACATTAAGTAGGCAATGTCAGTAACCTGTGTTTGGTAAACAGCCTCCTTCAAATAATCCAAAAGAAAGAAGTTGAGGGGTGTAATGTCCAGAGACCTTTGGTGGCCATGGAATTGGGCCACCCCGCCCAATGCATCGGTTGGAAAAGGTAAAATGTCTAGATGATCACGGACTGCCCTTAACCAGTATTGTGGAGCACCATCCTGCTGGAACCAAATATTGGGCTGCAAATCCTCCAACTGAAGAAGAGCAAAGAGTTGAAGCATGTCCAGGTAGATACCACCATTAATTGTTTTTTCAGTGAAGAAAAAAGGCCCAAGACATCAGACTGCACCAGACATTAACATTTTGGCTGTCTCTTTCAATCTCTGCAGTTTCGTATGGGTTTCTGAGCTCCAAATTCAGAACCTAATGGCACTTTAACTGGCCAAACACATGAAATGTTGCCGTATCACTAAAGCATAGATGTTTCAAGAATCCTTCATCTTCATCGATTTGGTGTAACATCTCTGTGGCAAACTCTGCATGTTTTGGTTTCTCTGTTGGTAACAATGTCTGCAGCAACTGTACCTTATAGGCATAGAGATGCAATCGTTTGTGAAGCACCATGTGAACTGAGGACCTGATTATTTGCAGTTGTCTAGCAGCCAAACAAACTGAATTTTTTGGATTATGCAGGAAGCTTCATGTACTCGCTCAACATTTTCATCACTTGTTCCAGGTTGTCCTGCTCCTTTCTTATGCAACACAGATCCTGTGGTCATGAAGTTTGTGTGCCATGCATGGATGGTGGGTCTGGATGATGAGTCCCTTTAAAATTTGCTCCAGAAGTTTCGTTGAACCTGCATGTCCGATTTGCCCTCTATGAAACATGCCGCACATTTTGCTTTCTCCTATCGAGGTCCACATGCTAAAAAAAAAGCTTCATTAGTTGCACTAGTAACTTCAGAAAACAGAATGTAAATATCTTTTTTATTTTAGAAATTATTAAAGTTTAAAGTTTTAAAGATAATTCTTGGACATCCTGTATTATAGTGAAATTTTACGCACAAGAAATTTGTCCTATATTTTTTACAAGAAAAATTGCATATTTTATAAAATGATCGCTTCTATCATTTTTCATGCTTATGAATGCTATTAGACATACATGCTGCTTGCATATAATGTGATTAATATCACTTATTTTGAATATTTTGGGATAAGAAAATGATTGCTTTTTGTATGTATGATGGATAAATTGATTCAAAATATGACTGTGTGCTTAAATTTATTTAAATGTGTATGTGCATATCTATTAAATAAATTTTCAGTTAATATAAACATATACTTTTTTGAGTCACTAAAAAATTTTTTTTATGTTTTTAACTCCTTGGGTACATTTGACGTCTGAGACACGTCATTCACTTTTTTTGTTTTTTATTTTTGTTTTGTAATTCTAATTACTTGAAGACATCTTAATACTACATATGTCACCAATATTTTAGAAATAAATAAATTCTTACGTAAAATGTACTGCTTTTACATACTACTCCAAGCAACCAAAAATTATATCCGTTCCACATGCAAATATTTTCTCAAATAAATCCGTACCCAATGGGTTAATATATTATTGTATACTTGGAGGTTCATGAGTTGTCTGAGAATGAAAGGCGAATCTTCCAGAGGCTAGAAACTTTATTTACAGAAAATTCGAGAAGGTTACAGATCTATAAACAAAGTATCAACTTCACTTTCACCAGCAAACACAGCTTAAATAGCTGATGTCAACAGCAAATGTACAGTACAAACTGTATCAAAGCATTAACATGCAGCAATTGACTGCAATCCAAAGAGACTCAGAGCTCTTCCAGGAGCAGTGAAAGCATTGGCGAGACTCAACTCATGTGGTACGAAACAATTCCTTAAGGGCCCGCTTCACTCACTGTCGCCGGAAGCTGCAGCTATGTAATTGTCTATTAGCTATGGGAAATTTTCTTTACCTATAACTAATTAGCTAATGCATATTTTTAAATTCGGTTTTCACATTCAGAAAATTCCCAACTGTTAAATTGACGCCCCTTTTTTGAAAACCTATTTTTTTTTATATTTTATTTTGAAGTTGTAAAATACGAATTTTCAATATGTGAAATTTTTCATTTTGCAATTTCAAAATAAAATATTAAAAATTAAAAAAATATGTTTTAAAAAAGGGGCATCAATTTAACAGTTAAGAATTTTCTGAATGTGAAAACAGAATTTAAAAATATGTATTAGTTAGTTAGTTAAAAGTAAAGAAAATTTCCCATAGAATAACATTACCTCGGGTTTCTGACGATGGTAAGTGAAGAGGGCCATTAAATACCCGCGTAGAAAAATGTGGAAAATTCCAGAAACTTCGCAGCCAAACAAGTTAGTTTCCATATTAATAATAATGATTTTCTCGCCAAAAAGTCGCCAAATTTGGCACCAAAGCCATTACCTGCCTTAATGAGGCTTTTTAACAGGAAATGAGCTATTTTAATGCGAAAAAAAAGCTAGAAATGTTGAAAATTAACATTTTATCACCTGACTAAACCTTTTTGAATGAATTTACATTAAAAAAAAAAAAAAATGCTAAGAATTATTTCCAAATTAGTAACACTGCTTCCCTTCCAAGGACTGCACGTCCCGGGCAGTACAACCCTTGATCGGCAGATGAAACTAAACAAACTATACAATCTAAAACACAAAAACTAAGTTGCATATAACAATGCAGATTGTGAACTTAAATGAGAAATATTTACAAAGTTTACAAATAAGTACAAATATTTACATTACACATTTACAAATTTAACAAATATTTACATTTCAAATTTAAACATTACGGCTAACTGTGGTATGTGGCTAACCAATCATAATGAACTACCTTTGTTTTTGATGAAGGTGTTTAAGACTATGTAGGGTCCGTCACACTATATAGCTTGGAAGATAGTCCTTTGCGTCGAACAGGGTTCCACAACCAACTTTTGTCTCCTTCCTTGAATTCATGTTGTGTAGCCTTTAGATCATACCATGTCTTCATTTTCTCCGTCGCCATGTGAATCCACTCCTGAGCAAAGTTGTGTATGTCTTAATATTATGCTTGGAGGTCTTGGATGTACTCCTCAGGCGATGAAGGCGCATCTGGTGGTGGTGGACAACCAAACAGACAGATCACATGGGCGACAAAGTTCGCATTCAAAGAGCATCCGAGCTGGAGAATAGCCGGTGTTTTCATGGACAGCTCTTCGATAAGCCAACAAGAACAGCGACAACTTCAAGTCCCAATCTTGCTCGTTCCTTGATATTAAAAGAGAGAGGTTATTCAGGATGGGGCGGTTAAACCTCTCAACCATGTCGTCCGACTAAGGTTGAAGGGACATTGTCTGAGTTTAGTCTATGCTGAGTAGCTGCACAATCCTTTGAATACCGCAGAGGTGAAGTTCGTACCTTGATCGGCATTAAGCTATAGGGGTGTACCATATCTTGACACCTATTGCTGCATTAGAACCTTTGAAACTGTGCATGTCTCTTGATCGGGAATGAGATACACCTCAGTCCACTTGGTGAAATAGTCCATCAGAATAAGGATGTACTTATTTCCTCGGAAAGTCTGTGGCAAAGGACCCAAGATTTCGAGTGCAATCCGCTCAAATGGTGCTCCTACGTTATAACGGTGTAGTCTTCATTGGCTTTGCTTCTTCGGACCATTACGTGCTGCACAAGCATCACAAGACGTGCACCGTTTCTCTACGTCCTCCCTTGCCTTGCACCAGTGGAAGCGTTCATGAACTTTCTGGAGAGTCTTCATCCATAGCCTCCTAAACTATATGCCTGTCGCGTGGCTCGGAATCTTGGCAACAGTTGAAGCGGTAGACAGCGCCACCTAGTATAGATTTTGTGACTTTTTTATTCAACTGCCACCAAAAATTTTAAGAAGTGATATATGATATATATAATTGACGTTTCTTCGAGTCTATTCACCTTTTATGTATATCATATCCCACTTTAAAATATTTTTGGTAGCTGTTGAATAAAAAAGTCACACAATCTGTACCAGGTGGCGCTGTCTACTGCTTCAACTGTTGCTAAGTTTCCGAGCCACGTGACAGGCATCTAGTTTAGGAGGCTATGCTTCATCACTCCAAAATGGCCTCTTGTTAGGATACTATCCAGCTACTCTAGAATGTCTGGAATATTCGATCTAGGTAGTAAGATCTGCCATTTAAAACTCCTTCCACCGTCAGACTCCCAATTTCTGTACAGTATACCGTTTCTAATATGTGGAGAGTTCCAGAGAGCCCAGTAACATTTCGTGGTTGTGCTAAATGTGGAAATGTCCTGCTAGGTAGGTCTGTTGCTGGTTGCTGGTCGTCTCCTTGAATTGAAATATTGGTTTATGTCAGGTTCTTCCAAATGGGCTTGTCTCATTTCCTAATCACTTCACGGGTTCGGTTTTGATGGCGTTGCAACTGTAACTTGGCAAGCAACTGGATTTATCTGCTGGTATTTCTTTTCGGCTCTAGAGCAGTACTTGCAATTTTCCGAGCAGGGCTTCGGTGACAAGGCATCTGCATTTTCATGTAGAGTCCCTTTACGGTGGTGTTTTTGAAAGGACTTCTGGGTAGTCTCTTTATCTTGTCTTAACAGGCAGTTTCGTTTGACATGCCCATCTCTTCCACAGCTGCAGTATTTAGTCGTTAGATTCTTCGCTTATTTCTTACTTTCAAGACTGCGTAATCTCCTAGTAAAATCTGACAGATTTTTCTTTACCTCTTTAAGGTAAGCTTGAGAGTCATCCAAAGTGACTGCTGTGCTGCTCTGGCGGTCTTTACAAGAGACTTGTTGTGCGGGCTCAATCTTCAGGGTATACATTAAAGCTGATTCAACATCCTTGACGTTGGAGAGTTCTAAGTGCTTTTTGAATCTCTGGATCCCACACGCCATCAATGAAGTATTCTAGGACCAAATCATCAAGAGTTTCAAGGTGGCAGTATAGAAAGCTGTGTGTGATAGCCTCTGAATATTTTATGCCAATACTTGCAAACTTTCCTCTGGTTTCTGATGACAGGACTTTAACTGGAGTCGACTGTATTCTTTAAACCATTTTCCTCCAAAACGCAGCTGCAGTGCTCTGGTCAAAGCCTCGAAGTCATTTTGCCATTCCTTTGGAAGGGTTTTCAGTGTATCAGCTGCGTTGCCTCGTAACAATGCTACCACATGAGCTGTCTTGGCAGCAGGCTCCCAACCGTTAGCCTCAGCTACGATGGAAAACTGTGTCTTGAATGCTTGTTAGGATCAGGGGCATAGTGTGAAAATTTTATTGGGGGGGGGGAGACCCGACGTTTGGTGCCCTTTCGTATTCCTCATCTGAAAATGCCATCCACATAATAGAGTGTTGTCATCTTTGGGATCGAGGGCACAGGCCCTCTCGTCGGTTAATACGTGCCCCCCCCCTCTCCTTCGGGGCATTTTCCTAAAATATGCCAAGAATAAAAGCTGCTTTTTTTTTTTTTTTCTCCCCTCCGTTTAGCAGCTTTTTTTTTTTTTTTTTTTTTTTTTTTTTTTTTTTTGATACATCTTTGGAGCATTCTAAATTTTTTCAGATTTGTACTGGTAACGCTGCCGAAGGCAGCAGGGACCTAAACAGTTGGCTAAAAGTATTAAAAAAAATCATTTTCACCGTGTTCTGATCTAATCTGAAAGTTTCAAATGTCTAGCTAGTCGGGAAGTTAGTTAAATAAATTTTCTGTTGAAACACATAAACGCTGCTGAAGGCAGCAGGTATCGGAAACAGTTGGCTAAAAACATTTAAAAAATGCATTGTCAACGTGTTCTGAGCTTTTCTGAAAGTTTCAAATGTCTAGCTAGTCGGGAAGTCAGTTAAATTGCAAGATTTGTCCAAGCCGTTTTTGAGTTATTACCGTTTTTTGATACATTATGGCCAAAACCTATGTATTTTTGGTCATTATGAACCTAATTTTCCTAAATATCCCCAAAACGGAAAATCATACAAAGTACAAAAAGGGAGGTGCACAATTAGATGTTATAACAAACCTATGTACCAATTCGCAACTTTCTACGTCCAACCGTTTTTGAGTTATGCGACATACACACAGACACACGTACATACAGACGTCACGAAAAATCGTGTAAAGTTCCTTATATCTCTAAAACGAGAGCTCATGTTAAGACGACACTTGCAGGTGTACAACTAGACATCATGACAGTCACACGTATGAATTGGCAACATTCGGCGATCATTCGTTTTCGAGCAATATGAAATACAAAATCCATTTCGCAAATCGGGATTACTATACTTCCTTATACTTTGTATAAGGAAGTAATTAGTTTGGTAATTTTAAAAATAAATTAAGTAGTGAACATTAAAGGATTAAACAGTATGTGTGCTGTTCTAAAGTGATATAGAAGAATTTAATTCAACAAAATTTTTCTCTGAGTGTGAAGCATAAAATGTTATAATTTCGCATATGGTTTTTCAATCAGCGCAGCAGACAATTTTCACATGAAGTTTATATGCATTTGGTGAACCTGGAAAGAAATCGTGTTGAATGGGAGAACTATTACCAGAAAATCGGACTATTACTTCGAAAATAAACAGTTCACATTTAAGTGTATTAAAGTGAGTATAATAATAAAAGAAGATGTCTGTCTGTCTGTCTGTCTGAGCATCTATACGTTCAGCCCCTATTGAACGCAGAACTATAATATTTAACATACGGGTGCTCAGAAGCCTGCCCGAGTGCATAGTGAAAAAAGAATTTAAAATTTTTAATTAGTTCCGGAGATATTAATTAAAATGTAAACCTATGTCTAATCAAAAAGCGATCTCAATGACTGAGAATTCACCGCGATTGCATAAAAATAGATATTTTAACGAAGTTAAAAACAGAAAAAGTGGAAAATAAATTAGAAATATTAGTCCGATCGTTACGAATTTGGTACCAAATGAAAGGGGAATTTTTTCCGAATCTAAGAGTGCAAGTGGCTTATCTCTACAGCAATTAGATTTTTTAAAATTAACTAAAGTATGAAATTTAGTTGGAAACAGGCAGTTATTTCATTTATCAAAGATTCTTCAGTGCCAGGTGCTAGACATGCTGTCTGACAATTCTTCCGGTCGGGAAAAAATTGCTTTTCGTTTTTCGAACACGTGACAAAGTACTGGAAATAAAAAAAGCAGTTTTTGAATTTTTTCAATTTAAAAATCGATCAAAAGCAGAACTTCGAAATTGCCCGTCATTATGGCTAACCTGTATGCAGTTAAAAAATCTAAAGTATAGCATTAAAAATAAAATAAATAGACATATTATATTTATTTAAATTCATTTTTATTTCATCTGTTAATGACACCAAAAGTTACTTTTAACAGAATAATTTTTTTTTTTTAATGAATTCGGTTGTAAAAAAGCAGTTTTGGAATTCTTAAATTTTAGACGAATTTCAATAGAAATCGTTAATCGCCCTTGATAGATTAGCCATTTTGAGTCTAAAATATATCAAAGATATTCATTATTGTAATACATAATACATCATTCAAAAGATATTTTAAAATATTTTTATAGCAGGCTATTAAAATGATATAAGCCGTTCAAATTCTGTACGAAACTTTCGGAGAAAACTATGGAAAAACCAGAAAATTTTTATTCTTTTATATTTTATAGAGTTTCAAATTCAGATTTTCGCTCACATTTCGTACTAATAATTTTTATCGGTATGTAGCCCGGAATTGAGCAAGTTTTGGAGAAAACCACAGAGAAGTGAGACACAAATCTTTAAAAAAAATGTTTGTATTATCTTTGTATTTCAGCTTCTAATTAGTATAATTTCATTTTTATATTATCGAAAGTGGAATTCGAGATTTCACCTGATTTATACGTTTTAAGGTCTCCTGATTAGGTTTTCTTTTGAATCTCAGCTACTAATTAAAATAATTCCATAAGTAATACATCATTTGAAAGCTTTGTTGATTTGGAATTGAACAATATATTACAGAAATTTCTACCTCCAGATGGCGCTGTAATATTTTAAATTTTCAATATTTTCAAATTCTAATGAGCGAGGAAGGTGTTGTAAGTTCTAAAACGGGGATAAGGCGCCGCAGGCGCCACCGAGCGGGACTTAGCTAAAGTCAGAAACTTGAAAGATCATAACATGGTGAGCGAACAGGCTGTTTCAGATATTGAAAAGGGAAGAGGGCGCCGAAGGCGCTACCGCACGGGAATTTACTGCGATTTCAATAAGCTATTTTCACGATAGATCAATAAGCTGCTATTAGACCTGAAACGGGAAAAAGGCGCCACCGAGCGGGAGTTTCGTAAAGTCGGATTTTTCAGGGATCGCGAACCAGCTGGTCGCCGAAGGCGGCTAGTGACTAATTAAATAGAAGGCACCCGCATCAGTGAATATAAAATATTCTCAAGACCTCACATCCTCCAGCCATCCTTTACGTAGGTCATTTTAAAACAGCTTAAGATGGTAAAAAATTTTCTTTGGAGGATAAAAAATAATTTTTTTTGAAGAAATATGACCTCCTATGTTCACGGGACTATGAAAAGATATCGGAAAGATAGAAAAAAGTCATCAAACAGAACGACACATACTAAATTAATATGATTAATTTTTTCGTTCGTAAAAATTTCATTCAAATTTTGTTACAGATACAGAACTAACTTTTGCAGTAATCCATTACTTATCTGATTTAATTTATTTATTGGTAGGTCTTATTCCTGCAAAATTCATAGTTGCCAACTTTTAAAAATTTTAAATAACGATAATTACCACTATATCTTTAAAAAAACTTCTTATATTAATTTTCGGAGATTTAAGATCTCGCACTTCAGTATCATAAAATTCTGGTGTAAAGTCTTCCCAAAAATCGGGAAAATTTGGCAGCTATGATAATTAAAAAAAAAAGTATTCAACAAAGTTATAGCAAAAATTTAAATTATCACGTTTCTCTCTACCACTATTTCTAAATATTGTCTTCATAGTTTTCGTATAGAAAACTTTGAAAAGTTCTTACAAATATTTATAAATGATAGAAGGAAAAAAAAGAAAACGGAAGATTTGTCACTACTTATTTTTCAAGCCTCTATAATATGATTACTGTTAATGGATGTCAAGGGCTTACACAGTAAATGCATAAATCTGTCGAATATACAAGGTTCACGAGAAATCCCCCCCCCCTCCTATCTCGGAAAGGCGACGGAATTTTAAAAAATGGCGAAACATGTGTTCAATGAATTCGAGGGGGGACCCCTTTTGGTGAAAATATTTTGGGAGGGCGACTGCTAAGAAGGGCAACTTTAAAATTTGAAGTAAGAAGGTATGTCCTGTGATACATCTCTGAAAACTTCTCTTCAAGACAATAAATTTGACATAAATAGTTTTGTCCTGCGATGATTATTAAAGGAGATAAATGAGTATAAATTCCACATTTCAAAACTCGAAAAACTCTTGTATCTCCTTTAATATTTATCATTTTTTAAAAATTCTGAAAATATTTACGGGCGCGGCAGAGGGATAGACAGACGGACAGGCAGAAACACGAATTCAAATTATATTCACACTTAAAGCGTAAAAAAGTGTTAAAAACGCTTAATGTAAACAAAAGTGCAATTCCAGCAAATTTCCTATAATATCCCTTAATATAAATGAATATTTTTGTGTGGCCCTGTAAATCTTAATGCTATGCGCATACGTAGCTGATATTTTCAAGTAACATCTCAAATTGGAAACTGTTGTTTATGGTTAACGTTTACTTAAAAAAAAAAAATAAAAATAAATAACAAGTGTTAAAAGTGTGCGTTATTTTCGTTTTCTGCATTTACGATATATTTCCATTTAAATTCTTAATAATTGAATATTTATATTCGTTTATCAAAAGTAGGAAGATTGTTGATTATAAACATATTAAAGAATTTTAATTTTTTATGCCTTGTTCTCACGTGGCCGAGAAGGTGCTTTTTTCAAGTCAGTACTGTCTCAGACAGACCGAAAGGGTGTCACAATGGATCACAGTATAGCCGATTGCGGACATAGGATTTTGGTCTTTGGTACATTTATGTTTAAACTAGTACAACAGATCTTGACACGGCTGAAAGGGTTACCAGAGTTACCTTACCACGTTTCTTTACAAACATTTTTACACTTTAGGTCTACAAATAGGGATTTCGAGAGAAAGTTTTAGAATATTTTAAGAGATATAAAATTTTAGAATTTTGAAAGTACAGAGACTCACACAAGGAAATTAAACCAAACAGCGTTTAACGAGGTTTACATCATTTTTGTTATTTTTCAACAAAGTTACAGAGAGTTTATGACTACGGTTTGTCTCACCGAGCTTTAACTTCCGTACATATTCATGTAATTCCTTGAAACTGACATATATTATTCAAGTTCACAATAGACTATTCTTTATGGAAAATGGGGTAAATACCATCACTGGTTTGTATACAGGGACACCCGACAGAATTATTTATATAAACTATTTTTTAATGCCTTCATTTTGAACAAATCATAATGAAACAAATTTTCGTTATTCATATACACGAAAAAAAAAAAAAAAAAAAAATTGAATATAGTATGTTTAAAGTTCACACACTAAAATATTTGGGCATATTACGCTACAACTGGAGATAGTTTGAATAGAATTTCGTTTTTAATAAGCGTTTTTAACACTTTCCAACAATGTTTAAGATTGAAAATGAATTCAGTTAATCTCTCTGTCTGTCTTTCAGTCCTTTTGTCTCTCTGTTAATAGTTTAACATTCTGTATTTAAATTTTTAAATTAAACATTTTTGAAGAAGTGAAAATCAAAGCAGATATTCAAATTCAACTACCAGTTTATATGCTATGGTCACCGCATTAGAGTACCTTTATGATAAAACAGCTTAAAAAACATTTATATTTACCCAAATTTGGAGATTTTATTTTTTTTTTACTTTCTCTTACCCTTACGGTCGAGAAAGTATTGTTTTAGGGTCAAATTTTCGAAAGTGAGTTTTTGTTATATTTACATATTCTGAGGTGCCCTGAATACGAAGATCATGTTTTTAGCGAATGGTCTATGTGTGTGTGTCTGTCTGTGTCTGCGTGTCTATTGTCAGTATATCTCAAGAACAAATAGTAGCAGAAATTCCAAACTCGGTATTCTAAATGTGTATCATATATAGGGATCTACACTAAGCTTTTCGTTGAGATGAAGCAAATGATTCGTGTACAGGGACACTCAAAAGTATTCAAATACATTACGTTTATGGGGAAAATTGCAGGTAATTAGAGTTTAACATCTATAGATTGCACTAAACCAAATGAAACGAATATATATTTTTTGTAACAGAGATAGTCAACTGGGAAAAAATTTTGTGTATGTAGGACCCTCGCCTGAAGTCCCCTCTCGAGGGAAGTAAATTTTCACGATGGCTATGTTTCAAAAGAGCTCGCCAATAGCTTTAAAACGAATGGTTGAACCATGGATCTGCGATAATTTAAAATAAAGTTATAAATTTTTTTCATTTTTAACAATTTTTTTTTTTTTTTAATGTAATATTGAGAACAAATTCAACTTTTTTTTGGATATTTAGTGTTATACTATTCTTAGAATAACTTAAAAACGAATAATTTTAGGAGATCCAAATGTTGTATTTTGAAGTTAATATAAGTTTGTTGCTGGAAAAGTTTGATCAAGATTGATAAGTTCAAATGAATGTAGCGTGTCAAAGTTGTCTGAATAATTTTAAGTGAACTTTTAGTTTTAATAAAAGATTTAAATTCTATATAAATTAAGGTGGAGTAATGAAACGGGGGGGTGGGGGGGCTGAGGAGGCGGTAGCCCCCCTCACACAGAACTAATTATCATATAAAACTCTTCCGAAGCCTAATTTGAATTGTTTAACACAAATTTATATAACAGTACTCGTTATCTTACCTCTTAATCTACAACCTGTATTTATAGTACTAAATTTCAGGGTAAGAAAAAGTTGTGTTATTAACATACCAGATTATTTTATTTATTTATTTATTTATTTATTTATTTATTTTTGTACGGACCAAAAACATAATAATTAGGATGAACAACTTCTCTGCAAATGTTTTTCAAAACTTTAAATAAACAGTTCCAAGAACACGAGTTGTCCTCGAATTTCTAGGATATATGGCTATCATAGTTATTATTGTCCCAATAGTTATTTTTTAAATACCGCTCAACAAAAAATAATATAAAATGTATTTAATTCTTTTTAAAGAGGGTGCTTTTTCGAACATTTATACAACTTCGAATACGATTTTCGGCTGCTGATGCAGGTTTTTCTCTTATTTGTGTGCCAAATTTAAAACTACAAAATTCTTAACTATTTAGAGATGTTGAAACATTATATTTAGTATTCATATTGGCAAAAAAAAATATGAAATTTGCTTAAGGATATATTTTCGTTAATTACACTAATTATTTTAATGAAATTTTACAAAAGAAAGCAAAATTTTCAAATTTTTAGAATTAGTTTTATTAAAAATTTTATATAAATCTTATACTAATGTTATTATAAACTAGTATGATGTGGCCAACACATGACTTTCTTCGTATATAATTTTACACAAAATTTATTCAATACAAATTATTCATTAAATTATTTTCTATTATAAATGCAGACGATTTTTATCCGACAGAATTATATTATCACTAAAGCTGAAAGATGTCATTTTTTTGCAAATCAGAAGAAATAAGAATATTTTCCAACCATTCATTTCAAAGGTATTGACGTGATCTTTCGAAAGATACCCATATTGAAAATTTACTCCCCCGAGGGTACTTCTCCCCCAAGGGGGGAAGCGGTGCTCCCACATGCACAATTTTTTTTTCCTAGTTAACTACTACTATTATCAACAATTCATACGAATCAAATTGATAAAACATAAAAACACAGCACATTACACGTTAAAATTCAAGTCAAGAGACTTAGTTTAAAAGTTTACAGCATACAAGTTAAAAGGAAGAACAACACGACGTTTCGTCCAAGCATAGTTACTCGTGGACATCCTCAGGTCTCAGACCTGATCTCAGGGGTCTCCACGGGATCAGGTCTCAGATCCCGTGGACATCAGACCTGAGGATGTCCACGAGTAACTATGCTTGGACGAAACGTCGTGTTGTTCTTCCTTTTAACTTGTATGCTGTAAACTTTTAAACTAAGTCTCTTGACTTGAATTTTAACGTGTAATGTGCTGTGTTTTTATGTTTTATCAATTCATACGAATTTTACAATCACACGATTAAAATAACTTTCATTATGTACATTTATACGAAATTTTGTTCTATACTGCCATGTTAAAAATTTAGAAAAAAATGCAATAACAGCGCCACCTGTTGAGCAATTGTTCCACAAATCTAATCAGCACCAGTTCATGTCAGGGTCCAACTAAATACCAAGTTTGGTTAAATTTCGTTCATTAGTTCGTGACGTACAGCGTCCACAAAATTTGTAATACACACAGACAGACAGACATTTTCTAAAAACAGTCAAATCGTGTTCAGGACATCTCAAAACGTGTAAATCCACCGAAAACTGGAGTTCGAAAATTTTCACGAATCCAATGCTTTCTCTATATATAGAAGAAAGTAAAAATATACAACCTATCTTCAGGGATTTAGGAAATTATCTGTTGTGGTAGAGCAATTTTTGAATTCGTAAAACAGGTCGTAAAGTGTTTAAATTCGTTTATTATAAAAAGGCATAGGTTTGCTCTAAAAATCCTTTACATGACATTAAAGTACACACATTCAGGTGAACAAACGTGCATTTGAAAGTTTAAACAACTTTAAACAATTTAATTTATTCAATTTTCTATTCATTTTTTTTTTCTTTTTTTTTTTTTTTTAATGAATTCTATGTGTATATTTCACACGTGAAATCTTATGCAAAATTCAAATAAAATGGAGCCATTTATGATTTAAATTACTATTAATGGTATTTTAAATTAGATATTATAACATTTAATCCCTGTGCCATGTGGGAACACTTTTGAAAATCACCAAAAATTCACAGAAAATTTCTGCTATTGAAAAGTGTTTTCTAAACTATATATATATGTAAAATAAATTATTGCTTTATTATAAAAACACAAATATATTCATATTTTGTAGACATATTTTAAATTATTTCATTACAAAAATCTGTTTTTTTAATAGTTTATTTTTCTGTCTTATGCCCGTTTTTAACATTGTTCGATACACTGTGAGGCGGCGGGTACAGGCTGTGTGTTATGCTTTTTTCTTTAATTGAAAATAAATAAAACTCCTAAAGAAAATATAATGAAGAAATGTATAAAAATAAAGAATGCACATGAATTAGATGAGGATCAAAATAGAGTTATTTTTTCTAGTAAGGTGTTGTTCAGTTTCCATATACAGAACCTTAGAAAATTGTTTAAACATCTAAGTTTCTTAAAAAAAATAAATAAATAAATAAAACAAAGAATACTACTTTATTTTAATAGACTGTAATTATTTTTACACCAAATAAATTATAAAAGAGCTAAACAGAGAAGTTAAAATATCTGCTAAATTGCATCACTGTGCTTGTTAAAATGTTTTTCAAATGCTAAAGTCAGATGAAACCATAAAAGCTCTAATGAAAATCAGACATGATATGCCTATTAATGAACATTTCATTCAAATTCACACCGAAGCCTCAGAATGTTCACAGTATATTACCCTAAGACTATACCACCCCCGAACACTCTTTGTCAATAGTGTTCCCTTTATCTTTCGTTGTCACGCGATAAGATTTTTTTTTTTTTTTTTTTTTTTTTTTAAATCTATGAAAGTTGCTACGAACCCCGTGTAAGAAGCCTTACTAAAATAATACTAGCTATCAAAGCCTATCCTTTACAAAATATTTTTTTCATAAATTTTGCGCAACAATTAATATTCTTTTCCCTCATTAAATTGGCATAATTTACATAGTAATTTACCTAACCAACCATACATGTCATGAAATCCACACATGAAAATGATTTAAATAAAATAGAAGTTAAATAATAATAATAAAAAAAAGTCTTATTTAGATTTATTTTTATCTATTTAATTTAATTCTTATACGACATTTTAAATCGTTGGTTATGTGGAAATAAATTGAAAATTTGCGATAGAATTAAAGGATGAGATAATCTGAATTTATGGAAAAGCATTATAGAACTTGAAACGTAATAAGTACAAAACTTTAAGTTAATACCATAAAATGCAAGAACTCGCAACAATTATTTAGGGTCGAAAGGAAACACGACCCTTTGTCAGTCTGACAAAGTAGACACGAGTGCTGCAAACAAAGTGGTAACGCACCTTTGTTTACATCATTTTTAATTTCTTTTTCATTTAGTTTTCTAAAAGCAAAAAATAAAAATAAATAAATAAATAAAATAAAATAAATAAAAATAAAATAAAATAAAATAAAATAAAAATGTCCGCAGACAAAATATTACAATTCTAAATTAATTTCTTCCATTGAAAATATCTAAGAAAACGCTTTTTATTTATTTGTAGACGGAAAATTTCTTTGTTACCAAAAGAAACATTGACATTTATTTTATTTTATTTATTTATTTATTTTATTTTATTTTTGAGCTATTGATAATATTTAAATTTCCCTGTGGAAAATGACTTAATTGACAGAAAAAACAATGTAATAAGATAATTTTTTTTGCAAGTTGGCAAATAGAATACCTCTGTTAACGTAAGTTTTTTTTTTTTTTTTGTAAAAATTTCTAACCATGAATAATGTCTTCCTTGGAGCATTCGGCAAACATTGGTACTTCTCATAATGCGTTCCGTTTGTGCTGAGATGCGGTCGCAGACAAAAAATTTTGATTACATGTTTTTTTAATATATGCAATTACTTGTTTTTTTTAATACAAGAGATATCACATCCAGTTTTCATGTTCGTACGTATATTTTTTAAAAAGTTATTCACGTATAAAGAAAAAGAAGAAGAAAACTGAATACACAAAGAAAAAAGAAATCAGGTTTCCTTTTAACATGTGGAGGCATGTGTTTCTATCCCTATCTGTAATGGTTAATTTCATTTGTGAGGCTAGACATCGGGCAGCTTTCTTGTCCAATTTTAAATATTGAACATTAATTTATGTGAATGAATTTTTGGTGGTCCGACATATACGTATGTATTACGTATAAATAAATAATACAAAACTTTCAATTAAAAAAAAAAATTACACTAAAAAGAAAAAAAAAAAAGTAACATAACACACACGACAAAAACAGATAGGATTTCAGCAACTCATCTCTATCACTCAATTGCTCTAGGGAAGACCGGGGCTAGTAGTGACGTTTTCATCATTTTTTATATTAGCTCTAAAATTTGAACTGAAGTGAAACATTTAATATATCATACCATAGAGTCAGTGGCGGATCCAGAACTTGACTTTTGGGGGGGCTAAGATTTTTCAAAGTGTTATTCTAGACCAATAAAAAAATTTACAATTGCAATATTCAATTGTGAATGTCAGTGGTTTTTTTTTTTTTTTTTTTTTTTTTTTTGGGGGGGGGGTGCTTCAGCCCCCTAGCCCAGAGTCCCCCCCCCCTCAAATCCGCCACTGCATAGAGTAAACCTTGTGTAATATATTTATAAAACTATCATTAATATTATTAACGTTTTTCATACCATAAAATGAATTCTGCGTAACATCGAAATTTGTCACAACTTGCCCAGCAGTAGCGGGGCTAGTAGTAACATTGTATTATTTTAAAATTTAAATACTCCTTTTAAATTAATGATATAAAAAATATTTATGTAATGTGTTATATTATTTAATATGTTTCGTATGTTTTCTATCCAGAAAAATAAAAAATAATGTGGTGTGTCACTCATACGATTTTCTCTTACCCTGAATTTCCATATTATAAAGATAGGTAAGTCGTAAGATAATAAAGATCAATGTATTTTAAAAATAATTAAAAGTAAGTTTAGGAATAGTTTTATTTGACACGTAACTGTGCGCGAGGAAGGTGGAGGCTTCCGCTCCCCCAATCCTCCGTTAAATTATAGTGCCTGCATTTAATTAATTTTATATATATATTTTAATTTAAGGCTGTTATTAATTTGCATTTAAACTTGCTAATGTTAATCAAATTTTTACAGTGACAACGTTATATGAACTTCAAAATACCAAGTTTGAGTTTCCTGCAGTTATTTGTTTTTAAGTTATGCTGAAAAAAGATATACATCCACATCAACCGCAAAAAATTGCACTTTCGTATTCAGGGCCAACTCAGAACGTGATATTAAAAAAAAAAAAAAAAAAAAAAAGAAAAAACTAGTATGTTGTGGCCACCACAAGACTTTTTCTATATTTTCCTACACAAATTCACTCAGTAACAATATTAAAAAAAAAAAAAAAAAAAAATCAATAACTTTGTTTTAAATTATCATATATTTATAGTTCAACCAATCGTTTTAAAGGTATTGACGAGCCCTTTCGAAAGATACCCATCTTGAAAATTTACCCCCCAGGGGGGGAAGCGATGCCCCCACATGCACAAAAATTTTTTCTAATTAACTACTACTATTATCAATAATTCACATTAATTTTACAATCACAGGTTAAGAATAACTCTCACTATGTACATTTATACGAAATTTTGTCCTATACTGCCATGTTAAAAATTTAGAAAAAATACGATCACCGCGCCATCTGTTCAGCGATTGATCCCCAAATCTAATCAGCACCAGTTTATGTCAAGGGCCAACTAAATAACCAAGTTTAGTTAAATTTCGTTAAAAATAAATAAATAAAATAAAATAATACGATTTTTTTTCTAAGGTTTTTTTTTCGTTAAAAGTAAAAAAAAATCGATAACTTTGTTTTAAATTATCACAGATTTATAGTTCAACCATTCGTTTTAAAGGTATTGACGAGACCTTTCGAAAGATACCCATCTTGAAAATTTACTCCTCTCGAGGGGGGCAACTTCCCCCCAGGGGGGGTGGCGAGGCTCCTACACATACAAAATTTTTTTCACAGTTGACTATCTCTATTATAAATAATTCTTGTAAATTTCATAATGATTACTAAAAAATAATTCTCTTTATGCACATTTATACAAAATTTTGTCCTATATCACCATGTTAAAAATTTAGAAAAAGCGGCATGGCAACGGAATTCGTAAAACAATTTTTACCAAAAGTTGATAGGCACTAATTTATGTCAAGGTGCAACTACATACCAATTTCTATGAAATTCTGTGCAGTAGTTCCTGAGATACAGTTGCCACAAAATTTTGTCACACACACACACAGACAGACAGACAGACATTTTCTAAAAATGGTCAAATCGTGTTCTACAGCTCTCAAAACGTGTAAATCCATCAAAAACCCGAGGTCGAAAATTTTTACGAATCCAATACTTTCTTCTATTGAATATAGAAGAAAGTAAAAAACAGAGTTGAAATTATAACTTTAAAATATACTTTGTTTACAGTATGGATATCAAACATTTTCTTTCCTGAACACTGTTCGTCGACATAGTAAGATGTAGCAAAGCACTTTTATCAATTACTTTCAATAATAATAATAATAATAATAATTAAAAAAAAAAAAATAATAATAATAAAAACTTAATTTTGAGTAGCCCTGTATATTCTGTGTAAAGTATACGTATATAAAATTGTGTAGTTAAATTTAGTCTTATATGAAAACCGCCTAACAGAAAATGAAGTACATTTCAAGCAATTTCCAAATATAGCTTTAACATATCTAAATGCTTTAAGTAGCCCTGTAAACGAATGATGAATGATTTAATATTATAATCTAATCTACAGAAAACAAGCTTTTATGCATATATATGTGTGTGTGTGTGTGTGTGTGTGTGTGTGTTAATTCCATTTCATTTCGGACAGCCTACAAATGTTATTCTGTACTTACCAGAAATTTCCCCCATAGATTTAATGTAATTGAATTCTCTTGGATGGCCTTGTACGAACCATTTGCTTGGTCTCAACGAAAAGTTTAGTATATCATCACTATATGATACAGGTATAGAATACCGAGTTTGGACTTCCTGCTACTATTTGTTCTTGAGATATGCTGATAACTGACATTCACACGCACACTCACACACAGAGATCAACTGCTATAAACATGCTTTTCGAATTCAGGGAACCTCAAAACCTATAAATACAACAAAACTTCAATTTCAAAAATATGACTCAAAAACTACTTTTCCTACCATATATATGAGTAAGAGAAAGTAATAATTGAGTGAGGTGAAAAGTAAAATAATCTGGTGTGTCAGTCACACGACTTTCTCTTATCCTGCAATTTAATGCTATAAATACAGGTTGGAGATTAAGAGGTAAGATAACGAGTACTGTTATGTAAACCTATGTTAAGCAATTCAAATTAGGCTTCGGAAGAGTTTTATATGATAATTAGTTCTGTGTGACCCCATGTTTCATTTATATAGAACACCCACATTTATATAGAATTTAAACCTGCTATTAAAAGTTCATTTAAAATTATTCAGACAATTTTCACACGCAACATTCCTTGAAAGTTATCAATCTTGATCAAACTTTTCCAGCAACAAACTTATATTAACTTCAAAATACAACATTTGGATTTCCTAAAATTATTTGTTTTTAAGTCACACTAAGAGACACAGACAAAGATCAAACGTTAAAAAACATGACTACGGTAATCAGGAAGCCTCAAAACGTGTAAATATACAAAAAAAAAAAAAAAAACAATCGATGAATATTTAGCTTAAAACATACATTATTTACCATATCTCTATGAGGAATTCATTTCAATTCCCGAACAGCTTTCTTGGAAATGGTAATATATTATTAGTAAAGCACATCCACTAACAACAAAAAAGAATGTTATCGTTTAAATATTTGCAGTCCTGTATATCTTTCGAAGATTATATACAGACTACATGGTGCACCTAAATGTAATCCTATAGTAATAATACATGGCCCAGCCTGAAACGTGTAAATATAACAAAATCTCACGTTCGAAAATTTGACTCTAAAACAATACTTTCTCTACCTTATGGGTGAGAGAAAGTAAACATGGTTCTTCTTGTCCATTTTCACATACCTAATGCATTTTTAATAAAATTTCTCCTTTAATTATATTTAATAAAACTTTTTCAATTTTTCATTACTTCTAAAGTTTAGTTAAAAAAATAAATAAAAATATATAAAAATATATATAAATATAAATGATAGATATCGTAATAAAATTTAACCTTAAAATTTAGCAATTAATAGATACAAAACAATACCAACACAACAAAAATAGAGCTGATTGTAACTTATAGATAAGACTAACACAAAAATGTTGCGATACAGATTAAGAACCAATAAGAGACAAAAACAATTTAAATGAATTAATATCAGCTTAAAATTATTATTCACGTTAAAGTTATATAAAATTTAATTAATGATTAAAAAGAAAATGCCATCCGAATTTTGCGTTCATTTGTTTAAAGAAAAAAAAAAAAAAAAAAAAAAAATACGTATAAAGAAGAAAACTGGAAACAGGTCACGACTTTAATTTTGCATGTTAGTGTGATTTCAAGCAATAAGCAATTTAAATTGGAAATTGATTTTAAAATGACAATTTTGTTACTAAAGCTTCTTTTGTTTAATTAAAATATAATATGGTGTGTCACTCACACGACTTTCTTTTACCCGTAAAACTTTTACCTGTTCAAAAATCAAGAAAGAGACCAGCATTTCAGATGATTTCCGTTTTGATTCCAAAACGTTAGCACAAAATAACAATTTAAATGAAACAAAACAGTTTGTAAATATCTTATTCATTCATTTATTTATTATTTTATAAGAATTATAATTATCATAAGTAGCGTGTTTTAATGTTAGTCTTTCTGGTTATAAACAAAAATTGCAAAAATTATTTTTTGTGACACTTAATTGACATTCTCAATTTAATAGATTGATAAATAAATACGTTTTGATGGTTCTAAAGCATTAGCATAAAAGAAAAATTTAAATCAGGGCTCGATCCAGGCAAAAATTGGGTCCCCTTTGCTGCTCCCTTCACAAAATTCCATATCATAAAAAGGGACCCTTCACAAAATTTAAATCCGTAAATGGGTACCCTTCGCAAAATTCAAATCCATGAAAAGGGACACTTCACAAAATTCAAATTTTTGAAATGAGCCTTTTTATTTTATAAAAGTGATCGTTTTTCTATATTTTCAGTATTTTTAATTAATTGGTTCAGTTAAACTATGTTAATTTGATATTTAAAAACCACTTAGAATGACTGTTAAAATGGAAGGTTTTACACGATATTTTTTTTCTTTTTCAGAAAAATAAATAAAAATTTCACAAAAATATTTTGTTTTTTACAGAAAGGGGACGAAAAGTTTAAAACCTGGATTGACCTCAGTAAATGAACAAAATAGTTTGTACATTTCTTATTTATTTCTTATTTTATAAGTATTATTATTATCATAGGTAAAGTGTTTTGAAATGAATCCTTCTGGTCATAAACAAAAATTGCCAAAAATTGTTTTTTGAGACTATTAATTGTCATTCTTAATTTAATAGATATACATAAGGAAATACTTCTTGATGATTCCAGATGATTACAAAAAGTTAACACAAAATAAAAATTCAGATGAAACGAAATAATTTGTCAATTTCTTATTTATTTATTTCTTATTTAATAAGAATTATTATTATCATAAGTAATATTTTGAAATTAGTCTTCCTAATCATAAACAAAAATTGCCAAAAATTATTTTTTGTGACTGTTAATTGTCATTCTTAATTTAATAGATACATAAAGAAATCCTTTCTGATGATTTCAAAACGTTAACACAAAATAAAAATTCAGATGAAACAAAATAGTTTGTAAATTTTTTATTTATTTATTTATTATTTAATAGGAATCATTATTATCCTAAGTAATATTTTGATATTAGTCTTCCTAGTCATAAACAAAAATGGCCAAAAAATATTTTTTGTGACTATTACTTGTCATTCTTAATTTAATAGATACATAAAGAAATACTTTTTGATGATTCCAAAAAGTTAACACAAAATAGAGATGAACAAAAAGTTAACACAAATCAGATGAACAAAATAGTTTGTAAATTTCTTATTTATGTATTTCTTACTTAATAAGAATTATTATTTTCATAAGTAATATTTTGATATTAGCTTTCTTAGTCATACACAAAAATTGCCAAAAATTATTTTTTTGTGACAGGTAATTGACATTCTCAGTTTAATAGATTGACAAAGGAATACTTTTTGATAATTCAAAGCCTTAGCACAAAATAAAAATTTAAGTAAAATAATATAATTTGTAAATTTCTTATTTATTTATTTGTAATAACACTGCTCGGCATGAAAATTGCATCTGACACCATTTCAGCATATTCTTATGTAAAATGACCTTCTAAATTCGAATAGGACGCCCATTTTGCCCAATCACCCACCGTTTTTTAGGAATGGCCCCCTATTTTTATTATTTTTCGGTGATTTTATGTCTATAAATGTGATTTTCAGGAAGGGGGATGATTAATTTAACCGTTAAATATCTTTTGAAGGGCTACAGAGTTGGAAAATTCTAAAACATAGGTATTTGCGACAAGGGATTTTTTTTTTTTTTTTGGGGGGGGGGGGGGGGATTGCCACTGAAATTATGCATTACATATCTTATATATTTTTTAATCTGTTATTAATGTTATTTTTTAAACGTTATATATTTTTTGTTTTTAGGTGTTAAATTAATTATTTTTCATTCTTCAAATCAAATTCATGGTCATAAAGTTATCGAACAGGGAAAAAAATTGAGGGAGGGGGTGGTGTATCTAGACAACGGTGGGTGACTGGGCAAAGTGGGAGTCATATTCGGATTCAGGAGGTCATTTTACATAAGAATCAGCAAGAATGGTATCAGATCTCGAAATTTTTTTTTTTTTTTTTTTTTTTTAGAGCAGTGTAATTATTATTTTCATAAGCAATGGATTTTAATATTAGTCTTTTTGGTCGTAAACAAAAATTGCCAAAAATATTTTTTGTGTCAATTAATTGGCTTCTCAATTTAATAATATATTCATAAAGAAATACAATAAATTTTTGGTAGGTGTGATGTTGTTTTTCGAAAAAAGACAGATGTGATTCAGATCGCAATAAGAATTAAAGATCAAAAATAAGAAAGGAAAATTATGCAGTTCGCATTGATTATAAAACACTTTCCAAATGTATTCGTCCACTACATTGTTTAATTTCCAATTCAATTATACAGGGGGGGGGGGGGGCACTCAATAAACTATCTTTACAACTACTGTTTAAAGCGACGATGGGCTTTCCAAATGGCAAAATTGGACTAAACATTCAATATTCCAATTTTTTTTAATATTCAATATTCAGTATAATATTAAATATTTTATATTCCAATTTAACATATTTTAATATGAAACTACATAACAGTAAGAATGTGTGGCCAAAAAAGAAAAAAAAAGAAAAGAAAACAATCCCCATCATTCTATGCTGAGTTATAAGCGTTTATATTTGTAAATTAATACTGAATCTATTGTAAAATGAATTCATTTAAAGTTTAATTCAATGTAAAAAATTACTTTTCTCATTTAGTTTAAGGCTGTGGGTAGAAACTATATTGTTACACTTTTGAATAAATTAGAAGTGAAACTTGTTTTTTGTAAATGTTGTATTAATCAAAGATGAAAATGAAATGTGTTTTAACAACATTTATGCCTTTTATTAAGATAAATCAAACTAATAAAACTATAATTTTTATTCAGTTAAAACAAGAAAAAAAATTTTTTTTTTCCTCCGGGGAAAAAAAAAAAAAAAAAAAAAAAAGAAGAATCTAAAAATGTTATTTTTATAATAATTTACTAAAACTTTATTTAAAATTCAATTCAAGGCAAAAAATTATTTTTCTCATTTAGTTTAAAGCTGTGAGTAAAAGATACAATAGAGTTCCAAAAAATGTAGTTTTGTACATTTGCAACAGATGGCGCTGTAGTATAACAAACGAAGAGTGAAAAAGTGAATATAAAAAATAAACACAGTTGAACAACGCTACCTGTCCGTATTCACATCTGATCAAGGTGCGTTTCGGAACTTCTGTAAGGTGGGGCTGTGAGTGCTGTTGCCCCTCTGACACTTGTGGGATTATCAAACCACGTATGAACAATTATTTAAATTTTACAGATGGAATAGTATTTCCCTGTCGACCTAGATTTCGAGAAATTTAAGGATGGGTAAGTAGAAACACCTGTTTTATAAGAGTGACTGAAAAAGACTGTGTTTTCCTAAGTTTTTACCTGTGACGATAGTTTATAAGAGACCAGAATTCAACTTGAGAATTTTATCTTGAAGTGGTTTTCTTGTCTCGTATCTTTTGGATTATTCTGTCATTTTATAAATTATTTGAGATAATTTTTGCGCACTGTTTTCGGGAAATTATTTTAATATTAAATACGGATTTAGAAATTAATATATAGATTAAAAATAATTACAAATACTAATAATAATATAATAAGTGTTTTTTTCTTCTCTTTTTTATTCTAAGCTTGTTATTTTAATGTTGTTTTAAATGTGTTTTTGCTTCACATTATAAGATTAAATTCTGCTATAAATGATAGGAATAAATTTTGCTATTTATTTATATAATTTATTCAAGTGAAGTATTTTTCACCATATCATGCTCAATAAATTATTTTAGAATATATGTTAAGGACAAATAATAAAAAAAAAAAAAAAAAAAAACTAATGCATATTTTTCTTCTTCTTTTTACCAATAAAAATATTTAAAAAGGGAATTAACTATTCAATAAAACACGGATAATATTTAACAATATAATATACATGATTCATAGATTTCTGCATTTAATGTGGAAAATATTATCTATTTAAATCATTATTTCTCTTTTGGATATATTCAGGGCCTGATTATCGCAGAGGCCGACAAGGCCTCGGCCTAGGGCACCTCTATCTAGAGGCATCAAAATAATTTTTTAATTTACAAAATGCTATTTTTGGAAAAGATTTCCTTAAAAAAAAATTAACCAAAAGTTAGCTAACGATAATAATCTTTAGTTGAAAGTAGGGATTTTTTAATATCTTTTAACCAATTATCCGATTAAATTAAAAAATACAACATTAGTTAGATTATGAAATATACCAGTTTTCGTGGAGATCGGTCGAATGATATAACATTTTACAGTGAACCAAAAAATCCAGATTAATTTTCACTTGCAGACTTAAAATTATATAATACAAATTAAAGAACTTTGTATCATCCTAATAGAAAATATCTTTACATTTTCAGTAGTATTTGGTCATGTGTTCATATTTACATACCCGCTGACTTCGTATGGTATGAATGAGATAGATTAGGATGAGGTAGAAAACAGTATTATAAAGAATACCTTGTAAAAAATTACATTTGTATGCAAGTGGATTCCAACAGTCATAGAAGAAAGATTACCCCTGCACCAATAATAATAATAATAATTTGAGGTCTCGTTGCAAAAGAAGTTAAAAAACTAATTTCTTATGACGGTGATGCTTTAACTTTTTTACCAGCAGTCAAACTTTGTGCACAAATTAGATAAAAAAAAAAGAACCTTTAATTTGTTAAAGAGTGGGGGATGGGGGGGGGCACCAAAATCGTCCTGGGCCTTGGGCCTCAACAAGTGGTAATCAGGCTCTGGGTATATTAAGAAAAAATAAATAAATAAAAGTGTTTTGTGAATAAAAATTTTAATAGAAATAATTTATGGCTATAAATTAATCTTCTACATGTAAATTTTATTGTATGCAATGAATCTTCACTAGCAATTTGAAGCATAGAATGAGCAGATTTATTCATATTCATATTATTATTATTTGATTGATATATATATATATATTTAATATATATATATACATATATATATAGTTTATGGTTCTTGTATCTAATCATGTGCTTTTTTATTATTGTAAATATTTTTTGGATCTTTATACATATATAAAGGATGAATTTTATACAGTTTACTTTCAAAGTATACAAATGCTATATATTTTTCATGAATCTGAAAATTATACATAGTTTACTTTCATCATATATAGATGGTACGAATTTTTAAATAATCAGAAAACTATATAATTTGCTTTGATTATATGTAAATAATAGGATATTAAAAGGAAAATTATTTGCTGAAGTCAACGGCTAGACGCCACTCAGAGCTTGGGGCTCTCGTCAAAAATAAAAATGCCTGGCGATTTAAATTGTTTACTTTCAGTTATTTATATTTTATCGAATGAGAGATTTGTTTTTGAAAGGAATGGTGGACATTAAAAAATCATTCTTTGAAATTGCCTTAGAGTTGTGAATGTTTGCCTCTGAAAAAATATCGAAATTTAATAAAATTAAAATTGAAAATTACAATTAAAAAATTAAACTCCCTATGCAACCCAATTTTTAAAATTTCCTTCTGATTTTACCTTAATACAGTTTGCCCATATATTCTAAACATACCTGGACATTACTTTGGGGAGTAATTAATAAGTTAATTAAATATATTTAAATATATTTTTCAAAAATTATGAATCAATGCACAAATATGTTTTGAATATCTTGACAAGCTGTAATAATGTAAAATCAAAGGGATAATTAAAAAACTGAATCACATGGAAAAATAATAATAATAATAATAAACTTTGAATTTAAATTTTCTTAATTTTAATAGTTTTCGAGATATTTTAATATACTTAATTGAAATAATATTTAATATTCGGTATTTAATTATAGACTTTACTCAATACGCACTGAAATTTACTTAATTACATCGCTGCTCTTACTTTTAATTCTTCTATTCGATATATTGAAATAATATTGATTGTTTGTTTTGAAATGTATTTTTTGCTGAATAATATTTCGAATCGTATTTTTATTTGAGATTTGCGCATTGTATTTTTTAACCCGTTGATTCTAAACTGACTACAATATTATGTTCTGAAAAATCTGAAGGTAAAACAAAGATATTAATTCAAATGTAACATTTACATAGATTAATATTATATATTCTAAATGATTAAAAATGTTTATGGAGACCCGCTACGATTTGACTGATTCCTGCCTACAACGTAAGCTTAGAGAAAGGTTTTCTCTATAACAAATGATTTTTTTTTTTTTTTCCTTTTCTTTTTCTTTTTCTTTTTTTTTTTCTTGCATATATGAAAATATTCTGCTATGACGGGTAAAATTTATAGCTTTCCTTGAAGCACGCTTTTGGTAATGTGGCAAAAAATTATCTATAATCTGAAAAAAAACTTTTTTTCACCCCTATAGGATGAAATTTAAACCACTCCAGATTATTATTATTATTATTATTCCTTTGTTTTCAGTCTATAACAAATCAGTAAGGTTCAAAATATTTTATTTTTATTCTATTATGTCTTTTGAATAAAAGTATAGCTGTCAGGAATTTATTTATTTATTTACTTTTTTAAACACACTTTTACTTTCTAAAAAATCTAGAAAAAAGTCTTGTTAAATAGCTAGTGTTGTTAAACCATTTTGCATTTATTTTTTAATTGCATTATCAATTTATTTTGAATTGTATTATCCATTACTGATTATCTAAATATGATTCCCTATTGTGAGATGAACAGGTGGCAAAAGAGGTAGTAATGCAGAGTAATTCCATTTCCTGCAGAAAAAGTTACAGTCACTTGGCAAAAATAAATTTTTTACAAAGAAGGATTTTCACTTCAAACTTTGTAATTTTCGGAAAAGGTAAATTGGACGAGAGAAATCGGGGAAGGGAGATGAAACGTAATATCATTCCATGTGTAATGTCAAGCAAAAATCATGAGCAATATTCTGTAGTTCTTTGTAGTAAGAGGGAAAAAAAGGGAAAATGTCAAGTGCCTTACTAGTGAAACTGGGGCTGAATCTTAAAGTTCAGAGTGTTCTAAAGGTCGTTCTTCTTAAAAAAAAAAAAAAAAAAGAAAGAAAGAGAGAGAGAGAGTGGAAATGGGGGGGGGGGGCAGAAAGAGAAACTTTTTTACTTTTTTCATAATTGTTTCATTGAAAACTGATTTCAAGACAGCTTTGAACTCGGTATGATAATTACAACAAGGTATTAAATATATATATATACTTTTAATACTTTACATCTTAAAAAAAAAAAAAAAAAAAAAAAAAAATCCTTACATAAGGGATTTACTTAGTTGCAATATAAGTTGTACATCTCATTGAAATCCGTTCTTTGTGCTTCTTTAACAAACGCAAATAAGATTTAGCATTTTGAACATAATTAACATGTAAACAGTGGCGGATCCAGAACTTAACTTTTTTTTTTTGGGGGGGGGGCTAAGATTTTTCAAAGTGTTATTCAGATCAAAGAAAAGTTTACAATTGTAATAATCAGTTGTGAATTTAAGGGGGGAGGGAATAGGAGGCTGAAGCCCCCCCCCCCAAAAAAAAAAAAAAAAAAAAAAAATGAGATTCACAACTGATTATTACAATGACAACCCAACCTCCGGGAGATTGGGTTGTCCTTGCTCTCTTGCTGATAATATGATTGCTCCCACCTCCTCCCAGGCTTCGGCCGCCATAAACCTTCGGGTTGGCGGGAGGTTGGGTTGTCATTGTAATAATCAGTTGTGAATCTCAGTTTTTTTTTTTTTTTTTTTTTTTTTTTTTTTTGGGGGGGGGCTTCAGCCTCCTATCCCCCCCCTTAAATCTGCCACTGCATGTAAATAATAATAATAATAAAATCATGTTGTGACTATATATTATTGAACTGGCAGTTTTATTATCAAGATTATTTTCAAATTTAATTAAAATTAATATAAAAAAAAAAAAAAAAAAAAAAAATTCAATCTAGTTTTATATAAATCTTTTTGTTAAAAACTATCCTCCTTTAATATCTGTTCCTTAATGATTTTTATGGCAATAAATGAATTAATAAATAAGTAAACTACGAAATAAAATCAAATAAATTAAAGTAACAAGTAAAACCCGTAGTAAAAATCAGGTTATAGGACAAAGCTTATTGCAGTTTAATATAAAAAATTTTCACAGAAATTATCCTTTTGTAAATCTTTTCATATTTATTCCTTAATTATTTTTATGACAATAAATAAATAAATTAAATTAAAATGAATAAAAATAAAAATAACTAATAAAACTTGCAACAAAGAATCAGGTTATAGAACAAAGTTTCTTGTGTATAATTGTTTGAGAAAAAACCTGTAAGAGGAATAAAGAATTTGTTGTGTCATCTAAACACTTTTCTTTTAAATAATTTATTAGAATGAAATGAGATTTGGATCATAAAAAAAAACCAAACGCATACATTTGAAGAATACATTCTGCCATATTTTACTAAAAGTTAAATGAATAGTAACTTATTGGTTTTTCTTCAAAAGTAATGTATGTTACATTTTAACGTAAGGTGACCAAACGTCTTCGAATTATGAGGACAGTCCTCGAATTTCGACGTATGTCCTCAGCAATTTGAAAATCATTTGAGGACAAATGTCCTCGAATTTACAAATTTGTCCTCAAATTACAGCATAATTTAGCTCTGTCCTCGAATGGCCCTTCAATTTGAGGACGCTGCGATGATCTGTCCTCAAATTGGGTTTAAATAATTTTGTCGCCTTATATTAACGTAAAACTCTTTTTATTTTGAGCCACGCATTTAACATTTACTTTTTTTCTCCTCTATTTTCCTCTTTCCTTCTTTTTAATTTAGATTATGTTGTTAATTTCCTGAAATAATTCTTTCTCTCTTATAAAAATTGATCTTTATTAGTAGTCAGATAAAAATATTTATATTAATAAAATTCAAATTAATTTTTAAAATAAAATCTAATTTTCAACACTAAAATTATACAATTATTTCCTCGGTGTCTCTGTAACACTACACATTTATAAACATAAAAGCATGAAAAATTTTTAAACAAAAATTTTCTATTTTCGGTTAAAAAATATTGACACTAATGCATAATGTTCTAAGGAAATTAATTAATAAATATCAAAATAAAACAAATATTATCGGAATTTCCCGTTTTTCCCTGTGAGATAAAATATCGATCCAACTAACTATGCAACAAGATATATGAGTCGTTGAGAGAGCTAGCTACATGTAAATAATTTGAGGTATTTATACATTTACGGTTGCGTTTCGATCGGTTACTACTTTCCTGGTTTTGAAGAAACGAAGCGCATATCCGGGGCGTGAGGTGGGGCAGGAATTACTCTTGCCTCACGCTGACCAAAATAAAAAGAAAGCTTATGGAAGTTTTTTGATAGTCATCGCTATCACGCACACTGCATCCTGGAGATGAAATCCTAAAAACTGGAGCACTTTGAACTTTCAGAACTAAACGATCTTAATCAACAATAATCGCGTTCATTGTATACTAGCAGGCTATGCCCGCTTCGCTGGTCACTATTTTTAAATGAATCACTATAGTTAATGAATTCTCAAAATTACATCAATTTTTATTATGTGAAAAAAAAAAGAGAAAAAAAAAAAGGGATTGGAAAAAATGTCGCAACGGGTCCCCACTTCCCTTGGCAGCGCAGGCAATTGTGCGCTGCGCGCCACATTTATGTTCAACACTCTTAATGAATCACTATATTACCGTAAGAGAAAAACATAAATAAAAAAAAAATTCTCCCATCAGGGGAATAATCGGTTCGGGCCACCACTGCCTGCGGCAGCGCATACAGGCGCGCAAGGCTCGCATGCTCCTTCACCTACCGTTCCCGCCCCTCCTGATTATTTTAGACTTTAAAAAATACTCGCAGTCGTTCTTTCGGGCTTTTAAACCTAATAATACTAATTTCCAACATTTTATCTGAATTTCTTTATTTTGACCCCTGCGCCCGATCCCTTCCCGCCCTTCGTAATAATTCTGTACTTTCGAAAATATCCGCAATCGATTTACCGGGCCTCAAAACCTAACAACACTAATTTTAACCTAACAACTCTAACTCTTATTTATATATTTTTGCCCTTTCATCTCCCCTTCCCGTCTATCCTAATAATTTTACAAATTCGAAAATATACGCAATCGATTTGTAGGTATCAAAAACCTCCATGTACCAATTTAATAACTTTACAAATTCGAAAATATACGCAATCGATTTGTAAGTATGAAAAACCTCTCTGTACCAATTTTGAACGACCAAACTCTATTTTTATTTTTTGCCCCTCCGTCCCCTCCTCCCGCCCCTCCTAATAACTTTACAAATTCGAAGATATCCGCAATCGATTTGTAGGTATCAAAAACCTTAATGTACCAATTTTGAACGTTCTAACACTATTTTTATTTTTTTGCCCCTCCGCCCACCCCCCTCCAAACACACACACACCTTTCTGACCCACCTAATAATTTTACACTTTCAAAAATATCCTCATTTGACTTGCAGATCTCTAAAACCTATTATGTACCAATTTTGAACAGTCTAACTATATTTCTATTTTTTTACCCCATAGCCCCCCTTTCCCGCCCCACCTGAGACGAATTTCAAAAATTAAAGAAATTAGTTTTTATGTATTTATGGGAGATATTTTAGAGCAAAAATATCTTGCACATATATTTTTTTCTGTTTGCAATATAAAGGATTATTTGAAATCACGTTTTGCCCCCTCTCCTCCCCTCTTGGGGGCTGAATTTCAAAAATTCCAGAAATTAGTTTTTAGGTGTTTGTATTAGCTATATATTAGAGCAAAAAATTTCACACAAATCTGTTTTTCTGTTTGAGATATATAGGAGTATGTGAAACCACGTTTTCCGCATGTGAAATCACGTTTTGCCCCCTTCCCCCCCTTGGGGACCGAACTTCTAAAATTCCAGAAATTGGTTTTTAGAGAATTAAATTAGCTATATTTTAAATCAAAAATTTTACGGATATCTGTTTTTTTCTTTGAGATATGAATGTTTTTGTGAAATCACATTTTGCCCCCTACACCCCCTTGGGGGGCGAATTTCGCAAAATCGCTTCTTAGCGGGTGCTTACTTTATATGTTCTATAATCTGATCCAGTTTCGGGTCATTGGCTCTAGTAGATTTTGCTGTGCGTTGATGAGTCAGTGAGTGAGTGGAAGTACTCTTTTATATGTATAGATTGTTTTAAATGCATCTCGGCATGCAGTGAGGTTTCGTATGTTTTCTAAGGCAACATGCTAATACGATTTTAATTATAATAATAAAGAAAGAAAGAAAATTCACGCGGTATGCACAGATCATAAAATAAAACACTTTTCAGTTGTAGTAATAAATGAAAAATAATAATAATATTAATAATAATAATAATAACTTTGCATCTAAGCACTATAAATTGAAGGGAAAAAAAAGAAAACTCTCACCAGTTATTATGGTGCGTTGCTTTTTAAATGCTGTTTTTTAATAACGCGTGCCGAGCATCCTCTATCGAGTCCCCCCTCCCCACCCCCTTTCTTTTAAGTTCCCTCTTCACTTACCGTCGCCGGAAGCCCGAGCCAATGTTATTCTATGGGAAATTTTCTTTACTTATAACTCATTAAGTCATAAATATTTTTTAATTCTGTTTTCACATTCAGAAAATTCTCAACTGTTAAATTGACGCACCTTTTTTAAAAATGTATTTTTGTAATTTTTACTATATTATTTTGAAGCTGTAAAACACGAATTTTCAATATGTGAAATTTTCCATTTTGATATTTCAAAATAAAATGGTAAAAATTTAAAAAATACGTTTTTAAAAAAGGGGCGTCAATTTAACAATTGGGAATTTTTTGAATGTGAAAACAGAATTCAAAAATATATATTAGTTAATGAGTTATAAGTAAAGAAAATTTCCCATAGAATAACATTGGCTCGGGCATCCGGCGACGGTAAGTGAAGAGGACCGTTAAGTTTCTATTTAAAATGAAAGTGTATACTACAGTGTACAGAGCCAACTACAGTGTATTTGGCTCTTCAACAATTGCCTCATTAACTAGTAATTTTCTACGGTCGTGCCTACTTTGTTCCCCTTACGAAGGGTCGTGGTGTCATTTCCACCGGAAACAACTATTCCAACTCCCCCTCCCCAAATTTAGTGTGTTTATATACAAATTCTTTTACTTATTACTTTTCAACTGTACTTATCCGTTATATCATTTAATTGTCAATGTATTAGACCACCATGATGAAATTTAAAGATATATTTTGTTTTTGTACACAAACGAGCTGTGCTAAATGTATAATGTTTAATAGGATATAGGAAATATTCTATATAATACCTTAATAACATACATAACTTTCAAGCATTGAAAAAGTATTTGTGGAAATGAGAACATAGATAGACAAACAGATACATAACTAAAGTCATAACACTTTTCAACTGAACTGAAAATGCACTTCGAACATTTTCCGCTTTTATCCAATAATATACACGAATATTTTTGTATGATCCTGTAAACCAATAATTAGCATTGAAAAACTGGCTATTGTGCACATGAATACAGTAATTTCATTATGATTTGAAAAACATATACTACTTAATTTATACATATTATTTTAACTGACCTCCTTAAGATATAATTAGACTTTTTTTTTTTTTTTTTTTTTTTTTAAGTAAGTATACAGTGAGTAAAAGTAAAAAGCTTGACCTCAGCTGCAATGCCTTAAATACTGGACGCAGACAGTATTTAATGACTTAAAGCTGAAAAGGAATTAAAGGGTGACAAATAGGGGCGTGGTGGTACTTATAAATTTTTGTATAACTTTTTTCTGTTGGAAAATGAGCGCGCAATATAATTTTAGAATTCACATTTTAGATTATCTTTCCTATGTGTTTTTAACTTATGACATCATTTTTTGTTTAATTTGTGTATATTGCGTATGTTTTTTGATTAATATATAATACTCCCTCAAAACATCTCCAGTTATCTGGTCTTAATTTTCAGACTATACAAGATTTGGTGGATGCTGTTGTTAAAGATATTAGTTCTTTTCGCAATGATGCATCTTTCAATGCAATTGGATTTGCGAGTGTTTTATTCAATAGTGAAAAAATGAAAACATAAATTATTCCAATTTAAAAAAATCAAGTGGATTAATTTAAGGCGAGAGTGAACTCTCAAAATGTCAAAATTGGTCTAAAAATTCGATATTTCAGTTTTGCTAAAATATGAAACTACATAACTGTAGTAATGTGTAGGAAAAATAATTCTTCAATTAGGATTATTCTATACTGAGTTATAAGCGTTTATATTTGTAAACAAATATCAAATTCAGAATAAACAGTCTTTTTTCCCTAATGGCTCAAATAAATTGGCTTTGTTTTCAACTTTTCTATTTTTTTCAACGTGCAAAGAGCGTGTAGAACTGCTAATAATTTATTAATCAACGAACCATATAAAAATGGTAAAGGAGAAAAAAAAATTCGTGAAGTTAATTTAAAAACGTTCGAAAAAAAAATATTTCTCTGTTCACAGCAGTCACAAGAAACTTAAATTAATAATTTATCTTAATCTTAATAATTTATGTTTTTTCTTTATCTTATTTTGCACTCTAAACAGGCCTCAAAAGAATGCATTATAACCTGTTGAAAAGCATTCTTGATTGATAACACGATAACTGTGGCCTTCATGCCTTGACAATGTGTTTTCCTTCTTTTCTTACCTTTCTCTAAAACTATTTTCTTTACAGACAAATAAAACAATTGAAAAAAGTAAAAAAGAATGAAATAATTATGCTATCTCAATCTTCAATCAAAAGAGAGACGTTTAGATTTTTTATTTATTTACTCGTCAACAGGTGTACGCATTCTTTTCTATAGTAAAAAAAAAAAAACACATTTGTGTGTGATTTTTTTAAAAATTAATTATAGAAAAATAACTTTTAGTCTTGCATCTAAAGTATTATAGAAATATATATATATGAATGAGAATACTATAAAATAATTAAATTTCATAAATAAAATAAACTTTAAAAATAAATTGAGATTAGAAGATTAGAAGGCATATTAATATGTATATCCCATATAATATATTCATTCAAACATATATTTTGTTTTGTTACTTACTGTGTGTCTTGAAATATTTATGTTATATATATCATAGATGCCAACGGTTTGATCAATATTGTGGAGTATTTTTAGTCCCACCTTTATTCCATACCACTTATTATTATTATTTTTTTTTTTTCTAAGTAATTTTTTCTTATTTTAACGAAGTCATATATTGGAGAAAATTTTCCTATAAATAAAGTGGTGCGAAATAAAGGCGGGGCTAAAAATACTCCGGAATAAATTAAAATGTTGGCATGTATATTTTCATCTATTCAATGTTTGAAAAGGTTTTCAATATATATATATGTTCTTGAAAAATTAGCTTTTCATCTGTAACCGTTACCATAATAAATGTTCCTGCATTAGATATTCAAATTACTTTGATTTAATTTTTTTTCTCCACTAATTATTCAATGAATTTTAGTTTCTTCCGTTAAACGGTTGGGCATTCATTGTTAATGCTTATTTAGCTTAATGTAGTGGAAAGTAGTATATTCTCCCACAAACGCTGTATGAACCCAATGGATATATTTATTTGCGAGAACAAGCTAATTTTTAATAGAAAGCTTTAAAACAGTGAATAAACAATAAATAAGTAGCGTCCTGTCCTCCGTATTTGTCCATAATAGTAGAGTTATTTCAAAACGGAGCTTTTTATAAAGGAAACATAAGTTAAATCTTGTTCTGACACATCTATTGTATGTTTTCAATGCTTACACAGTGTTTATTTAGCTGTGGGAATATGAGATTACTCTGGTAATGTATTTAAATTTATGTACTTCTTTTTTTTATTTTCTATTTTCTGAGAAATGCCTTACTTATTTAGTACAATGACTCTTTGTTTGTCATTGACATTTTTCATTTAGTTTATGGGCTTTATTTTTCATTCATTGTTGATAAGGATTTAGTAGAGGTCTGCACGGGTCGGGTTCGAGCCGAATTTTTTAATTTGTTCTCGGGCCGGGCCTGGATGACTTTTTTTCCGGGCTGTTTCGGCCCGAACATTTTTTATTTGTCTATCAGTCTGTCTGTTCGCGATTTGATTTTTCACAAATATTTTTAGCATACCTCGAAATTAATATATTTTATTTAAAGTAATATTAGATGGTTTCCTATTCAAAATAGTATGCATGCACTACTAGTTTGCGCACATGTACAAGCAAAAGAAATTCGATACAGTCGGAAATCAAAAGTGTCCGAACATTAGCAAAAATTCCTATGTAAAAAAAGTACACTTCATACGGTTTTATTAAATAAATCTTTGTCGAATCCTGTTCTTAGTCACTAAGAACATGATTCGATAAGGATTTATTTAACAAAACTGTATGAAGTATACTTTTTTTACATAGGAATTTTTGCTAGTGTTCGGACACTTTTGTTACCGACTGTACGTTACTGTGTATAAGGCTTTGTGCCCTATGGTCTGTAGAGTTTAGGTGATATGAAGGCTATAAAAATTCTTCCACTGTAACTTTTTCACGAAAGTTCCATTTTCTTTTCTCCAGTGCACTGGATGAAAGTAGTATCATTTTTAGCAAGCGCAAAAGCATCTTTTCCATTGAATATGGTTGGATTAGTATTAAAGTTTTGTTTACCGGATCACACGAAAGATTCGGATACATTACGGTATATAAGAGGAAATAGTTGAAAGCGTATTTTTAGTAGTATTAACCATTTTAGATATCTTCCTATATTGTTTGAGGAATGCTAATATTTTCGATTTGAATTTCTGTCTGTCTTTGTGCCTTCTGTACGTCTGTAATAATGAATTTATGTTTATATATAATTATCTTAGAAATGTTCAGCAGTTTTGTTAAAGAACATTCTATTGCTTGGCTATATAAAACATCTGCAAAACACATACTAAAAATGTTTTTCATAGAAAGGCACACATTTTTTTTTTTTTTTTCGTTATTTTACACATTTTTGAATCGGGCCGGGCCGCACACTGGTAAAAAATAAATGAGCCGGGCCGGGCCAAATTTTTCGATTTAATACCGGTAAGCAAAATTTTCGTACGTGCCTTGCCTGGGCCTCAAAATTTCGACCCGTGCAGACCTCTAATTTAGATATTTGGATTAAAAAGAAATTATTAGATATTTATGTTGTTCTATAATTTATTTGTTTTTCATAAATTACGGTTCGTAAATTGTTACATAAAAACTCTTGATTACTAAAACAAACATTTTTTTTTTTCCCACTCTTTGTTTACTGAAAAGTTTCCCAGTTACTTACTAGAATAAAATATAAAGATAAACATACTGAATCTACCTGATCTGATAATTTGTCAAAGTTTATTATTTGTACAAGGAGCTTCAAATGTTAACAAAGACTATTAATATTTGTCGTTTTTACCATATTTAAAAGCCAACTTTAAATAATGCCTATTACTGCAGTTAAAATTAGAAAGTTCTATATTTAGTTATTACACCTAATGTAATATTATCCCTCATAATATTTAATTATTGGTTTGATGATAAAAGAAAAAATCCTAGTGGTTCAATTTCAATAAATTTTTGAGTGTTATGGTATTAACAGAAAAATATTAATGTTTTTAGGTCACTTTTTAAATTTTATTACGCTTATTTTCTCAATTAGTACTTTATATTCAAGTGATGAATTGTCTCTGTAAAATTATTCGTTTGATTTATTATATATACATACATACACACATATATATATAAGAAAAATATATAAAATAGTTATATATTTAATATATCTGTGCAATTTAGTAGCTCAGAAAGCACAACTGTTCCACAGAACAGTAAAAAATAAAATAAAAAAGTAATTGCATAGTTAATAATAATATAATATTAAGTGCTAATAAATTTGTTTACAATGAAATAAGTATTTGTAAACTTGATTTTTATAAAAAATATCATTTTTAATCTCAAAAGAAAAAAAAAAAAAAAAAGCTATATTGTATGTGGAATTTTTCGTGAAACTTAGTTTTTAATATGTAGCTTTCAGCAACAATTAAGAAAAAAAAAAAAAAGATTGTAATATGACTTAAACTTTTCTACCTCTCTATCTGACTGTCTGTTTCAACCCGTTGTTAAAGAACACTGCATTTATAAGTAATGTAAATTATAATAAATTTATGTATAATTTAAAAAAAATTATTTTATAGGGACACTCAAAATAATTCTAATATATTGGAGCCTATAGCGAATAATGATTTAATGAATTGTTTAATAAAAATTAATGCATTTAAAACAAAATGAAATTGATATATAACGTTTTTTTTTTATTTCAGAGGCTGGAACCAAAAAACTGCATAGGATTCTTTTTAAATGTTTCTTATAGATCTTTTCTAAAATCGAAAATAATTGCAAAAATATTCAAATCACATTTTTTTTTGTTGTTGTTGTTGTTGTTTGTTTGTGTGTGTATACGCAAAACTTACACTTTTAATCAATTTTACGCAAATTAATAAAATCTAGTATCTTATTGTTGATTATAAAAATCATATCCAATAATTATTTCTTACTTTGAAACAACATTTATTAAAGAAAAAAAAAAAAATACAAAAAAAATACAAAATTGCAAAAAGGAGGTATGTGGGAGTCAGTGAAAGGGAAGCGTGTTTGGAGGCGCGTTGAACACTAAAGAAAAGGTTTCACAGGCCAAAAGGATAAACACATAATGTTCAATAGATCATCAAGAAATTTTTTGCTTAATTGTGAGAAGGAATATAATCACAATACATCGGTGTTAAATTATCTATACACAATTTATAACTTTGCAGGAAATATTGATTTATTATTCCCCCCCCCGCCCCCTTCTAAACATAGAAAGCTTTAAAACCAAAGTAAGCGGATTCTTCTTGCGTGATCTGTGTGGCGTCCTCGCAAGGTTTCTTTTATATGTAAAAAACGTCCAATTATATTTTACTCCTTTTTTATAAAAGATATCTCTGGGCACTGTAAGGCAACTGAAGTTTTCTATTGCAGGGTGACAATTTTAACCTGTCACAATCCATAAGTACAAAAATACATGAATAGATAAATTAAACGAAATAAATAAATAATAAAACTTGCACTTCACATTTTTAAATTTATTTATATAAATTCGGTGATAAATTTAATGAAGATTATCGGAGATCTTAACTCTTAGAAGGGTAGGATAATTACGCTCATTTAATTAATGAACAAAGTTAAGAGAAAACAAATAAATGGTTTTCCCCTGCTAAGTTTTAAAAAGAAAATGTTGTTGAAAATTTTCGAGATTACTTTTTCCAGTTAGGTATTAGTAATTGCGTTCTCGTGGGGAAGATACTGTGCGTTAAAGGGTTAAAAGGAAAGAGAAAAAGGAACAATTCAAACATAAATATGTTTTTTTATGAAGAAAAACAGTTGGCATTTTCTATTCATAAAGTCACAATTTTTTTGCATAATTGATATGAAAAAGAATGAGTTTTCAAAAATATTGTTATTACTCCCATTTTGCTGAAATTTTATTTGTTTATTTTCTATTTGTCAAAGAGAAAAATTCTAAACTCTCGAACTCTACGATCCTGAAATAATTATATTCTAAGACCCTTTTTTGAATATGCAATCACTGAAGCCCCTGACAAGAAGCCTTTCAAGTCAGAACTTTTCTGTCTCCTAAAACTTGTGTGACAAAAAAATAAGAAAAAAGAATATTGATTAACGCCTAAATGAGCAATAACGAAAAACTGTTTTGGAATAAAGAAAAATTCATTCATATTTTAACAGTTTATCGCTAATCTAAAGCAATGGATTTTTTCACGTCTTTTCTGAATTCGGGCATCCCAATAAACTCCCGTGAACATCTTAAATTTTTTATCATCATCATTGCAACCTGTAATGTTTTGTACATCACATTAAAACTGGTTTTTTGCTACCCCCTTCCAGAACTGTAATCTTCCGTCAAAGTTTCAAAGAATAAATACTTTGCTTAGTTCATGGGAGCGTGTCTGATAGAGGGGCAAAGGCTACTGCCCTGGCAATTCTCTAAGACGAGTTTCCGTCTAGGGTTACGCCCTGCCTCACTTTGTGACTCTGAATAGGAATTTGTTGCCATGTTATTACTTTGTAGATGCATTGCATAAAAATCGTTTACTTCTTCTTTTTTAATGCATGAATTTATACATTAGCATTTATTTCTTGGAGATAAAGTCGGACATGATTGTTTTAAGGCATTTAACCCTTTAACATCCACTGATTTTGCTCTGAAACCAAACGTTTAATAATTTTTATGCAACAATTTTTCAATATTTATTTGTGACCAAGCAGTTAGCGCTCAAAGCTGGTAGATATGGCAAATGCCGTATTGGATCCCCGATCGCGCTAATCGACTAGCCATTCGGAGTTTTCCGAAGTTTTCTCCGAAACTTGCGTAAATATGGACTAGGACCCCTTAGAAAGATCCCTCATGGAGAACATTTCACCTACAGGCCTAATTTACTACTTGTAAAGTAATTAAATATACAGAAGATACGTTAATATTTAATATATCATTTTAACTTAGAACTTTTTTAATTTAATACGTTTAATTAAGTTATTTTTTACACCTATAACAGTATTTATTTATTGGTAGTCATTCCAAAAACATAATTAAGTCGTTATTAATTTAAATAGGATAACACTTGCACTGATATGTATGATTTTGAATTGTCGTTTTTGGGACTTCATTTTACAATACTCTAAAATTACTGATTTCAATGAATTCATTATAAATTTTCATTTTCTTAGAAAAAGTTAAGAAAAAAAAAAAAAATCTTTTACTATTTCAAAAAAAAAAAAAAAAAAAAAAAAAAAAAAGACAAAAATCTTTAAATTTATCTATGTTTATCAACTCAAAACAATTTCTGAAATAATCCATAACTGTATAATCAGGGAGATCTCCTAGAAGCCTCTCAAGTTAAATTTCATTTCTTACCAATTTTGCGCAGAGGGGAAAGAAAATGGTAGGATCGAACTACGAATTAGCATGCAACAAATCTGAATGGGGAGAAAACCTAAATGAGGAAAAATGTATTACTCAAGCCTCAATGAAGGGTTAGTGTAAAACCGGAAAAATTTCTTTTTGTGTCTCTCTGCTTGTATTTGTCTGGCAATAACTAACGCGGCATGCTTGAAATTTTGTGTATATTATTTAAAATATTCAAAATAAACTGTATATCTTTTGATTAGGGGTGGGAATCGATTAACAGTTTTAACTGAGTTAATCGTAGTTCATTAATCGATTAATCGGATTTTTAATCGATTTTCAGTTTTTGTATAATTTTATTTGAATGATGACTAAAATTCTCGTATACTTTTCTTTTTTCTTTCTTTTCTTCTTCTTTTTCAGATACTACACAACAGACTATAAAAACGATATAGATGTTAATTTAATTAGTTCCTTAAACAATAAATAATAATAATAAACATGCAAATAAATAATGAAAAAAGAAAACCTTATTTTTTTTCTAAATGATAAACTATTTTAACTACGAAGATAATGCATATTTCGAAAAGCAACTGCAAATATTCGTACGTGACAGAGCATTTATAAAACATTTTTTAATTTTATGAAATAAGTTTCCTATTAAACTTAGATTTCATTGTGAAGATAATTAATTACGAAGATTTAGTGCGTTTGCCTTTTCATTATTGATACATAATAACAAAAAATATAACTAAAAAGTACCTTATAAATATTAAATATTTAAATTATACTCACTCATATATAATGAAAGATCGGAATGAAACTCACCGACATGTTTATTTCCAAATGTTACAAAACAGATCATAAAAAAGTTCTAACGAATCCCTTAAACACACAACGCATTGACATTTACGAGCTTGATCTTGTGTGAAATATATATATATGTTCACACAAGATCGTATACATATAATACGACGAGTATACGTCAAAACGTATACATATAATACATTTTCACATGTGTGTATTATATGTATACGAATATGTGAAAAAATATTTTGTATGGGTGTGTTTGGGATTAAGGCCGATTGACTTCACTAAGCCTATGGGTACAATGCCTTCCATGGGGGGTCTTTCTGAGGAGTCCTAGCGCGTATTTACACGAGTTTCGGAGAAAACCACGGAAAATTCCGAACGGCTAGGTCAATGAGTGCGACCAGGGATCGATTCCGGCACTTCCCGTCTACCTGCTTTGAGCGCAGAACCTACTCGGCCACTGGTGAGGCAGCATTTTGTATAGGCAAAACAGCATTTTCAATTTTTACATCAATTTCTAATTTGATATTTTTGATCGGATTTTGAAAATTTTAATCGAATTAATCGGACCGATTAACTCGATTAAAAAAATTGATCGGGACTTAGCATTAATCGATTAACCGACACAGCCCTACTTTTGATATATAATTTGCTCTAAAAGCAAATAATGCATATTCTTTAATTTCTTTTTTTTATAACAAAAAGCTGAATAAGAATGCAGACGATAAAGAAATTTCATATAGGAAATAATGGTTCTAAATTCATATAAATGTTTAGTTTTTAGATCAATTATTATTTATTTTTTTTACATCAAGTGTTTCTAATTGTCACAGAATTATTATCTTTATATTCCTTAAAATATTTATTTTCAAAAATAATTTATTTTAAACTTTGATTTAATTTATTGAGCTTTTATTTGTAATGATTTTCAGGTATTTTAAGCTAGGAAATACTTTCCATTGATAAATCAGCTTTTTTCGTTTTGTGTTTTTATTTCTCGACCAATATTAACATGTATCTATATTTAAAGCATGTGCATATTAATTGAAATGAAGTACCTAGAATTATAAGAAAATTATAGAAAACATTTGAAATATTAGGTGTACCGGAAAGTATTGTTGTTTTGAATTAGTAAAATGACACCAAAAAATTCTGTTTAAAGTTACTTATATTTTACCGAATATCAAGTTACATAAATGTTGTTTAGGTAAAATTTTCGGTGTCAGTTTTTAACTCAAAAGGACTGAACATTCCGGCTACATCTAATACATTATTGAGGTATTCATTAATATTTTAAGTGTGATGAATGAAACTTATAAAATATACGTATTTTACGAGAAACGCTTTAAATAGAGAGCGTTAATGTTTAAGCAATATGGAAATGCAATGTGTAAATAGCGTTCTTTTTATCTTAGAATTTATTGTTATCTAAAGAGATGCTTATATTTACATGATATTCTTGTGTTATGTGATAATCTTATAAATACCAAGCTTAGCCAGCCTTCTTTTCAGATATTGACATGAAATTTGCATGGCATTATTAAAAACAAAAATTAATCTCTTCTAAAAAATTGGAAAAATATAATCTCTAGTAAATATAGTCAAGCATTCTGATCTAATTTAGAGTGAAATAAATTGATATTTGTTCACATTTCGAATTCGGGAGAATACTGACACTGAACTATGTTGTTTGCTGGATCGTTTCTTACCAGGAAACCATCCGATATTGTAATCATAAAAAAATCCAAACAAGCATTAATAAAAAGAGCATATAGAAATATGTTTTTTGACGCATAAAACAATAGCCCTCGACAGCTCGTTTCCGAGTTATAAATTCTGAAAGTTTGCTAATAATCGGTGCAACCATGCCTGAATCGATAACACCACGCCTTACTGAAATAATGATTGAAATCCAAAGCAAGCAGAAATCGAAAGAGCACAGACAAACGTGTTCTTTGGTGCAATAACCAGTTGCCCATTTCAGTTTTGAGATACATTCAATCGAAATATAATGTTTAAAATTCGCTAAAATAGAATCTAAAAATTGATAAAAGTCATGGTTCTGGCAGGTTTTAACGGGACTCCTACCACTTCTTTCTCGTTACTACATTTTTACTCAAACTTAAATATAGATTCTGGAGAACGGACTTACGAGGGCTAACAGTTTATGCGTCAAAAATCACGTTAAGATTATGTCTTCTCCAATGAACATAATTTAATTGATTTCTATTATTACACTATTGGGATGGTTCCCTAGTTAGAAGTTTAATGAGTTAGTGGTTGAAAGGATTGTCTGCTATTGGTCATGATTACATTTTATGGTTGCTAGTAATGAACATCCATAAAATTATTACATGTTAATGAAAAATTAAAAATATAGCACAATAAATAACTTTTGTTACATATTTTAGACATATGAAAGCAATATGAGTGCATGAAATCAGTTAAAAATAAGCAGAGACAAAGCAAATAAAATATCATTTTTTATTCCAAATTGAAAGAAAAACGGCAAAATGACAAAAAGTGCAATATTTTGTCAGTTAAACTAACGTTTTCCTAAAACTGACAACTGGAAATACATGTATTTTCTTCATCTACTGAAAAATAATTTGAAGCTAGTAAAGCGAAAATCAAGTATTCAAAAAAAGAATTATTCATGAACAAAAACACTGAAAGTTTGATTTTTTAGAATTGCACAGGAGCTGAGCAGGCTGCAAAAAAGAAAATGTGTGTGACATTAGGTTGTCCTCTTTAGTATAATTAATTTGGTATGATTTTATGTGTCAAAATTCACCACCATAAGAAAATAATAATAAATAACATTCGTTAATGAATATTTACCAATTATTTTTTTTTTATAAATATTTTCAGTAAATGGATTTTTTTAAGAAAATGATCCGTGATATATTTCGAAATTTTAACTTTTATTTCAAGCTTTAATACATTTTGTGTACTTCATTCTCGTTTTTAGAAATACTCTATTACTATCCCATAATTAAAATAATAATAATAATAATAATAATAATAAATAAACACTATCATATATAACAAAGTTTAAAGTTCTTGAAGTTATTATTCTAAGATGTTACTAATCTGGCATAGTTGTAGTTATGGAAAAATCGAAATTCGCATGTTAAAATGTTTCCTGTAAGGTTTATAAACGATTTCGAACTATATATATATATATATATGAACTGTATTCCTGTTGTATAATTTAAATCATTTTTTATACTACTGTCCGAAACGAAAACTAATATTGCTTAAAATACTTTTTCTTTATAATTTAAAAGCAGTATTTTAAAGATGCTAATAATTTGGCATAGTTTTATTTTTCAAAGATGTGCGACAATGAAAATAATACACATTCGTTTGTTAAATTTTTTCCTGCATTTTAAATAAACATTTTTGAATTAAAAAAGATAATAATAATAAAAAAAATAAAAATAAAATTTACTATTATGTAATTTAAACTTATTTCATACTGCGGTCATATAACAAATATATATATGTATAATATTTTAAACTATTTCCCTTACGTAATGTAAAAGCAATTATATTACAATTGTCATTCTATTTACATAGAGTCATGTTTCTGCACACGGAAATCAAAACGGAATACACGAACTTCATGCTAAATTGGATAACATTTTCCAGAATAAATACAAAATAATTTGATTTTTTTTTTTTTTTTTTTTTTTTAACGATATGTGTAATAGAATAAACTTTTTTGTCTGAAACTTCATTAGAGTATTGAAATCAGTTATTGTGCAGCAGGGTTTGTTAAAATATATTTTTTAATGTGTCTTGCTTTTTCATTGTTCAAATTTTATTTTGCTGTTAAATTTAAAATTTAAAGTCAATAGAATTTTTAGAACATTTTTTTCTTGAAAAGATAATTAAATTTTACAATTCATTCTTTCTGTTGAGAAGAGAAGTTAGGTTTATGATTATTTATTAAAAGTTTAAGGGAATGTGGCACCTTTGACTTGGCTCCACTGAAGGTTTCATATAAAAGCTTATATATCCATTTAACATTTATAAATTGAACTGTAATAAATTAGTTCAATAAAATATATATTATGCAACTGTTATTATGGTTTTTGATATATTTTTTACAGATATGAAATCTATAAATTGCATTTTCTCAGTTTGCACTTTTCCATGAATTCATGATCTTCAAAATGATAAAACTTCTACGTATATTTAAACTAGCATGTTGTGGTACTACAAAACTTTCTTCTATATAATTTTATATAAATTCATGCTGTAGAAATTATTTATGAAAAATATTTTCCGGTATAAATGCAGACGATTTTTATCTGACAGAATTATATCAATAAATGCCGAAAGAAAATCAATTTTCTGCAAACATCAGGAAATATATATATATATATATATATATATATTTTTAATGAAAAAAAAATCGATAATTTTGTTTTAAATTATTACAGGTCTATGGTTCAACCATTCGTTTTAAATGTATTGAGGAGATTTTTTGAAAGATATATTGAAAATTTACACACCCCGGGGTGTACTTCCTCCTGAGGATGAGGGGGGGGGGGGCAATACTTCCATATGCACAAACTTTTTGTTCTAGTTTACTACTACTATTACCAATAATTCATATTAGTTTTACAGTCACACGCTAAAAATTACTCTCATTATGTACATTTATACAAATTTTGTCCCATACTACCATGTTAAAAATTTTGGTAAAATGGGATCACAGTGCAACCTGTTGAGCGATTGATTCCCAAATCTAATTAGCACCTGTTTATATCAGGGTCCAACTAAATACCAAGTTTGGTATTCGTTTTAAATTTCGTTCATTGTTTCGTGAGATACAGCGTTCACAAAATTTGTGATACACACAGACAGACTGACAGACATTTTCTAAAAACAATCAAATCGTGTTCAAGACATCCCAAAACGTGTAAATCCATCGAAATATGGAGTATGAAAATGTTCACGAATCCAGTACTTTCTCTGTATATACTTATAGAAGAAAGTAAAAAAGATTTATTTATTTATTTTTTTTTTTGGTGTTTAATAGAACCGACTTAACAGAAATAGGGATAAATTTTTCCTATATCTTAATATATATATATATATATATATATATATATATTACAATTTTTTACATAGATATGCACTTTTTAATTTTTTCCCCGAAAACTAATTAATAATTTTCAAAAATCATCCCTAATTTTTTTTTAAGTAAGTTCTATTAAACACCCCCCTTCCTCGGGGGAAAAAAAAAAAAAAAAGTTTTTTTTTTTTTTTTTTTTTTTTAATACTTGTAAAAGTGTTAACATTTTGAAAAAATTCATGAAAAAATGAAAACTGATAAAACGCGGTTTAAAGATTTCAAATCTGTAAAAAATGTATGGGTCATTTTCAAAAAATTTTGCCAATTCACTGTCCATGCTAGGCTTTTAATTATTTTAGTATTTAATGAAACAAAAAATGCTTAAGCACTCTTATTTATGAGAGTATTTCTAACATGATGTATGAAAAAAATTAATTATTTCAAAGTTCATAGCATTTAAAAAAATAAATAAATAAATAAGAAAAATAAATAAATAAGAAATATGAAAAGCAGGAAAAATAAAAATTTTCAGCTGTCCATAGTTCATTTTTTTAAAGAACAAGCTTTTTTTTATAAATAAAATAATTTAAATTATTCATAAATAAAAGATAGTTGCATATTATTCAACTAATTATCTAACATATAACTAAAGAAAAAGGGAGGGGGGATTTTTACAAGTATAAATATTAAACTGAATATGTCTGTCCGTAAGTTGCATCAGGAGTGTTACTTTTTAAAATTTTGTTTATTTACAAAATGTGACATCACTTAGTAGACGTTCTTTCTGTTTGTGTTTATGTATTCACCTCACAGAACACCAAGAATGTGATGTAGTTGTTTTTTGATATTTTTTAAAAGAAATATGGGCAAGCAATGACCATAGACATAGAGTGGTGCGTATTTTTATACATCGTTATGACTGTTACCTTATTTTTTATGAATAATTATCAAATAAAATATTATTGCTTTTAATATGTAATAGTGGCATAAATTACTTATTTATTAAGCCTAAAAGATTACACTTGCATTGAATATTTTTATGGGAAAAAATAATGAACCTTAATTTTGTCTAGTTAGCATGTCAAAAGTTAATAAATTCATTTTGAATCTTCAGAGTGAAAATATCGGCTACGGTAGCTTAAAAAAAAAAAAAAAAAAAAAAAAAAAAAAGCTTTGATTATTGTTACAAAAGACTATTATCAGATCAATTATTGGTTATAATTATTATAATTATAAATGCACATTCATATATTTTTTATTGTTCTATTGTTATTTTATGAATAAATATAAATTTAATATTAATGTAGTGTATTCTTAACCCCCTTCCCAAATATACATATGCACAGAGCTGCCAACCTAATCCGGCAAATTGTTAGTACCGCCCCTTTTTCTACACCACTTAATTTTTAGAGTATTTTTCTACTTAATTCATCATAGATATATTTGAAGAGAATTGCTCTAAAAATTAAGTGGTGTAGAAAAAGGGGCGTTTTTCAATAGGCGTTAACAATTTGCCGGATTAGGCTGGCAGCTCTGTATGCATGATTCAAGTATGCATAAATGCAATCCTGCCCCCCTGTATAAAGTGGATTTCTAATGCTATGTTGGGCAGGCCTGGTATATTAAATCTTATTAAAAGTTTTCTTCGTAACTTTTTCCATACATTTGTTTGAAAACTCTGAGGCCTGTCTCTCTTTCTCTCTCTCTCTCGTGACAACAATTACATTGGAATTTTAACGTTTCGTGCTTATCGTACATTTCCGCTTTTATTATTTAGATGCAATCCAAAATGATTTCAAACCGCGTCATTAAACTGTTTTTTGGATTGTTGGTGCTTTTTATTGATGTTATTTGCGGCTGAAGTTAAGGGCGTCTGACCTTCAAATAATAGTAGAAAACCTGTAATATGCGTTTCGATGTTGCTTGATGATGAAATGTTCGATGTTCCGTCATTAGCAAATGTTTTATAGATATTTAAAGCATTATTTCATACACATGCGCCTTACAATAAAATGTAATTACAAGATAAAAAGATCTTTTTATATACCATGTTTTTAAATTTTCTGTTGAATCATATAAACGCTACCGAAGGCAGCGGGAACCCGGAGCAATTGGATAAAAGTAAAAAAAAAAAAAAAAAAAAAATCATTGCTCTCGTGTTTTGAGCTATTATAAAAGTTTCAAATGTCTAGCTAGTCGGGAAGTTAGTAAAAAATTGATTGCAAGCTTTCTGGTAACGCTGCCGAAGGCAGCAGAAACCCGAAACATTTGGTTAAAAATATTTAAAAAATGCATTTTCACCGTATTCTGAACTATTCTGAAAGTTTCACATGTCTAGCTAATCGGGAAGTTAGTTAAATAAATTTTCTGTCGAATCATATAAGCGCTGCCGAAGGCAACGGGACCTGCAATAGTTGACTAAAATTATTAGAAAAATGTATTGTCACTGTATTCTGAGCTATCCTGAAAGTTTCAAATGCGTAGCTAGTCGAGAAGTTAGTGAAAAATCGATTACAAGCTTTGTACTGGTAACGCTGCCGAAGGCAGCAGGAACCCGGAGCAGTTGGTTAAAAATATTTAAAAAATGCATTTTCACCGTGTTCTGAACTATTCTGAAAGTTTCAAATGTCTAGCTAGTCGGGAAGTTAGTTAAATAAATTTTCTGTTGAATCATATAAACGCTGCCGAAGGCAGTGGGGACCTGAAACAGTTGACTAAAATTATTAGAAAAATGTATTGTCACCGTGTTTTGAGCTATCCTGAAAGTTTCAAATGTCTAGCTAGTTGGAAAGTTAGTGAAAAAGCGATTGCAAGCTTTGTACTGATAACGCTGCCGAAGGCAGCGGGAACCCGAAACAGTTGACTAAAGGTATTAAAAAAATGTATTTTCACCGTGTTCTGAACTATTCTGAAAGTTTCAAATGTCTAGCTAGTCGGGAAGTTAGTTAAATAAATTTTCTGTCGAATCATATAAGCGCTGCCGAAGGCAACGGGACCTGCAATAGTTGACTAAAATTATTAGAAAAATGTATTGTCACCGTGTTGTGAGCTGTCCTGAAAATTTCAAATGTCTAGCTAGTCGGAAATTTAGTGAAAAAGCGATTGCAAGCATTGTACTGATAACGCTGCCGAAGGCAGCGGGAATCCGAAATAGTTGACTAAAGGTATTAAAAAAATGTATTTTCACCGTGTTCTGAACTATTCTGAAAGTTTCAAATGCCTAGCTAGTCGGGAAGTTAGTTAAATAAATTTTCTGTCGAATCATATAAGCGCTGCCGAAGGCAGCGGGACCTGCAATAGTTAACTAAAATTATTAGAAAAATGTATTGTCACCGTGTTGTGAGCTGTCCTGAAAATTTCAAATATCTAGCTAGTCGGGAAGTTAGTTAAAAATTGATTGCAAGATTTGTCCCTGACAAACACACAAACACACAAGAATCGAAGTTAATAAAAACATGGTAATATTAATAACACTCAAAATATTTATTTAATTTTTAACATTTTCTAATAAAGTTGAAAAGTGTTAAAAAAAAAAAAAGAATATGATAGGAGGCTTTATCAATATTTATTTACAATCAGCAAACATTGTATTACCATTCGGCATTTATTAAATGAAAATGCGAGTAAAACCCTTTGTAGTTTAGTTTTTATTTTGAGAGAAACTAAAATTCTGTTCACTGTATCTTTCATAACTGTTTTAATTTACACGGTATTTGTTTAGAGTTTTCATATAAGTAGTTCAATACTTTTGGCTATTAAATTATGCAAATGAAATTTTTATAATCATTGAAATATTTGTATAGTCATTGAAATGAATGAAACTTAGTTCTATTAAAAACTGAATAAACTACTACGTCAGAAACGCCAAAGAAAAATATTTGAGATGCATACAACTGTTTCGGTAGCCTTAAGCGTACCGTCTTCAGTGCGAAAAGAATGTTCTAGTCAAAACTAAACGAGAAAGAAAAAATAAGAAAGAAAGGAAGAAAAGTTGAAGTGGGGTAAGTGTAACAAAGTTTTGGCGCTGCTCGACTTTGACCTCAGTTTGCTCAGCTCCTATTATACGTGCACTTTTGATTATTTTTAGGCCTAACTACAACTAACTGATTTTTATTACTATTTTAATATGAACTTTTCATAATTTAACAATGTGCCACTTAAAGAAAAAAAAAATGAAAATTTTGTGTTCCGTGATTTCAATTGATCCATAGTTTTGGCAAGTATAACTTCGTCTTACGATACAGAGTATATTAAAAAATAAGTAAATTGAGTCTTAAGATTAAGCCTTAATGAACCTTGAATTTTTAAAAATTTCTCAACTTGTTGCAGAGTTACATATTTTTTCCATACGCCTCCGATTCACATCTCAAAATTTTTAACCGTCCAACAAAACTTGCAAAAAGATTAGGATATTAGGTTTCATTAAAAAGTAAAAAGCTAGAAAAGCAAAGTAAAACTAGTATGTTGTGGCCATCACAAGACTTTCTTCTATATTTTCCTACACAAATTCACTAAGGGCAAATGATATAGTAAAGCTATTATTTATTGAAATTATCTAACATGACGAATGCAAATGATTTGCATTTTAGAAAAAAGTTAACACTAAATATCCAAAGAAAGAAAGTTTTATTGTCTATAAATAACATCTTAAAAAATGAGTTTTTATAATGGTTATCTCACACGTCAAGTTTCGCTCAGTTATATGTCAACCAAGTTGAGATATAGCTTTCCCATTACCGAGGAATTTTCCAGTACAGCAGGACCATCTATTGGCCTATAAGCATCCAACTTGAATCAGCATAATGTCTCATAATAACCTTCTCACATGTCAAGTTTTGTTTGAGTATACGCAATAGAACCAAAGATATAGCTTTTCCTTAAATTGCAGAAATCGCTGTACTGCAGTGCCATCTGTTGAGAGGTTGACACCAAAAGTTGACAGGCACTAACTTAGGTCAAGGTGCATCTACATATAAATTTATATGTGATTCTGTGCAGTAGTTCCTGAGATATAGCCTTCCCTTAAATCGCTGTATAGCAGCGCCACCTATTAGTCGATAAGCATTCAAATTGAATCAGCATAATGTCTCATAATATAATTCTTACATATCAAGTTTTGTTTGATTATACGCAATAGAACTTGAGATATAGCCTCCACTTAAATTGCTGATATCGCTGTATAGTAGCACCACCTGTTGAGCAATTGACACCAAAAGTTGATAGGCACTAATTTAGGTCAAGGTGCGTCTACATATAAATTTGTATAAAATTCTGAGCATTAATTCCGGAGATACAGTTGCCACAAAAGTTTTGTCTCTCTCACACACACAGAGACAGACAGACGGACAGACATCTTCTAAAAATGGTAAAATCGTGTTCTAAACTTATCAAGACGTGTAAAAATATAAGTGATGCAATTGTGGTGTTTGAGACAAGTATAAACATCCTGGTTACATTTGCTCGACAAACAAAATTTTGAAGATAAGTGTAGCCACTGGTGACAAATCATTAAATCAAAAGAAATAGAATAAATATGAAGTTATATTGTAAATATACATATAAAACTGAGTTTCCTTACCAAAAACTGAGGAGTTTACTTCACAAGTACGTTAATGGCAAAACTTCGAATTTTGAGATAAGCACTCTGTTCGAGAGGAAAATGTAACCAATTTTTTACATTTCTAATAATCACTGCTTTATATTTTATTCGGTTTCTTATTAAGGCTAAAAATAATAACAACAAAAAAAAAAAAAAGAAAAGAAAAGGTTCAAAGAAACAAATATGGTGACTAATAATTCTACTTATGAGTTGAGTTATAAAATGAGATTACATTTACCCAGCTTCATGCTATAAATATTCTTTTACTAATGAAAAACAACACTTATTATCTTTTCATATAATGTGTGTGAATTGTCAATCTGCTATTTAAGCTGCATAAAAAATTACTTCGAAAATC